>OY986982.1:8902230-9250563 GCA_963920545.1 Lepidium didymum
ACCGGTTTCAATTACCTCCATCCATCGTCGCCAAGTACCCAGATCCGCATCAGACCCCAGCGCAGGGTGGAAAAAGTCTTACGGGATAACCCCTCCCACACCGCTTACCCGTCAGGACAGCCTAGGCGGATCCGTGTTCCCGCATTACATGACCAACCACCTAGGCGAAGGGGTGTTGCGATGCCATGGTATCATCTCGGTGAAAACTGCAGCCCCATTGCCTAGAGGAATCCATGCTTCCCATGCTCAAGCACGCCCATTCCGCTAGGCCTCAAACAAACCCTCTAGGAAAATCACCATTTTTCGGAGTGATCCGCTCAAAAAGAGCAAAAATCTTCGATATACCGTTCGCCGGAAAAGTCGCCAAAATTTTTTTCCGGTGACTCCTCCGACGACCGGACAGTCGGACATACCGCGGGGCTGTGGACCGAACGTTTCTCTCGAACATTTCCCCTATCCGGAACCGAGTAGGGAGGTACCCTCCGTAATACCCCGAACGCGACCCAAGTGACAAGTCCCGAGGAAATGCTACGAAGTTAAAATGTGGTTTCGGGTAATTATCGAAAGTGAAATAACTAAGGACAAAGAGAGACTAAGCTGGTCACGAGAGAGGCGGGTAAGCCTAGAATGAGTTGAAGAAGCTTTTGAGACCAAATGTTGGAATTTGAGGTGCTCGGAGTTTTGACATGCTTGGGTTAGTGCGGATTAGTGTGGGTTAAGGATTAACCTAAAAGCTTAAACAAAACCTCTCCATGAAGAAAGGTTTAAGTGAGTCATTTTAGTTAATGACACTTGGCATGATTTTAGGGAAACCTACAAGCTTAGCTAGGGTGATTAAGGTGTGTATTTGGCTAGTGAAGTTGTAAGCTTAACTTCTCCTATAAATAGAAGAGGAAACCGAGAGAAGAAAGGATACACTTGATGTTCAAGAGAAAAATACTTACCTTGAATCTTGCTTAAATATCACTTAAAAGTCTAAGAAAGTTTTGGGAAAGAAAAGGAATCAATCCGCCTTAGCAACCAAGGAAGCATTTAAGGTGAGTTGGTGATTGTGTGGGTTTGCAAGGAGATTGTGATTATGAATGATTGATTGTGAAAGCTTGATATTGAATTGGTGATTGATGATTGTTGATTTTGTGTGCTTATTGATATGTTTCGTGGGTTGTGAGTTCAAGAAACGATTGATTGTGAAAGCTTGATATTGAATTGGTGATTGATGATTGTTGATTCCGTGTGCTTATTGATATGTTCTGTGGGTTGTGAGTTCAAGAAGAAGTGATTATAATTGGATTGTTAGTATGAGTTGCGGATTTAAACTAAAGAGATTAAGGAGGTTAAAGAAGGATTAAACTAAGTATATTAATTTATGAGATGTTTGGAGAATAGTTGGTAAACCGTAAATGCGTTATTGAGTTGTGTTAATAAGTAAATTGTGAGTGATTGATGTTAACCGTAAGAGTTAGTGTCCATAGTGTTGTTTATTTGAATGAGACCGAAGGTTGGTTATGAGTGTATAAATACTTATTGAATGAATGATTTGATGATGTATGAGTGTGCGTGTGTTAAGTGATTGTGGAAGTTGAGTATGTGTGGTAACGTATGTGGGAAGGTTGTGGTAATGTGTGTGGGACGGTTGTGAGAACCGTGTGTGGGAAGGTTGTGAGTAACGTGTGTGTGGTGATGGGTAAGTGGTGGTGTGTGGGAGTGTGATAAGTGGTTGTGAGGTAAGGTTGTGTGAAAGTTGAAAAGTGTAAAGGAAGTGAGGTTTGAGGTGGTTGGTTAATGCGGGAAGGTATGAGTTATGGGTTGTGGGACGCGGATGGACCGCGCCGTGTTGGTTTGTGCATTTCGGCCATGCGGAAGGATGGCATTGTGGTCCGGAACGTGATTGTTTCCATATTCTAAGTGATTATGGAGTTTGTACTTGCTTGCTACTTGTTAAGTTTCACGGACTCGCTAAGCCTTGTGCTTACGTCTCACTCTCCTCCTTGCAGGAAACCGTAGTAAGACATCTAGGAAGCGGAAGGAAAGCAACGATAAGCCGGTGTAGATTTTTACCCTTTTGCAAATGTAAGAAATGGTTTGTAAAGTAAACAAGTTTTAAAATTCGGCCGAAAGTATTGTTGAAGTTTTCAAGTGTTTATAAAAGATCTAAGTGTTAATTGAAATGAGAAATGGTATTGTGTGTGCTTGGCCTTAGTCCGGGGCAAAACTAACAGATTGATATACTTGAGCCGCAAGGCTTAGGTATATTAAGACGGAGTGTGTTTCCTTGTTCCAATTAAGGTCCGAACTTGGCTCGGTAACCTTAGGTTGGGGCTCGGACACATACTAGTGATGCTCCCGTTCCTAGGATAGGTTCGGGGGTGTTACACCCTTGGTCAACCCGGAAACTCAACTACTCTCACCATCCTATAATACTCTTAGTACATTTTCCAATCTGGCACCAGGAGACATTGAAATGTCTGAGGAGTCACTTTGTGCCATAAAAAAAAATACTTCGAATTTTGATCTGATTTTTTGCAGGCTTCATATTGGTATTTAATCTGATTTTCTCGTAAATTTTCATAATTTTTGGAGCACTTTTCATATTTCTCGAATATTTCAGTCCGAGGAAAACACTACCCAGGGGCCGAAAAATTGAGTTTTCCTCGACCAACTTTGGTTTTTTCTCGTCCGTTTTTTTTTCCTCGATGGATCTCGATCATGGCCCATTTACGTCGATCCGGTCGAAGAAAATCGGTTGCCGGACGATGCGGAATGGCATGTGATCTCTTCTAGCTAATTTCAAGGCAATGTAATGACACTTGGACATGAGAAAGTGTGGTAAGCCAAGTTAGGGTAATCTCATATGTTGCAACAAGGTCATTCTCCCCTCAATCTAGAAGTTTTGTATATTGTTGAACCCGTCATTAATTACTTTGTTTGATTTATGAAGTCGAGCTATATTTTTAGAGTTATCCATGTCCATATCATACTTCTAACCATGTAATCTCTTCTAGCTAATTTCAAGGCAATGTAATAACACTTTGACATGGGAAAGTGTGCTAAGCCAATTTCGAGTGGTCTCATATGTTGCAACAAGGTCGTTCACCCCTCAATCTAGAAACTTTGACTATTGTAGAAACCGTCATGAACTACTTTGTTTAAGTTATGAAGTCGAGAATGATCCTTAGAGCTATCCATGTTCATATTATACTTTTACACTTGTGATCTATTTTAGCTAATTTCAAGGATATGTAATGACACTTTGACATGAGAAAATGTGGTAAGCCAACTTAAAGTGGTCTCATATATTGGAACACCGTCATTCTTTCCTTAATCTAGAAGCTTTGTCTATTGTATAACTCGTCATGAACTATTTTGTTTGAGTTATGAGGTCGAGCTAGATCTTTAGAGTTATTCATGTTCATATCATACTTGTACAAAAGTGATCTCTTGTAGCTAATTTCAAGGCAATGTAATGACACTTTGACATGAGAAAGTGTGGTAAGCCAACTTAGGGTGGTCTCATATGTTGCAACAAGGTCATTTACCTCTCAATCTAGAAACTTTGACTATTGTTGAACCCGTCATGAACTACTTTGTTTGAGTTATGAGGTCGAGCATGATCCTTATAGCTATTCATGTTCATATCATAGTTGTACACATGTGATCTCTTCTAGCTAATTTCAAGGCAATGTAATGACACTTTGCCATGAGAAAGTGTGGTAAGCCAATTTAGAGTGGTCTCATATGTTGCAACAAGGTCATTCTCCCCTCAATCTACAAGCTTTGTCTATTGTCTAACTCGTCATGAACTATTTTGTTTGAGTTATGAGGTCGAGCTTGATCCTTAGAGCTATCCATGTTTAAATTATACTTCTACACCCATGATCTATTTTAGCTAATTTCAAGGCAATGTAATGACACTTTGACATGAGAAAGTTTTGTAAGCAAACTTAGGGTAGTCTCATATTTTGCAACAAGTTCTTTCTCCCCTCAATCTAGAAACCTTAACTATTGTTGAACCTGTAATTAACTATTTTGTTTGAGTTAAGAGGACGAGCTTGATCCTTATAGCTATTCATGTTCATATCATACTTGTACACATGTGATCTCTTCTAGCTAATTTCAAAGCAATGTAATGACACTTTGACATGAGAAAGTGTGGTAAGCCAACTTAGGGTGGTCTCATATTTTGCAATAAGGTCATTTAGCCCTTAATCTAGAAACTTTGACTATTGTTGAACCCGTCATTAACAATTTTGTTTTAGTCATGAGGTCGAGCTTAATTCTTATAGCTATTCATGTTCATATCATACTTGTACACATGTGATCTCTTCTAGCCAATTTCAAAGCAATGTAGTGACACTTTGACATGAGAAAGTGTGGTAAGCCAACTTAGAGTGGTCTCATATGTTGCAACAAGGTCATTCTCCCCTCACTCTAGAAGCTTTGTCTATTGTTGAACCCCTCATGAACTATTTTGTTTGAGTTATGAGGTCGAGGTTGATCCTTAGAACTATTCATGTTTATATCATACTTGTACACAAATTATCTCTTCTATCTAATTTCAAGGCAATGTAATGACACTTTGACATGAGAAAGTGTGGTACGCCAACTTAGGGTGGTCTCTTATGTTCCAACAACGTCAATCACCTCTCAATCTCGATATTGTGACTATTGTTCAACCTGTCATTAACTATTTTGTTTATGTTATGAGGTCGAGCTTGATCCTTATAACTATTCAAGTTCGTATCATACTTATACATATGTGATCTCTTCTAGCTAATTTTAAGGCAATGTAATAACTCTTTGACAGGAGAAAGTGTGGTAAGCCAATTTGGAGTGGTCTCATATGTAGCAACAAGTTAATTCTCCCATCAATCTAGAAGCTTTGTCTATTGTATAACCCGTCATGAACTATTTTTTTTAATTATGAAGTTGAGATTGATCCTTAGAGCTATTCATGTTCATATCATACTTGTACACAAGTGATCTCTTCTAGCTAATTTCAAGGAAATGTAATGACACTTTGACATGAGAAAGTGTTGTAAGCCAACTTAGGGTGGTCTCATATGTTGCAACAAGGTCATTCACCCCTCAATCTAGGAACTTTGAACCCGTCATTAACTATTTTGTTTCAGTTATGAGGTCGAGCTTGATCCTTATAGCTATTCATGTTCATGTCATAATTGTACAAATATGAACTCTTCTAGCTAATTTCAAGGCAATGTAATGACACTTTGACATGAGAATGTTTGGTAAGCCAACTTAGGGTGGTCCCATATATTTCAACAAGGTCATTCACCCCTCAATCTATATACTTTCACTATTGTTGAACCTGTTATTAACTATTTTGTTTCAGTTAAGAGACGAGCTTGATACTTATAGCTCTTCATGTTCATATCATACTTGTACACATGTGATCTCTTCTAGCTAATTTCAAAGCAATGTAATGACACTTTGACATGAGAAAGTGTGGTAAGCTAACTTAGAGTGGTCTCATATGTTGCAACAAGGTCATTCTCCCCTCATCTAGAAACTTTTACTATTGTTGAACCCCTCATTAACTATTTTGTTTCAGTTATGAGGTCGAGCTTGATCCTTATAGCTATTTATTTTCATATCAGACTTCTACACATGTGATCTCTTCTAACTAATTTCAAGGCAATGTAATGACACTTTGACATAAAAAAGTGTGGTAAGCCAACTTAAGGTGGTGTCATATGTTGCAATAACGTCATTCAGCCCTTAATCTAGAAACTTTGACTATTGTTGAACCCGTCATTAACTACTTTATTTGAGTCATGAGGTGGAGCTTAATCCTTATAGCTATTCATGTTCATATCATACTTGTACACATGTGATCTCTTCTAGCCAATTTCAAAGCAATGTAGTGACACTTTGACATGAGAAACTGTGGTAAGCCAACTTAGAGTAGTCTCATATGTTGCAACAAAGTCATTCTCCCCTGAATCTAGAAACTTTGACTATTGTATAACTCGTCATGAACTATTTTGCTTATCTTATGAGGTCGACCTTAATCCTTATAGCTATTCGTGTTCATGTCATACTTGTACACATATGATCTCTTCTACCTAATTTCAAGGCAACGTAATGACACTTTGACATGAGAAAGTGTGGTACGCCAACTTAGAGTGGTCTCTTATGTTCCAACAATGTCATTCTCCTCTCAATCTCGATACTGTAACTATTGTTCAACCTGTCATTAACTATTTTGTTTGTGTTATGAGGTCGAGCTTGATCCTTATAACTATTCAAGTTCGTATTATATTTATACACATGTGATCTCTTCTAGCCAATTTCAAAGCAATGTAGTGACACTTTGACATGAGAAACTGTGGTAAGCCAACTTAGAGTGGTCTCATATGTTGCAACAAAGTCATTCTCCCCTCAATCTAGAAACTTTGACTATTGTATAACTCGTCATGAACTATTTTGCTTATCTTATGAGGTCGAGCTTAATCCTTATAGCTATTCATGTTCATGTCATACTTGTACACATATGATCTCTTCTACCTAATTTCAAGGCAACGTAATGACACTTTGACATGAGAAAGTGTGGTACGCCAACTTAGGGTGGTCTCTTATGTTCCAACAACGTCATTCTCCTCTCAATCTCGATACTGTGACTATTGTTCAACCTGTCATTAACTATTTTGTTTGTGTTATGAGGTCGAGCTTGATCCTTATAACTATTCAAGTTCGTATTATATTTATACACATGTAATCTCTTCTAGCTAATTTCAAGGCAATGTAATGACACTTTGACATGAGAAAGTGTGGTAAGCCAACTTAGAGTGGTCTCATATGTTGCAACAAGGTAATTCTCCCATCAATCTAGAAGCTTTGTCTATTTTATAACCCGTCATGAACTGTTTTGTTTTAGTTATGAAGTCGAGATTCATCCTTAGAGCTATTCATGCTCATATCATACTTGTACACAAGTGATCTCTTCTAGCTAATTTCAAGGCAATGTAATGACACTTTGACATGAGAAAGTGTGGTAAGCCAACTTAGGATGGTCTCATATGTTGCCACAATGTCATTCACCCCTCAATCTTGAAACCTTGACTATTGTTGAACCTGTTATTAACTATTTTGTTTCAGTTAAGAGACGAGGTTGATCCTTATAGCTCTTCATGTTCATATCATACTTGTACACATGTGATCTCTTCTAGCTAATTTCAAAGCAATGTAATGACACTTTGACATTAGAAAGTGTGGTAAGCTAACTTAGAGTGGTCTCATATGTTGCAACAAGGTCATTCTCCCCTCAATCTAGAAACTTTTACTATTGTTGAACCCCTCATTAACTATTTTGTTTCAGTTATGAGGTCGAGCTTGATCCTTATAGCTATTTATTTTCATATCAGACTTCTACACATGTGATCTCTTCTAACTAATTTCAAGGCAATGTAATGACACTTTGACATAAAAAAGTGTGGTAAGCTAACTTAGGGTGGTCTCATATGTTGCAATAAGGTCATTCAGCCCTTAATCTAGAAACTTTGACTATTGTTGAACCCGTCATTAACTACTTTATTTGAGTCATGAGGTGGAGCTTAACCCTTATAGCTATTCATGTTCATATCATACTTGTACACATGTGATCTCTTCTAGCCAATTTCAAAGCAATGTAGTGACACTTTGACATGAGAAACTGTGGTAAGCCAACTTAGAGTGGTCTCATATGTTGCAACAAAGTCATTCTCCCCTCAATCTAGAAACTTTGTCTATTTTATAACCCGTCATGAACTGTTTTGTTTTAGTTATGAAGTCGAGATTCATCCTTAGAGCTATTCATGCTCATATCATACTTGTACACAAGTAATCTCTTCTAGCTAATTTCAAGGCAATGTAATGACACTTTGACATGAGAAAGTGTGGTAAGCCAACTTAGGATGGTCTCATATGTTGCCACAATGTCATTCACCCCTCAATCTTGAAACCTTGACTATTGTTGAACCTGTTATTAACTATTTTGTTTCAGTTAAGAGAGGAACTTGATCCTTATAGCTCTTCATGTTCATATCATACTTGTACACATGTGATCTCTTCTAGCTAATTTCAAAGCAATGTAATGACACTTTGACATGAGAAAGTGTGGTAAGCTAACTTAGAGTGGTCTCATATGTTGCAACAAGGTCATTCTCCCCTCAATCTAGAAACTTTTACTATTGTTGAACCCCTCATTAACTATTTTGTTTCAGTTATGAGGTCGAGCTTGATCCTTATAGCTATTTATTTTCATATCAGACTTCTACACATGTGATCTCTTCTAACTAATTTCAAGGCAATGTAATGACACTTTGACATAAAAAAGTGTGGTAAGCCAACTTAGGGTAGTCTCATATGTTGCAATAAGGTCATTCAGCCCTTAATCTAGAAACTTGGACTATTGTTGAACCCGTCATTAACTACTTTATTTGAGTCATGAGGTGGAGCTTAATCCTTATAGCTATTCATTTTCATATCATACTTGTACACATGTGATCTCTTCTAGCCAATTTCAAAGCAATGTAGTGACACTTTGACATGAGAAACTGTGGTAACCCAACTTAGAGTGGTCTCATATGTTGCAACAAAGTCATTCTCCCCTCAATCTAGAAACTTTGACTATTGTATAACTCGTCATGAACTATTTTGCTTATCTTATGAGGTCGAGCTTAATCCTTATAGCTATTCGTGTTCATGTCATACTTGTACACATATGATCTCTATACCTAATTTCAAGGCAACATAATGACACTTTGACATGAGAAAGTGTGGTACGCCAACTTAGGGTGGTCTCTTATGTTCCAACAACGTCATTCTCCTCTCAATCTCGATATTGTGACTATTGTTTAACCTGTCATAAACTATTTTGTTTGTGTTATGAGGTCGAGCTTGATCCTTATAACTATTCAAGTTCGTATTATATTTATACACATGTGATCTCTTCTAGCTAATTTCAAGGCAATGTAATGACACTTTGACATGAGAAAGTGTGGTAAGCCAACTTAGAGTGGTCTCATATGTTGCAACAAGCTAATTCTCCCATCAATCTAGAAGCTTTGTCTATTTTATAACCCGTCATGAACTGTTTTGTTTTAGTTATGAAGTCGAGATTCATCCTTAGAGCTATTCATGCTCATATCATACTTGTACACAAGTGATCTCTTCTAGCTAATTTCAAGGCAATGTAATGACACTTTGACATGAGAAAGTGTGGTAAGCCAACTTAGGATGGTCTCATATGTTGCCACAATGTCATTCACCCTTCAATCTTGAAACCTTGACTATTGTTGAACCTGTTATTAACTATTTTGTTTCAGTTAAGAGACGAGCTTGATCCTTATAGCTCTTCATGTTCATATCATACTTGTACACATGTGATCTCTTCTAGCTAATTTCAAAGCAATGTAATCACACTTTGACATGAGAAAGTGTGGTAAGCTAACTTAGAGTGGTCTCATATGTTGCAACAAGGTCATTCTCCCCTCAATCTAGAAACTTTTACTATTGTTGAACCCCTCATTAACTATTTTGTTTCAGTTATGAGGTCGAGCTTGATCCTTATAGCTATTTATTTTCATATCAGACTTCTACACATGTGATCTCTTCTAACTAATTTCAAGGCAATGTAATGACACTTTGAAATAAAAAAGTGTGGTAAGCCAACTTAGGGTGGTCTCATATGTTGCAATAAGGTCATTCAGCCCTAAATCTAGAAACTTTGACTATTGTTGAACCCGTCATTAACTACTTTATTTGAGTCATGAGGTGGAACTTAATCCTTATAGCTATTCATGTTCATATCATACTTGTACACATGTGATCTCTTCTAGCCAATTTCAAAGCAATGTAGTGACACTTTGACATGAGAAACTGTGGTAAGCCAACTTAGAGTGGTCTCATATGTTGCAACAAAGTCATTCTCCCCTCAATCTAGAAACTTTGACTATTGTATAACTCGTCATGAACTATTTTGCTTATCTTATGAGGTCGAGCTTAATCCTTATAGCTATTCATGTTCATGTCATACTTGTACACATATGATCTCTTCTACCTAATTTCAAGGCAACGTAATGACACTTTGACATGAGAAAGTGTGGTACGCCAACTTAGGGTGGTCTCTTATGTTCCAACAACGTCATTCTCCTCTCAATCTCGATACTGTGACTATTGTTCAACCTGTCATTAACTATTTTGTTTGTGTTATGAGGTCGAGCTTGATCCTTATAACTATTCAAGTTCGTATTATATTTATACACATGTGATCTCTTCTAGCTAATTTCAAGGCAATGTAATGACACTTTGACATGAGAAAGTGTGGTAAGCCAACTTAGAGTGGTCTCATATGTTGCAACAAAGTCATTCTCCCCTCAATCTAGAAACTTTGACTATTGTATAACTCGTCATGAACTGTTTTGTTTTAGTTATGAAGTCGAGATTCATCCTTAGAGCTATTCATGCTCATATCATACTTGTACACAAGTGATCTCTTCTAGCTAATTTCAAGGCAATGTAATGACACTTTGACATGAGAAAGTGTGGTAAGCCAACTTAGGATGGTCTCATATGTTGCCACAATGTCATTCACCCCTCAATCTTGAAACCTTGACTATTGTTGAACCTGTTATTAACTATTTTGTTTCATTTAATAGATGAGCTTGATCCTTATAGCTCTTCATGTTCATATCATACTTGTACACATGTGATCTCTTCTAGCTAATTTCAAAGCAATGTAATGACACTTTGACATGAGAAAGTGTGGTAAGCTAACTTAGAGTGGTCTCATTTGTTGCAACAAGTTCATTCTCCCCTCAATCTAGAAACTTTTACTATTGTTGAACCCCTCATTAACTATTTTGTTTCAGTTATGAGGTCGAGCTTGATCCTTTTAGCTATTTATTTTCATATCAGACTTCTACACATGTGATCTCTTCTAACTAATTTCAAGGCAATGTAATGACACTTTGACATAAAAAGTGTGGTTAGCAAACTTAGGGTGGTCTCATATGTTGCAATAAGGTCATTCAGCCCTTAATCTAGAAACTTTGACTATTGTTGAACCCGTCATTAACTACTTTATTTGAGTCATGAGGTGGAACTTAATCCTTATAGCTATTCATGTTCATATCATACTTGTACACATGTGATCTCTTCTAGCCAATTTCAAAGCAATGTAGTGACACTTTGACATGAGAAACTGTGGTAAGCCAACTTAGAGTGGTCTCATATGTTGCAACAAAGTCATTCTCCCCTCAATCTAGAAACTTTGACTATTGTATAACTCGTCATGAACTATTTTGCTTATCTTATGAGGTCGATCTTAATCCTTATAGCTATTCATGTTCATGTCATACTTGTACACATATGATCTCTTCTACCTAATTTCAAGGCAACGTAATGACACTTTGACATGAGAAAGTGTGGTACGCCAACTTAGGGTGGTCTCTTATGTTCCAACAACGTCATTCTCCTCTCAATCTCGATACTGTGACTATTGTTCAACCTGTCATTAACTATTTTGTTTGTGTTATGAGGTCGAGCTTGATCCTTATAACTATTCAAGTTCGTATTATATTTATACACATGTAATCTCTTCTAGCTAATTTCAAGGCAATGTAATGACACTTTGACATGAGAAAGTGTGGTAAGCCAACTTAGAGTGGTCTCATATGTTGCAACAAGGTAATTCTCCCATCAATCTAGAAGCTTTGTCTATTTTATAACCCGTCATGAACTGTTTTGTTTTAGTTATGAAGTCGAGATTCATCCTTTGAGCTATTCATGTTCATATCATACTTGTACACAAGTGATCTCTTCTAGCTAATTTCAAGGCAATGTAATGACACTTTGACATGAGAAAGTGTGGTAAGCCAACTTAGGAGGGTCTCATATGTTGCCACAATATCATTCACCCCTCAATCTTGAAACCTTGACTATTGTTGAACCTGTTATTAACTATTTTGTTTTAGTTAAGAGGTCGGGCTTGATCCTTATAGCTCTTCATGTTCATATCATACTTGTACACATATGATCTCTTCTAGCTAATTTCAAAGCAATGTAATGACACTTTGACATGAGAAAGTGTGGTAAACTAACTTAGAGTGGTCTCATATGTTGCAACAAGGTCATTCACCCCTCATTCTAGAAAGTTTGAACCCGTCCTTAACTATTTTGTTTTGAGTTATGAGGTCGAGCTTAATCGTTATAGCTATTCATGTTCGTATCATACTTGTACACATGTGATCTCTTCTACCAATTTCAAAGTAATGTAGTGACACTTTGACATGAGAAAGTGTGGTAAGCCAACTTAGGGTGGTCACATATGTTGCAATAAGGTCATTCAGCCCTTAATCTAAAAACTTTGACTATTGTTGAACGCGGTCATTAACTTCTTTGTTTGAGTCATGAGGTGGAGCTTAATCCTTATAGCTATTCATGTTCATACCGTACTTGTACACATGTGATCTCTTCTAGCCAATTTCAAAGCAATGTAGTGACACTTTGTTATGAGAAAGTGTGGTACGCCAACTTAGGGTGGTCTCTTATGTTCCAACAACGTCATTCTCCTATCGATCTCGATACTGTGACTATTGTTCAACCTGTCATTAACTATTTTGTTTTGTGTTATGAGGTCGAGCTTGATCCATATAACTATTCAAGTTCGTATCATACCTATACACATGTGATCTCTTCTACCTAATTTCAAGGCAATGTAATGACACTTTGACATGAGAACGTGTGGTAAGCGAACTTAGAGTATTCTCATATGTTGCAACAAGGTAATTCTCCCATCAATCTAGAAGCTTTGTCTAATGTATAACCCGCCATTAATTTTTTTTTTAGTCATGAGGTCGAGCTTAATCCTTATAGCTATTCATGTTCATATCATACTTCTACACATGTGATCTCTTCTAGCCAATTTCAAAGCAATGTAGTGACACTTTGACATGAGAAAGTGTGGTAAGCCAACTTAGGGTAGTCTCATATGTTGCAACAAGGTCATTCACCCCTCAATCTTCAAACCTTGACTATTGTTGAACCCCTCATTAACTATTTTGTTTGAGTTATGAGGTCGAGCTTGATCCTTATTGCTATTCATTTTCATATCAGATTTCTACACATTTGATCTCTTCTAACTAATTTCAAGGCAATGTAATGACACTTTGACATAAAAAAGTGTGGTAAGCCAACTTAGGGTGGTCTCATATGTTGCAATAAGGTCATTCAGCCCTTAATCTTGAAACCTTGACTATTATTGAACCTGTTATTAACTTTTTTGTTTGAGTTAAGAGGTCGAGCTTGATCCTTATAGCTCTTCATGTTCATATCATACTTGTACACATGTGATCTCTTCTAGCTAATTTCAAAGTAATGTAATGACACTTTGACATGAGAAAGTGTGGTAAACCAACTTAGAGTGGTCTCATATGTTGCAACAAGGTCATTCACCCCTCATTCTAGAAACTTTGAACCCATCATTAACTATTTTGTTTCAATTAAGAGGTCGAGCTTGATCCTTATAGCTATTCATGTTCATGTAATTCTTGTACACATGTGATCTCTTCTAGCTAATTTCACAGCAATGTAATGACACTTTGATATGAGAAAGTGTGGTAAGCCAACTTAGGATGGTCTCATATGTTGCCACAATGTCATTCACCCCTCAATCTTGAAACCTTGACTATTGTTGAACCTGTTATTAACTATTTTGTTTCAGTTAAGAGGTCGAGCTTGATCCTTATAGCTCTTCATGTTCATATCATACTTGTACACATGTGATATCTTCTAGCTAATTTCACAGCAATGTAATGACACTTTGACATGAGAAAGTGTGGTAACCAACTTAGGGTGGTCTCGTATGTTGCAACAAGGTCATTCACCACTCAATCTTGAAACCTTGACTATTATTGAACCTGTTATTAACTATTTTTTTTGAGTTAAGAGGTCGAGCTTGATCCTTATAGCTCTTCATTCATATCATACTTGTACACATGTGATCTCTTCTAGCTAATTTCAAAGCAATGTAATGACACTTTGACATGAGAAAGTGTGGTAAACCAACTTAGAGTGGTCTCATATGTTGCAACAAGGTCATTCACCCCTCATTCTAGAAACTTTGAACCCATCATTAACTATTTTGTTTCAATTAAGAGGTCGAGCTTGATCCTTATAGCTATTCATGTTCATGTCATACTTGTACACATGTGATCTCTTATAGCTAATTTCACAGCAATGTAATGACACTTTGACATGAGAAAGTGTGGTAAGCCAACTTAGGGTGGTCTCATATGTTGCAACAAGGTCATTCACCCCTCAATCTTGAAACCTTGACTATTATTGAACCTGTTATTAACTATTTTGTTTGAGTTAACAGGTCGAGCTTGATCCTTATAGCTCTTCATGTTCATATCATACTTGTACACATGTGATCTCTTCTATCTAATTTCAAAGTAATGTAATGACACTTTGACATGAGAAAGTGTGGTAAACCAACTTAGAGTGGTCTCATATGTTGCAACAAGGTCATTCACCCCTCATTCTAGAAACTTTGACTATTGTTGAACCCCTCATTAACTATTTTATTTTAGTTATGAGGTCGGGCTTAATCCTTATAGCTATTCATGTTCATATCATACTTGTTCACATGTGATCTCTTATAGCAAAATTCAAAGTAATGTAGTGACACTTTGACATGAGAAAGTATGGTAAGCCAACTTAGACTGGTCTCATATGTTGCAACAAGGTCATTCACCCCTCATTCTAGAAACTTTGAACCCATCATTAACTATTTTGTTTCAATTAAGAGGTCGAGCTTGATCCTTATAGCTATTCATGTTCATGTCATACTTGTACACATGTGATCTCTTCTAGCTAATTTCACAGCAATGTAATGACACTTTGACATGAGAAAGTGTGGTAAGCCAACTTAGGGTGGTCTCATATGTTGCAACAAGGTCATTCACCCCTCAATCTTGAAACCTTGACTATTATTGAACTTGTTATTAACTATTTTGTTTGAGTTAAGAGGTCGAGCTTGATCCTTATAGCTCTTCATGTTCATATCATACTTGTACACATGTGATATCTTCTAGCTAATTTCACAGCAATGTAATGACACTTTGACATGATAAAGTGTGGTAACCAACTTAGGGTGGTCTCGTATGTTGCAACAAGGTCATTCACCCCTCATTCTAGAAACTTTGACTATTGTTGAACCTGTTATTAACTATTTTGTTTGAGTTAAGAGGTCGAGCTTGATCCTTATAGCTCTTTATTCATATCATACTTGTACACATGTGATCTCTTCTAGCAAAATTCAAAGTAATGTAGTGACACTTTGACATGAGAAAGTGTGGTAAACCAACTTAGACTGGTCTCATATGTTGCAACAAGGTCATTCACCCCTCATTCTAGAAACTTTGAACCCATCATTAACTATTTTGTTTCAATTAAGAGGTCGAGCTTGATCCTTATAGCTATTCATGTTCATGTCATACTTGTACACATGTGATCTCTTCTAGCTAATTTCACAGCAATGTAATGACACTTTGACATGAGAAAGTGTGGTAAGCCAACTTAGGGTGGTCTCATATGTTGCAACAAGGTCATTCACCCCTCAATCTTGAAACCTTGACTATTGTTGAACGTGTTATTAACTATTTTGTTTCAGTTAAGAGGTCGAGCTTGATCCTTATAGCTCTTCATGTTCATATCATACTTGTACACATGTGATATCTTCTAGCTAATTCCACAGCAATGTAATGACACTTTGACATGAGAAAGTGTGGTAACCAACTTAGGGTGGTCTCGTATGTTGCAACAAGGTCATTCACCACTCAATCTTGAAACCTTGACTATTATTGAACCTGTTATTAACTATTTTGTTTGAGTTAAGAGGTCGAGCTTGATCCTTATAGCTCTTTATTCATATCATACTTGTACACATGTGATCTCTTCTAGCAAAATTCAAAGTAATGTAGTGACACTTTGACATGAGAAAGTGTGGTAAACCAACTTAGACTGGTCTCATATGTTGCAACAAGGTCATTCACCCCTCATTCTAGAAACTTTGAACCCATCATTAACTATTTTGTTTCAATTAAGAGGTCGAGCTTGATCCTTATAGCTATTCATGTTCATGTCATACTTGTACACATGTGATCTCTTCTAGCTAATTTCACAGCAATGTAATGACACTTTGACATGAGAAAGTGTGGTAAGCCAACTTAGGGTGGTCTCATATGTTGCAACAAGGTCATTCACCCCTCAATCTTGAAACCTTGACTATTGTTGAACGTGTTATTAACTATTTTGTTTCAGTTAAGAGGTCGAGCTTGATCCTTATAGCTCTTCATGTTCATATCATACTTGTACACATGTGATATCTTCTAGCTAATTCCACAGCAATGTAATGACACTTTGACATGAGAAAGTGTGGTAACCAACTTAGGGTGGTCTCGTATGTTGCAACAAGGTCATTCACCACTCAATCTTGAAACCTTGACTATTATTGAACCTGTTATTAACTATTTTGTTTGAGTTAAGAGGTCGAGCTTGATCCTTATAGCTCTTTATTCATATCATACTTGTACACATGTGATCTCTTTTAGCTAATTTCAAAGCAATGTAATGACACTTTGACATGAGAAAGTGTGGTAAACCAACTTAGAGTGGTCTCATATGTTGCAACAAGGTCATTCACCCCTCATTCTAGAAACTTTGAACCCATCATTAACTATTTTGTTTCAATTAAGAGGTCGAGCTTGATCCTTATAGCTATTCATGTTCATGTCATACTTGTACACATGTGATCTCTTATAGCTAATTTCACAGCAATGTAATGACACTTTGACATGAGAAAGTGTGGTAAGCCAACTTAGGGTGGTCTCATATGTTGCAACAAGGTCATTCACCCCTCAATCTTGAAACCTTGACTATTATTGAACTTGTTATTAACTATTTTGTTTGAGTTAAGAGGTCGAGCTTGATCCTTATAGCTCTTCATGTTCATATCATACTTGTACACATGTGATCTCTTCTAGCTAATTTCAAAGTAAGGTAATGACACTTTGACATGAGAAAGTGTGGTAAACCAACTTAGAGTGGTCTCATATGTTGCAACAAGGTCATTCACCCCTCATTCTAGAAACTTTGACTATTGTTGAACCCCTCATTAACTATTTTATTTTAGTTATGAGGTCGGGCTTAATCCTTATAGCTATTCATGTTCATATCATACTTGTTCACATGTGATCTCTTATAGCAAAATTCAAAGTAATGTAGTGACACTTTGACATGAGAAAGTATGGTAAGCCAACTTAGACTGGTCTCATATGTTGCAACAAGGTCATTCACCCCTCATTCTAGAAACTTTGAACCCATCATTAACTATTTTGTTTCAATTAAGAGGTCGAGCTTGATCCTTATAGCTATTCATGTTCATGTCATACTTGTACACATGTGATCTCTTCTAGCTAATTTCACAGCAATGTAATGACACTTTGACATGAGAAAGTGTGGTAAGCCAACTTAGGGTGGTCTCATATGTTGCAACAAGGTCATTCACCCCTCAATCTTGAAACCTTGACTATTATTGAACTTGTTATTAACTATTTTGTTTGAGTTAAGAGGTCGAGCTTGATCCTTATAGCTCTTCATGTTCATATCATACTTGTACACATGTGATCTTTTCTAGCTAATTTCAAAGTAATGTAATGACACTTTGACATGAGAAAGTGTGGTAAACCAACTTAGAGTGGTCTCATATGTTGCAACAAGGTCATTCACCCCTCATTCTAGAAACTTTGACTATTGTTGAACCCCTCATTAACTATTTTATTTTAGTTATGAGGTCGGGCTTAATCCTTATAGCTATTCATGTTCATATCATACTTGTTCACATGTGATCTCTTATAGCAAAATTCAAAGTAATGTAGTGACACTTTGGTACGCCAATTTAGGGTGGTCTCTTATGTTCCAACAACGTCATTCACCTCTCAATCTCGATATTGTGACTATTGTTCAACCTGTCATTAACTATTTTGTTTGTGTTATGAGGTCGAGCTTCATCCTTATAACTATTCAAGTTCGTATTATACTTATACACATGTGCTCTCTTCTAGCTAATTTTAAGGCAATGTAATGACACTTTGACATGAGAAAGTGTGGTAAGCCAACTTAGAGTGGTCTCATATGTTACAACAAGGTAATTCTCCCATCAATCTAGAAGCTTTGTCTATTGTACAACCCGTCATGAACTATTTTGTTTTAGTTATGAAGTCGAGATTGATTGTTAGAGCTATTCATGTTCATATCATACTTGTACACAAGTGATCTCTTCTAGCTAATTTCAAGGCAATGTAATGACTATTTGACATGAGAAAGCGTGGTAAGCCAACTTAGGATGGTCTCATATGTTTCAACAAGGTCATTCACCCCTCAATCTAGAAAACTTGACTATTGTTGAACCTGGAATTAACTATTTTGTTTGAGTTAAGAGGTTGAGCTTGATCCTTTTAGCTATTCATGTTCATATCATACTTGTACACATGTGATCTCTTCTAGCTAATTTCAAAGCAATGTCATGACACTTTGACATCAGAAAGTGTGGTAAACCAACTTAGAGTGGTCTCATATGTTGCAATAAGGTCATTCTCCCATCAATCTAGAAGCTTTGTCTAATGTATAACCCGTCATGAACAATTTGGTTTAGTTAGGAGGTCGAGCTTGATACTTAGAGCAATTTATGTTCATATCATAACTGTACACATGTGATCTCTTCTAGCTAATTTCAAGGCAATGTAATGACACTTTGACATGAGAAAGTGTGGTAAGCCAACTTAGGATGGTCTCATATGTTGCAACAAGGTCATTCTCCCCTCAATCTACAAGCTTTGTGTATTGTCTAACTCTTCATGAACTTTTTTGTTTTAGTTATGAGGTCGAGCCTGATCCTTAGAGCTATACATGTTTAAATTATTCTTCTACACTTATGATCTATTTTAGCTAATTTCAAGGCAACATAACGACACTTTGACATGAGAAAGTGTGGTAAGCAAACTTAGGGTGGTCTCATATGTTGCAAAAAGTTCCTTCTCCCTTCAATCTAGAAGCTTTGTCTATTGTTCAACTAGTCATTCATTAGTTTGTTTGAGTTATGAAGTCGAGCTATATCTTGAGAGTTATCCATGTCCATATCATACTTCTACACATGTGATCTCTTCTAGCTAATTTCAAGGCAATGTAATAACACTTTGACATAAGAAAGTGTGGTAAGCCAACTTAGGTCGGTCTCATATGTTGCAACAAGGTCATTCTCCCCTCAATCTACCAGCTTTGTGTATTGTCTAACTCTTCATGAACTTTTTTGTTTTAGTTATGAGGTCGAGCCTGATCCTTAGAGCTATACATGTTTAAATTATTCTTCTACACCTATGATCTATTTTAGCTAATTTCAAGGCAACATAACGACACTTTGACATGAGAAAGTGTGGTAAGCAAACTTAGGGTGGTCTCATATGTTGCAAAAAGTTCCTTCTCCCTTCAATCTAGAAGCTTTGTCTATTGTTCAACTAGTCATTCATTAGTTTGTTTGAGTTATGAAGTCGAGCTATATCTTGAGAGTTATCCATGTCCATATCATACTTCTACACATGTGATCTCTTCTAGCTAATTTCAAGGCAATGTAATAACACTTTGACATAAGAAAGTGTGGTAAGCCAACTTAGGTCGGTCTCATATGTTGCAACAAGGTCATTCACCCCTCAATTTGGTGACTTTGACTATTGTTGAACCCTTCATTAACTATTTTGTTTGTGTTATTAGTTCGAGCTTAATCCTTATAGCTATTCATGTTCATATCATACTTGTACACATGTGATCTCTTCTAGCTAACTTCAAAGCAATTAATGACACTTTAACATGAGAAAGGGAGGTAAGCCAACTTAGAGTGGTCTCATATGTTGCAACAAGGTCATTCTCCTATCAATGTAGAAGCTTTGTCTAATGTATAACCCGTCATGAAAATTTTTGTTTTAGTTAGGAGGTCGAGCTTGATCCTTAGAGCAATTAATGTTCATATCATACTTGTACACATGTGACCTCTTCTAGCTAATTTCAAGGCAATGTAATGACACTTGAACATGAGAAATTGTGGTAAGCCAACTTAGGGTGATCTCATATGTTGCAACAAGGTCATTCTCCTCTCAATCTAGACGCTTTGTCAATTGTTGAACCCGTCATTAATTACTTTGTTTGATTTATGAAGTCGAGCTATATCTTTAGAGTTATCCATGCCATATCATACTTCTAACCATGTAATCTCTTCTAGCTAATTTCAAGGCAATGTAATGACACTTTGACATGAGAAAGTGTGGTAAGCCAACTTAGGGTGGTCTCATATGTTGCAACAACGTCATTCACCCCTAAATCTAGAAACTTTGACTATTGTTGAACCTGTCATGAACTACTTTGTTTGAGATATGAAGTCGAGTTTGATCCTTAGAGTTATTCATGTTCATATTATACTTCTACACCTGTGATCTATTTTAAGATAATTTCAAGGATATTTAATGACACTTTGACATGAGAAAGTGTGGTAAGCCAACTTAGAGTGGTCTCATATGTTGCAGCAAGGTCATTCTCCCCTCAATCTACAAGCTTTGTCTATTATCTAACTAGTCATAAACTATTTTGTTTGAGTTATGAGGTCGAGCTTCATCCTTAGAGCTATTCATGTTCATATCATAGTTGTACACAAGTGATCTCTTCTAGCTAATTTCAAGACAATGTAATGACAATTTGACATGAGAAAGCGTGGTAAGCCAACTTAGGGGGGTCTCATATGTTGCAAAAAGGTCATTAACCCCTTAATCTAGAATCTTTGGCTATTGTTGAACCCGTCATGAACTACTTTGTTTGAGTTATGAAGTCAAGCTTGATCCTAAGAGCTATCCATGTTTAAATTATACTTTTACACCTATGATATATTTTAGCTAATTTCAAGGCAACATAATGACAGTTTGACATGAGAAAGTGTGGTAAGCAAATTTAGGGTGGTCTCTATTGTTGAACAAGTCATTCATTAGTTTGGTTGAGCTATGAAGTCGAGCTATATCTTGAGAGTTATCCATGTCCATATCGCACTTCTACACATATGATCTCTTCTAGCTAATTTCAAGGCAATGTAATGACACTTTGACATGAGAAAGTGTGGTAACCCAACTTAAGGTGGTCTCATATGTTGCAACAAGGTCATTAACCCCTCTATTTGGAAACTTTGACTATTGTTGAACCCGTCATTAACTATTTTGTTTGAGTTATTAGTTCGAACTTAATCCTTATAGCTATTCATGTTCATATCATACTTGTACACATGTGATCTCTTCTAGCTAATTTCAAGTTAGTGTAATGACACTTTGACATGAGAAAGTGTGGTAAGCCAACTTAGAGTGGTCTCATATGTTGCAATAAGGTAATTCTCCCCTCAATCTACAAGCTTTGTCTATTGTCTAACTCGTCATGAACTATTTTGTTTGAGTTATGAGGTCGACCTTCATCCTTAGAGCTATTCATGTTCATATCATACTTGTACACAAGTGATCTCTTCTAGAAAATTTCAAGACAATGTAATGACACTTTGACATGAGAAAGTATGGTAAGTCAACTTAGGGTGGTCTCATATGTTACAAAAAGGTCATTAACCCCTCAATCTAGAATCTTTGACTATTGTTGAACCCGTCATGAACTACTTTGTTTGAGTTATGAAGTCAAGCTTGATCCTAAGAACTATCCATGTTTAAATTATACTTCTACACCAATAATCTATTTTATCTAATTTCAAGGCAACATAATGACACTTTGACATGAGAAAGTGTGGTAAGCAAACTTAGGGTGGTCTCATATGTTGGAACAAGTTCATTCTCCCCTCATTCTAGAAGCTTTGTCTACTGTTGAACTAGTCATTCATTAGTTTGTTTGAGTTATGAAGTCGAGCTATATCTTGAGAGTTATCTATGTCCATATCATACTTCTACAAATGTGATCTCTTCTAGCTAGTTTCAAGGCAATTTAATGACACTTTGACATGAGAAAGTGTGGTAAGCCAACTTAGGGTGGTCTCATATGTTGCAACAAGGTCATTCTCCCCTCAATTTGGAAGCTTTGACTATTGTTGAACCCGTTATTAACTCTCTTTTTTTGAGTTATTAGTTCGAGCTTGATCCTTATAGCTATGCATGTTCATATCATACTTGTACACATGTGATCTCTTCTAGCTAATTTCAAAGCAATGTAGTGACACTTTGACATGAGAAAGTGTGGTAAGCCAACTTAGAGCGGTCTCATATGTTGGAACAAGGTCATTCTCCCCTAAATCTAGAAGCTTTGTCTATTGTATATGAACTATTTTTTTTTGAGTTATGAGGTCGATCTTCATCCTTAGAGCTATTCATGTTCATATCATACTTGTACACAAGTGATCTTTTCTAGCTAATTTCAAGACAATGTAATGACACTTTGACATGAGAAAGTGTTGTAAGTCAACTTAGGGTGGTCTCCTATGTTGCAAAAAGGTCATTAACCCATCCATCTAGAATCTTTGACTATTGTTGAACCCGTCATGAACTACTTTGTTTGTGTTATGAAGTCGAGCTTGATCCTAAGAACTATCCATGTTTAAATTATACTTCTACACCAATGATCTATTTTATCTAATTTCAAGGCAAAATAATGACACTTTGACATGAGAAAGTGTGGTAAGCAAACTTAGGTAGGTCTCATATGTTGCAACAAGTTCATTCTCCCCTCAATCTAGAAGCTTTGTCTAATGTTGAACTAGTCATTGATTAGTTTGTTTGAGTTATGAAGTCGAGCTATATCTTGAGAGTTATCCATGTTCATATCATACTTCTACAAATGTGATCTCTTCTAGCTAGTTTCAAGGCAATTTTATGACACTTTGACATGAGAAAGTGTGGTAAGCCAACTTAGGGTAGTCTCATATGTTGCAACAAGGTCATTCACCCCTCAATCTAGAAACCTTGAATACTGTTGAACCTGTCATTAACTATTTTGTTTGAGTTATGAGGTCGAGCTTGATCCTTATAGCTATTCATGTTCATATCATACTTGTACACATGTGATCTCTTCTAGCTAATTTCAAGGCAATGTAATGACACTTTGACATGAGAAAGTATGGTAAGCCAACTTAGAGTGGTCTCATATGTTGCAATAAGGTCATTCACCCCTCAATCTATATACTTTGACTATTTTTGAACCCGTCATTAACTATTTTGTTTCAGTTAAGAGGTCGAGCTTGATCCTTATAGCTATTCATGTTCATATCATACTTGTACACATGTGATCTCTTCTAGCTAATTTCAAGGCAATGTAATGACACTTTGACATGAGAAAGTATGGTAATCCAACTTACGTTGATCTCATATGTTGCAATAAGGTCATTTTCCCCTCAATCGAGAAGATTTGACTATTGTTGAACCTATCATTAACTATTTTGTTTGAGTTATGAGGTCGAGCTTGATCCTTATAACTATCCATGTTTATATCAAACTAATACACATGTGATCTGTTTAAGCTAATTTTAAGGAAATGTAATGACACTTTGACATGAGAAAGTGTTCTCAGCAAACTTAAGGTGGTCTCATATATGGCAACAAGTTCGTTCTCCCCTCAATCTAGAAGCTTTGTCTATTGTTGAACCCGTCATGAACTACTTTGTTTGAGTTTTGAAGTCGAGGTTGATCCTCATAGCTTTCCATGTTCATATCACTCTTCTACACATGTGATCTCTTTAGCTAATTTCAAGGCAATGTAATGACACTTTGACATGAGAAAGTGTTGTAAGCAAACTTAGGGTGGCCTCATATGTTGAAACAAGTTCATTCTCCCCTCAATCTAGAACCATTTTCTATTGTTAAACCTGTCATGAACTATTTTGTTTGAGTTATGAGGTCTTGCTTGATTCTTAGGGTTATCCATGTGATCTCTTTTAGCTAATTTCAAGGCAATGTAATGACACTTTGATATGAGAGAGTGTGGTAAGCTAAATAAGGGTGATCTCATATGTTGCAACAAGGTCATTCTCTCCTCAATTATATACGCTTTGTCTATAGGTTAACCCGTCATTAAGTATTTTGTTTGAGTTCTAAGGCCGAGCTTGATCCTTAGAGTTATCCATGTTCATATCATACTCGTACACATGTGATATGTTTTAACTACGTTCAAGGCAATGTAATGGTACTTTGACATGAGAAATTGTGGTAAACAAACTTAGGGTGATCTCATATGTTGCAACAAGGTCATTCTCCTCTCAATTTAGAAGCTTTGTCTATAGTTGAACCCGTCATGAAGTACTTTGTTTGATTTATGAAGACAAGCTTTATCTTTAGAGCTATCCATGTTCATATCATATTTTTACACATATGATCTCTTCTAGCTAATTTCAAGGCAATGTAATGACACTTTGACATGAGAAAGTATGGTAATCCAACTTACGTTGATCTCATATGTGGCAATAAGGTCATTTTCCCCTCAATCTAGCAGATTTGACTATTGTTGAACCTATCATTAACTATTTTGTTTGAGTTATGAGGTCGAGCTTGATCCTTAGAGCTATCCATGTTTATATCATACTTATACATATGTGATCTCTTTTAGCTAATTTTAAAGAAATGTAATGACACTTTGACATGACAAAATGTTGTAAGCCAACTTAGGGGGGTCTCATATGTTGCAAAAAATTCATTCTCCCCTCAATCTAGAAGCTTTGCCTTTTGTTGAACCTGTTATGAACTACTTTTTTAGTTATGAAGTCAAGCTTGTTCTGTACAGCTATTCATGTTCATATCATACTTGTACACATGTGATCTCTTCTAGCTAATTTCAAGGCAATGTAATGACACTTTGACATGAGCAAGTGTGGGAAGCCAACTTAGGGTAATCTCATATGTTCCAACAAGGTCATTCTCCCCTCAATATCGAAGCTTTGTATATTGTTGAACCCGTCATTAACTATTTTGTTTGGAGTTATGAGGTCGAGCTTAATCCTTAGAGCTATCTATGTTCATATCATACTTGTACACATGTGATCTGTTTGAGCTAAGTTCATGGAAATGTATTGTCACTTTTACATGAGAAAGTTTGCTAAGCCAACTTAGGGTGGTCTCATATGCTGCAAAAAGGTCATTCTCCCCTCAATCTAGAAGCCACACCTACTATTGAACCCGTCATGAACTAGTTTTGTTGAGTTATGAACTTAAGCTTAATCCTTAAAGCTATCCATGTTAATAATGTACTTTTAAGCATTTGATATGTTTTAGCTAAGCTCAAGGCAATGTAATCATACGTTGACATGAGAAAGTGTGGTAAACGAAGTTAGAGTGATCTCATATTTTGCAACAAGGTCATTCTCCTCACAATCTAGAAGCTTTGTCTATCGATGAACCCCTCATGAAGTACTTTGTTTGAATTATGAACTCGAGCTTTATGTTTATAGCTCTCCATGTTCATATCATACTTCAACACATGTGATCTCTTTTAGCTAAATTCAAGGCAATGTAATGACACATTCACACGAGAAAAGTATGGTAAGCCAACTTAGGGTGGTCTCATATGTAGCAATAAGGTCATTCTCCCCTCAATTTAGAAGCTTTGACTATTGTTGAACCTGTCATTAACTATTTTGTTTGAATTATGAGGTCGAGCATGATACTTAGAGCTATCCATATTTATATTAATCATTTACACATGTGATCTCTTTTAGCTAATTTTAAGGCAATGTAATGACACTTTGACATGAGAAAGTGTTGTAAGCAAACTTAGGGTGGTCTCATATGTTGTAAGGAGTCCATTTCCCCCACAATCTAGAAGCTGTCTAATTTTAAGGAAATGTAATGACACTTTGACATGAGAAAGTGTTTTTAGCAAACTTAAGGTGGTCTCATATATGGCAAGAAGTTCATTCTCCCCTCAATCTAGAAGCTTTTTCTATTGTTGAACCCGTCATGAACTACTTTGTTTGAGTCATGAAGTCGAGCTTGATCCTTAGAGCTATCTATGTTCATATCATACATGTACACATGTGATTTTTAGCTAATTTCATGGCAATGTAATGTCACTTTTACATGAGAAAGTTTGCTAAGCCAACTTAGGGTGGTCTCATATAATGTAAAAAGGTCATTCTCCCCTCTAGAAGTCACGTCTATTATTGAACCCGTCATGAAATTGTTTTGTTCAGTTATGAACTTGAGCTTGATCCTTAAAGCTATCCATGTTAATAACATACTTCTAAGCATGTGACCTGTTTTAGCTAAGTTCAAGGCAATGTAATGACACTTTGACATGAGAAAGTGTGGTAAACGAACTTGGGGTGATCTCATATTTTGCAACAAGGTCATTTTCGTCTCAATCTAGAAGCTTTGTTTATTGTTGAACGCGTCATGAAGTACTTTGTTTGATTTATGAAGTCAAGCTTTATGTTTAGAGCTATTCATGTTCATTTCATACTTCAACACATGTGATCTGTTTTAGCTAAGTTCATGGCAATGTAATGTCACTTTTACATAAGAAATTTTGCTAAGCCAACTTAGGGTGGTCTCATATGTTGCAACAAGGTCATTCTCCCCTAAATCTAGAAGCTTTGTCTATTGTTGAACCCGTCATTAACTATTTTGTTTGAGTTATGAGGTCAAACTTGATCCTTAAAGATATCTATGTTCATATGATACATGTACATATATGATCTGTTTTAGCTAAGTTCATGGAATTGTAATTTCACTTTTACATGAAAAAGTTTGCTAAGCCAACTTAGGGTGGCCTAATATGCTACAAAAAGGTCATTTTCCCCTCAATCTAGAAGCCACGTCTATTATTGAACCCATCATGAAATAGTTTTCCTCAGTTATGAACTTGAGCTTGATCCTTAAAGTTATCCCTGTTAATAACATACTTCTAAGCATGTGACATGTTTTAGCTAAGTTCACGGTAATGTAATGATACTTTGACATGAGAAAGTGTGGTAAACGAACTTAGGGTGATCTCATATGTTGCAACAAGGTCATTCTCGTCTCAATCTAGAATTTTTCTTTATTGTTCAACTCGTCATGAAGTACTTTGTTTGATTTATGAAGTCGAGCTTTATCTTTAGAGATATCCATGTTCATATCATACTTCAACACTTGTGATCTCTTTTACATGAGAAAGTATGGTAAGCCAACTTAGTGTGGTCTCATAAGTTGCAATAAGGTCATTCTCCCCTCAATCTAGAAGCTTTGACTATTGTTGAACCCGTCATTAACTATTTTGTTTGAATTATGAGGTCGAGCTTCATCCTTAGACCTATCCATATTTATATCATACATCTACACATCTGATCTCTTTTAGCTAATATTAAGGCAATGTAATGACACTTTGACATGAGAAAGTGTTGTAAGCAAACTTAGGGTGGTCTCATAAGTTGCAATAAGGTCATTCTCCCCTCAATCTAGAAGCTTTGACTATTGTTGAACCCGTCATTAACTATTTTGTTTGAATTATGAGGTCGAGCTTGATCCTTAGACCTATCCATATTTATATCATACATCTACACATGTGATCTCTTTTTAGCTAATTTTAAGGCAATGTAATGACACTTTGACATGAGAAAGTGTTGTAAGCAAACTTAGGGTGGTCTCATATGTTGTAACAAATCCATTTCCCCCTCAATTTAGAAGCTTTGTCTATTGTTGAACCCGTCATTAACTATTTTGTTTGAGTTATGAGGTCGAGCTTGATCTTTAGAACTATCCATGTTTATATCATACTTATACACATGTGATCTGTTTTAGCTAACTTTAAGGAAATGTAATAACACTTTGTCATGAGAAAGTGTTGTAAGCAAACTTAGGGTGGCCTCATATGTTGCAACAAGTTCATTCTCCCCTCAGTCTAGAAGCTTTGTCTATTGTTGAACCTGTCATGAACTACTTTGATTGAGTTATGAACTCGAGCTCGATCCTTAAAGCTATACATGTTCATGTCATACTTGTACACATGTGATCTGTTCTAGCTAATTTCATGGCAATGTAATGACACTTTGACATGAGAAAGTATGGTAAGCCAACTTAAGGTAATCTCATATGTTGCAATAAGGTCATTTACCCCTCAATCTAGAAGCTTTGTCTATTGTTGAACCCGACATTAACTATTTTGTTTGAGTTATGAGGTCAAGCTTGATACTTCGAGCTATCCATATTTATATAATACTTCTACACATGTGATGTCTTTTAGCTATATTTAAGGCAATGTAATGACACTTTGACATGAAAAAGTGTTGTAAGCAAACTTAGGGTGGCCTCATATGTTGCAACAAGTTCATTCTCCCCTCACTCTAAAACCATTTTCTATTGTTGAACCTGTCATGAACTATTTTGTTTGAGTTATGAGGTCTTGCTTGATTCTTAGAGTTATCCATGTTCATATCATACTTCTTCACATGTGATCTCTTGTAGCTAATTTCAAGGCAATGTAATGACACTTTGAGATGAGAGAGTGTGGTAAGCTAACTTAAGGTGATCTTATATGTTGCAACAAGGTCATTCTCCCCTAAATCTAGAAGCTTTGTCTATAGGTTAACCAGTCATTAAGTATTTTGTTTGACTTATGAGGTCAAGCTTGATCCTTAGAGTTATCCATGTTCATATCATACTCGTACACATGTGATCTCTTTTAGCTAAGTTCATTGCAATGTAATGTCACTTTTACATGAGAAAGTTTGCTAACCCAACTTAGGGTGGTCTCATATGTTGCAACAAGGTCATTCTCCCCTCAATCTAGAAGTCATGTATATTATTGAACCCGTCATGAACTACTTTTGTTGAGTTATGAAGTTCAACTTGATCCTTAGAGCTGTCCATGTTAATATCATACTTCTAAGCATGTAATCTCTTTTAGCTAAGTTCAAGGCAATGTAATGGTACTTTGACATGAAAAAGTGTTGTAAGCAAACTTAGGGTGGTCTCATATGTTGCAACAAGTTCATTCTCCCCTCAATCTAAAACCATTTTCTATTGTTGAACCCGTCATGAACTATTTTGTTTGAGTTATGAGGTCTTGCTTGATTCTTAGAGTTATCCATGTTCATATCATACTTCTACACATGTGATCTCTTGTAGCTAATTTCAAGGCAATGTAATGACACTTTGAGATGAGAGAGTGTGGTAAGCTAACTTAAGGTGATCTCATATGTTGCAACAAGGTCATTCACCCCTAAATCTATAAGCTTTGTCTATAGGTTAAACCGTCATTAAGTATTTTGTTTGAGTTATGAGGTCGAGCTTGACCCTTAGAGATATCCATGTTCATATCATACTCGTACACATGTGATCTCTTTTAGTTATGTTCATTGCAATGTAAGTTCAGTTTTACATGAGAAAATGTGCTAAGCCAACTTAGAGTGGTCTCATATGTTGCAACAAGGTCATTCTCCCCTCAATCTAGAAGCTTTGTCTAGTTTTGAACCCGTCATGAACTCTTTTGTTTGAGTTTTGAGGTCGAGCTTGATCCTTAGAGTTGTTCATGTTCATATCATACTTGTACAGATGTGATCTCTTTTAGCTAAATTCAAAGCAATGTAATGACACTTTTACATAAGAAAGTATGGTAAGCCAACTTAAGGTAATATCATATGCTGCAACAAGGTCATTGTCCCCTTAATCTAGAAGCTTTGTCTATTGTTGAACCCCTCATTAACTATTTTGTTTGAATTATAAGGTGAAGCTTGATCCTTAAAGCTATTCATGTTTATATAATACTTCTACACATGTGATGTCTTTTAGCTATATTTAAGGCAATGTAATGACACTTTGACATGAAAAAGTGTTGTAAGCAAACTTAGGGTGGCCTCATATGTTGCAACAAGTTCATTCTCCCCTCAATCTAAAACCATTTTCTATTGTTGAACCCGTCATGAACTATTTTGTTTGAGTTATGAGGTCTTGCTTGATTCTTAGAATAATCCATGTTCATATCATACTTCTATACATGTGATCTCTTGTAGCTAATTTCAAGGCAATGTAATGACACTTTGAGATGAGAGAATGTGGTAAGCTAACTTAAGGTGATCTCATATGTTGCAACAAGGTCAATCTCCCCTAAATCTATAAGCTTTGTCTATAGGTTAACCCGTCATTAAGTATTTTGTTTGAGTTATGAGGTCGAGCTTGATCCTTAGAGCTATCCATGTTCATATCATACTCATATACATGTGATCTCTTTTAGCTAAGTTCATTGCAATGTAAGTTCACTTTTACATGAGAAAGTTTTCTAAGCCAAGCCAACTTAGAGTGGTCTCATATGTTGCAACAAGGTCATTCTCCCCTCAATCTAGAAGCTTTGTCTAGTTTTGAACCCTTTATGAACTCTTTTGTTTGAGTTTCGAGGTCGAGCTTGATCCTTAGATCTATCCATGTTCATATCATACTTCTACACATGTGATCTTTTTTAGCTACTTTCAATGCAATGTAATGACACTTTGACATGAGAAAGTGTGGTAAGCCAACTTAAGGTGGTATGATATGTTGCAACAAGGTCATTCTCCCCTCATCCTAGAAGGTTTGTCTATTGTATAACCCGTCATAAACTATTGTGTTTGAGTTATGAGGTCGATCTTGATACTTAGAGCTATCCATGTTTATATCATACTTGTACACATGTGATCTCTTCTAGCTAATCTCAAGGCAATGTAATGACACTTTGACATGAGAAAGTGTGGTAAGCCAACTTAGAGTGGTCTCATATGTTGCAACGAGGTCGTTCACCCCTCAATCTAAAAACTTGGACTATTGTTGAACACGTCATGAACTACTTTGTTTGAGATATGAAGTCGAGCTTGATCCTTAGAGCTATCCATGGTCATATCATACTTCTACACATGTGATCTCTTTTGGCTAATTTTAAGGCAATGTAATGACACTTTGACATGAGAAAGTGTGGTAAGCGAACTTAGGGTTGTCTCATATGTTGCAACAAGGTCATTCACCCCACAATCTAGAAACTTTGACTATTGTTGAACCTGTCAATAACTATTTTGTATGAGTTATGAGGTCGAGCTTGATCCTTAGAGATATTCATGTTCATATCATACTTGTATACAGGTGATGTGTTCTAGCTAATTTCAAGGCAATGTAATGACACTTTGACATGAGAGAGTGTGGTAAGCCAACTTAGGGTGGTCTCATATATTGCAACAAGGTCATTCACCACTTCATTTAGAAACTTTGACTATTGTTGAACCTGTCATTAACTATTTTGTTTTAGTTATGAGGTCGATCTTGATCCATATACCTATTCATGTTCATATCATACTTGTGCACATCTGATCTCTTCTAGCTAACTTCAAGGCAATGTAATGACACTTTGACATGAAAAAGTGTGGTAAGCCAACTTAAGGTGATCTCATATTTTGCAACAAGTTCATTCTCCCCTCAATCTAGAAACTTTGTCTATTGTTGAACAAGTCATTCATTACTTTGTGTGATTTATGAAGTCGAGCTTTATCTTTAGAGATATCCATGTTCATGTCATACTTATAACCATGTGATCTCTTTTAGCTAATTTCAAGGCATTATAATGATATTTTTACATGAGAAAGTGTGGTAAGCCAACTTAGAGTGGTCTCATATGTTGCAAGAAGGTCATTCTCCCTTCAATCTAGAAGCTTTGTCTATTGTGTAACCCGTCATGAATTACTTTGCTTGAGTTATGAGGTCTAGCTTGATCCTTAGAGCTATTCATGTTCATATCATACTTGTACACAGGTGATGTTTTCTAGTTAACTTCATGGCAATGTAATGACACTTTGACATGAGAAAGTGTGGTAAGCCAACTTAGGGTGGTCTCATATGTTGCAACAAGATCAGTCACCACTTAATTTAGAAACTTTGACTATTGTTGAACCTGTCATTAACTATTTTGTTTAGTTATGAGGTCGAGCCTGATCCATATAGCTATTCATGTTCATATCATACTTGTGCACATATGATCTCTTCTAGTTAATTTCAAGGCAATGTAATGACACTTTGAAATGAAAGTGTGGTAAGCCAACTTAGGGTGATTTCATATGTTGCAACAAGGTCATTCTCCCCTCAATCTAGAAGATTTGTGTATTGTATAACGTGTCATGAACTATTTTTTTTTAGTTATGAGGTCGAGCTTGATCTCTAGAGCTATCCATGTTTATATCATACTTCTACACATGTGATCTCCTTTAGTTTCAAGGCAATGTAATGACACTTTGACATGAGAAAGTGTGGTAACCCAACTTAGGGTGGTCTCATATGTTGCAACAAGGTCATTCTCCCCTCAATCTAGAAGCTTTGTCTAGTTTTGAACCCGTCATGAACTCTTTTGTTTGATTTTGAGGTCGAACTTGATCCTTAGAGTTGTTCATGTTCATATGATTCTTGTACACATGTGATCTCTTTTAGCTAAATTCAAGGCAATGTAATGACACTTTGATATAAGAAAGTATGGTAAGCCAACATAAGGTAATCTCATATGCTGCAATAAGGTCATTGTCCCCTCAATCTAGAAGCTTTTCTATTATTGAACCCGTCATTAACTATTTTGTTTGAGTTATGAGGTCGAATTGATCCTTAGAGCTATCCATGTTTATATCATACTTCTACACATGTGATCTCTTTTAGCTACTTTCAAGGCAATGTAATGACACTTTGACATGAGAAAGTGTGGTAAGCCAACTTTGGGTGGTCTGATATGTTGCAAAAAGGTCATTCTCCTCTCATCCTAGAAGCTTTGTCTATAGTATAACCCGTCATAAACTATTGTGTTTTGAGTTATGAGGTCGAGCTTCATCCTTAGAGCTATTCATGTTCATATCATACTTGTACACATGTAATCTCTTCTAGCTAATTTCAAGGCAATGTAATGACACTTTGACATGAGAAAGTATGGTAAGCCAACTTAGGGTAATCTCATATGTTGCAACAAGGTTATTCTCCCCACAATCTAAGAACTTTGTCTACTGTTGAACCCGTCATTAACTATTTTGTTTGAGTTATAAGGTCGAGCTTAATCGTTAGAGCTAACCATGTTTATATAATACTTCTACACATGTGATCTCTTTTAGCTAATTTTAAGGCAATGTAATGACATTTTGACATGAGAAAGTGTGGTAAGCCAACTTTGGGTGGTCTGATATGTTGCAACAAGGTCATTCTCCCCTCATCCTAGAAGCTTTGTCTATAGTATAACCCGTCATAAACTATTGTGTTTTGAGTTATGAGATCGAGCTTCATCCTTAGAGCTATTCATGTTCATATCATACTTGTACACATGTAATCTCTTCTAACTAATTTCAAGGCAATGTAATGACACTTTGACATGAGAAAGTATGGTAAGCAACCTTAGGGTAATCTCATATGTTGCAACAAGGTTATTCTCCCCACAATCTAAGAGCTTTGTCTATTTTTGAACCCGTCATTAACTATTTTGTTTGAGTTATGAGGTCGAGCTTGATCCTTTGACCTATCTATGTCAATATTATACTTGTACACATGTGATCTGTTTTAGCTAAGTTCATGGCAATGTAATGTCACTTTTACAAGAGAAAGTTTGCTACGCCAACTTAGGGTGGTCTCATATAGTGCAAAAAGGTCATTCTCCCCTCAATCTAGAAGCCACGTTTATTATTCAACCCGTCATGAACTAGTTTTGTTGAGTTATTAACTTGAGCTTCATCCATAAAGCTATCCATGTTAATAATATACTTCTAAGCATTTGATCAGTTTTAGCTAAGTTAGAGGTAATGTAATGATACATTGACATGAGAAAGTGTGGTAAGCAAACTGAAGGTGATCTCATATGTTGCAACAAGGTCGTTCTCCCTTCAATCTAGAAGCTTTGTCTATTGTTGAACCAGTCTTGAAGTACTTTGTTTGATTTTTGAAGTTGAGCTTTATCTTTAGAGCTATCCATGTTCATATAATACTTCAACACATGTGATATCTTTTAGCTAATATCAAGGCAATGTAATGACACTTTAACATGAGGAAGTAGGGGAAGCCAACTTAGGGTGGTCTCATATGTTGCAATAAGGTCATTCTCCCCTCAATCTAGAAGCTTTGACTATTGTTGAACTCATCATTAACTATTTTGTTTGAGTTATAAGGTCGAGCTTAATCGTTAGTGCTATCCATGTTTATATCATACTTCTACACATGTGATCTCTTTTAGCTACTTTCAAGGCAATGTAATGACACTTTGACATGAGAAAGTGTGGTAAGCCAACTTTGGGTGGTCTGATATGTTGCAACAAGGTCATTCTCCCCTCATCCTAGAAGCTTTGTCTATAGTATAACCCGTCATAAACTATTGTGTTTTGAGTTATGAGATCGAGCTTCATCCTTAGAGCTATTCATGTTCATATCATACTTGTACACATGTAATCTCTTCTAACTAATTTCAAGGCAATGTAATGACACTTTGACATGAGAAAGTATGGTAAGCAACCTTAGGGTAATCTCATATGTTGCAACAAGGTTATTCTCCCCACAATCTAAGAGCTTTGTCTATTTTTGAACCCGTCATTAACTATTTTGTTTGAGTTATGAGGTCGAGCTTGATCCTTTGACCTATCTATGTCAATATTATACTTGTACACATGTGATCTGTTTTAGCTAAGTTCATGGCAATGTAATGTCACTTTTACAAGAGAAAGTTTGCTACGCCAACTTAGGGTGGTCTCATATAGTGCAAAAAGGTCATTCTCCCCTCAATCTAGAAGCCACGTTTATTATTCAACCCGTCATGAACTAGTTTTGTTGAGTTATTAACTTGAGCTTCATCCATAAAGCTATCCATGTTAATAATATACTTCTAAGCATTTGATCAGTTTTAGCTAAGTTAGAGGTAATGTAATGATACATTGACATGAGAAAGTGTGGTAAACAAACTGAAGGTGATCTCATATGTTGCAACAAGGTCGTTCTCCCTTCAATCTAGAAGCTTTGTCTATTGTTGAACCAGTCTTGAAGTACTTTGTTTGATTTTTGAAGTTGAGCTTTATCTTTAGAGCTATCCATGTTCATATAATACTTCAACACATGTGATATCTTTTAGCTAATATCAAGGCAATGTAATGACACTTTAACATGAGGAAGTAGGGGAAGCCAACTTAGGGTGGTCTCATATGTTGCAATAAAGTCATTCTCCCCTCAATCTAGAAGCTTTGACTATTGTTGAACTCATCATTAACTATTTTGTTTGAGTTATAAGGTCGAGCTTAATCGTTAGTGCTATCCATGTTTATATCATACTTCTACACATGTGATCTCTTTTAGCTACTTTCAAGGCAATGTAATGACACTTTGACATGAGAAAGTGTGGTAAGCCAACTTTGGGTGGTCTGATATGTTGCAACAAGGTCATTCTCCCCTCATCCTAGAAGCTTTGTCTATAGTATAACCTGTCATAAACTATTGTGTTTTGAGTTATGAGGTCGAGCTTCATCCTTAGAACTATTCATGTTCATATCATACTTGTACACATGTAATCTCTTCTAACTAATTTCAAGGCAATGTAATGACACTTTGACATGAGAAAGTATGGTAAGCAACCTTAGGGTAATCTCATATGTTGCAACAAGGTTATTCTCCCCACAATCTAAGAGCTTTGTCTATTTTTGAACCCGTCATTACCTATTTTGTTTGAGTTATGAGGTCGAGCTTGATCCTTTGACCTATCTATGTCAATATTATACTTGTACACATGTGATCTGTTTTAGCTAAGTTCATGGCAATGCAATGTCACTTTTACAAGAGAAAGTTTGCTACGCCAACTTAGGGTGGTCTCATATAGTGCAAAAAGGTCATTCTCCCCTCAATCTAGAAGGCACATTTATTATTCAACCCGTCATGAACTAGTTTTGTTGAGTTATTAACTTGAGCTTCATCCATAAAGCTATCCATGTTAATAATATACTTCTAAGCATGTGATCAGTTTTAGCTAAGTCCAAGGTAATGTAATGATACATTGACATGAGAAAGTGTGGTAAACAAACTGAGGGTGATCTCATATGTTGCAACAAGGTCGTTCTCCCTTCAATCTAGAAGCTTTGTCTATTGTTGAACCAGTCTTGAAGTACTTTGTTTGATGTATGAAGTCGAGCTTTATCTTTAGAGCTATCCATGTTCATATCATACTTCAACACCTGTGATATCTTTTAGCTAATATCAAGGCAATGTAATGACACTTTAACATGAGGAAGTAGGGGAAGCCAACTTAGGGTGGTCTCATATGTTGCAATAAGGTCATTCTCCCATCAATCTAGAAGCTTTGACTATTGTTGAACTCATCATTAACTATTTTGTTTGAGTTATAAGGTCGAGCTTAATCGTTAGAGCTAACCATGTTTATATAATACTTCTACACATGAGATCTCTTTTAGCTAATTTTAAGGCAATGTAATGACACTTTGACATGAGAAAGTGTGGTAAGCTAACTTTGGGTGGTCTGATATGTTGCAACAAGGTCATTCTCCCCTCATCCTAGAAGCTTTGTCTATAGTATAACCCGTCATAAACTATTGTGTTTTGAGTTATGAGATCAAGCTTCATCCTTAGAGCTATTCATGTTCATATCATACTTGTACACATGTAATCTCTTCTAACTAATTTCAAGGCAATGTAATGACACTTTGACATGAGAAAGTATGGTAAGCAACCTTAGGGTAATCTCATATGTTGCAACAAGGTTATTCTCCCCACAATCTAAGAGCTTTGTCTATTGTTGAACCCGTCATTAACTATTTTGTTTGAGTTATGAGGTCGAGCTTGATCCTTTGACCTATCTATGTCAATATTATACTTGTACACATGTGATCTGTTTTAGCTAAGTTCATGGCAATGTAATGTCACTTTTACAAGAGAAAGTTTGCTACGCCAACTTAGGGTGGTCTCATATAGTGCAAAAAGGTCATTCTCCCCTCAATCTAGAAGCCATGTTTATTATTCAACCCGTCATGAACTAGTTTTGTTGAGTTATTAACTTGAGCTTCATCCATAAAGCTATCCATGTTAATAATATACTTCTAAGCATGTGATCAGTTTTAGCTAAGTTAGAGGTAATGTAATGATACATTGACATGAGAAAGTGTGGTAAACAAACTGAAGGTGATCTCATATGTTGCAACAAGGTCGTTCTCCCTTCAATCTAGAAGCTTTGTCTATTGTTGAACCAGTCTTGAAGTACTTTGTTTGATGTATGAAGTCGAGCTTTATCTTTAGAGCTATCCATAATCATATCATACTTCAACACATGTGATATCTTTTAGCTAATATCAAGGCAATGTAATGACACTTTAACATGAGGAAGTAGGGGAAGCCAAGTTAGGGTGGTCTCATATGTTGCAATAAGGTCATTCTCCCCTCAATCTAGAAGCTTTGACTATTGTTGAACTCATCATTAACTATTTTGTTTGAGTTATAAGATCGAGCTTAATCGTTAGAGCTAACCATGTTTATATAATACTTCTACACATGTGATCTCTTTTAGCTAATTTTAAGGCAATGTAATGACACTTTGACATGAGAAAGTGTGGTAAGCTAACTTTGGGTGGTCTGATATGTTGCAACAAGGTCATTCTCCCCTCATCCTAGAAGCTTTGTCTATAGTATAACCCGTCATAAACTATTGTGTTTTGAGTTATGAGATCGAGCTTCATCCTTAGAGCTATTCATGTTCATATCATACTTGTACACACGTAATCTCTTCTAACTAATTTCAAGGCAATGTAATGACACTTTGACATGAGAAAGTATGGTAAGCAACCTTAGGGTAATCTCATATGTTGCAACAAGGTTATTCTCCCCACAATCTAAGAGCTTTGTCTATTGTTGAACCCGTCATTAACTATTTTGTTTGAGTTATGAGGTCGAGCTTGATCCTTTGACCTATCTATGTAAATATTATACTTGTACACATGTGATCTGTTTTAGCTAAGTTCATGGCAATGTAATGTCACTTTTACAAGAGAAAGTTTGCTACGCCAACTTAGGGTGGTCTCATATAGTGCAAAAAGGTCATTCTCCCCTCAATCTAGAAGCCACGTTTATTATTCAACCCGTCATGAACTAGTTTTGTTGAGTTATTAACTTGAGCTTCATCCATAAAGCTATCCATGTTAATAATATACTTCTAAGCATTTGATCAGTTTTAGCTAAGTTAGAGGTAATGTAATGATACATTGACATGAGAAAGTGTGGTAAACAAACTGAAGGTGATCTCATATGTTGCAACAAGGTCGTTCTCCCTTCAATCTAGAAGCTTTGTCTATTGTTGAACCAGTCTTGAAGTACTTTGTTTGATGTATGAAGTCGAGCTTTATCTTTAGAGCTATCCATGTTCATATCATACTTCAACACATGTGATATCTTTTAGCTAATATCAAGGCAATGTAATGACACTTTAACATGAGAAAGTAGGGGAAGCCAACTTAGGGTGGTCTCATATGTTGCAATAAGGTCATTCTCCCCTCAATCTAGAAGCTTTGACTATTGTTGAACTCATCATTAACTATTTTGTTTGAGTTATAAGGTCGAGCTTAATCGTTAGTGCTATCCATGTTTATATCATACTTCTACACATGTGATCTCTTTTAGCTACTTTCAAGGCAATGTAATGACACTTTGACATGAGAAAGTGTGGTAAGCTAACTTTGGGTGGTCTGATATGTTGCAACAAGGTCATTCTCCCCTCATCCTAGAAGCTTTGTCTATAGTATAACCCGTCATAAACTATTGTGTTTTAAGTTATGAGGTCGAGCTTCATCCTTAGAGCTATTCATGTTCATATCATACTTGTACACATGTAATCTCTTCTAACTAATTTCAAGGCAATGTAATGACACTTTGACATGAGAAAGTATGGTAAGCAACCTTAGGGTAATCTCATATGTTGCAACAAGGTTATTCTCCCCACAATCTAAGAGCTTTGTCTATTGTTGAACCCGTCATTAACTATTTTGTTTGAGTTATGAGGTCGAGCTTGATCCTTTGACCTATCTATGTCAATATTATACTTGTACACATGTGATCTGTTTTAACTAAGTTCATGGCAATGTAATGTCACTTTTACAAGAGAAAGTTTGCTACGCCAACTTAGGGTGGTCTCATATAGTGCAAAAAGGTCATTCTCCCCTCAATCTAGAAGCCACGTTTATTATTCAACCCGTCATGAACTAGTTTTGTTGAGTTATTAACTTGAGCTTCATCTATAAAGCTATCCATGTTAATAATATACTTCTAAGCATGTGATCAGTTTTAGCTAAGTTAGAGGTAATGTAATGATACATTGACATGAGAAAGTGTGGTAAACAAACTGAAGGTGATCTCATATGTTGCAACAAGGTCGTTCTCCCTTCAATCTAGAAGCTTTGTCTATTGTTGAACCAGTCTTGAAGTACTTTGTTTGATGTATGAAGTCGAGCTTTATCTTTAGAGCTATCCATGTTCATATCATACTTCAACACATGTGATATCTTTTAGCTAATATCAAGGCAATGTAATGACACTTTAACATGAGAAAGTAGGGGAAGCCAACTTAGGGTGGTCTCATATGTTGCAATAAGGTCATTCTCCCCTCAATCTAGAAGCTTTGACTATTGTTGAACTCATCATTAACTATTTTGTTTGAGTTATAAGGTCGAGCTTAATCGTTAGTGCTATCCATGTTTATATCATACTTCTACACATGTGATCTCTTTTAGCTACTTTCAAGGCAATGTAATGACACTTTGACATGAGAAAGTGTGGTAAGCCAACTTTGGGTGGTCTGATATGTTGCAACAAGGTCATTCTCCCCTCATCCTAGAAGCTTTGTCTATAGTATAACCCATCATAAACTATTGTGTTTTGAGTTATGAGATCGAGCTTCATCCTTAGAGCTATTCATGTTCATATCATACTTGTACACATGTAATCTCTTCTAACTAATTTCAAGGCAATGTAATGACACTTTGATATGAGAAAGTATGGTAAGCCAACTTAAGGTGGTGTCATAGGTTACAAAGAGGTCATTCTCCCCTCAATCTAGAAGAGTTGATTATTTCTCAACCCATCATTAACTACTATGTTTTATTTATGAGGTCGAGCTTGATCCTTAAAGCAATCCATGTTCATATTGTATTTCTACACATCTGATCTCTTTTAGCTAATTTCAAGGCAATGTAAAGACACTTTGACATGAGAAATTGTGGTGAGCCAAATTAGGGTGGTCTCATATGTTGTAACAAGATCATTTTCCCCTCAATGTAGAAGCTTTGTCTATTGTTGAACCTGTCATAAACTATTGTTTTTGAGTTATGAGTTCGAGCTTGATCCTTAGAGCTATTCATGTTCATGTCATTCTCCCCTCAATCTAGAAGCTTTGTCTATTGTATAACGCGTCATGAACTGTTTTTGTTTGAGTTATGAGGTCGAGCTTGATCTCTAAAGTTGTTCATGTTCATATCATACTCGTACACATGTGATCTCTTCTAGCTAATTTCAAGGCAATGTTATGACACTTTGACATGAAAAAGTTTGCTAAGCCAACTTAGGGTGATCTCATATGTTGCAACAAGCTCATTCTCCCATTAATCTAGAAGCCATGTGTATTATTGAACCCGCCATGAACTACTTTTGTTGAGTTATAAAGTTGAACTTGATCCTTCGTGTTATCCATGTTAATATCATACTTCTACACATGTGATCTCTTTTAGCTAATTTCAAGACAATGTAATTTCACTTTTACATGAGAAGGGTTGGTAAGCCAACTTAGGGTGGTCTCATATTTTGCGACAAGGTCATTATCCCCTCAATCTAGAACCATTGTCTATTGTTAAACCCGTCATAAACTATTTTCTTTGGGTTAGGTCTTGCTTGATCTATTTTACCTAATTTCAAGGCAATGTAGTGACACTTTGACTTGAGAGAGTGTGGTAAGCTAACTTAGGGTGATCTCATATGTTGCAACAAGGTCATTCTCTCCTCAATCTAGAAGCTTTGTCTATTGTTGAACCCGTCTTGAACTACTTTGTATAGGTTATGAAGTAGAGCTTGTTCATTAGAACTATCCATGTTTATATCATACTTCTACAAATATGATCTCTTTTAGCTAATTTCAAGGCAATTTAATAACAATTTGAAATACGAAAGAGTGGTATGCCAACTTAGGGTGGTCTCATATGTTGCGACAAGGTCATTCTCCCCTCAACCTAGAAGCTTTGTCTATTGTTGAACTCGTCATGAACTGTTTTGTTTGAGTTATGAGGTCTTGCTTGATCCTTAGAGTTATCCATGTTCATATCATACTTCTTCACATGTGATCTCTTTTTACTAATTCAAGGGCAATGTAATGACACTTTGACATGAGAAAGTGTGGTAAGCCAACTTAAGGTGGTCTCATATGTTGCAACAAGGTCATTCTCCCCTCAATCTAGAAGCTTTTTTCTATTGTTCAACTCGTCATTAACAATTTGTTTGAGTTATGAGGTCAAGCTTGATCCTTAGAGTTATCTTTGTTCATATCATACTTGTAGTCTTGTAGACATGTGATCTCTTTAAGCTAATTTTAAGGAAATGTAATGTCACTTTACATGAGAAAGTTTGCTAAGCAAACTTTGGGTGGTCTCATATGTTGCAACAAGGTCATTCCCCCCTCAATCTAGAAGCTATCTCTATTGTTGAACCCGTCATGAACAACGTTTTTGAGTTATGAAGTTGTGCTTGATCCTTGGAGCTACCATGTTAATATCATACTTCTAAGCATGTGATGTCTTTTAACTAAGTTCAAAGTAATGTAATGTCACTTTTACATGATAAATTTGCTAAGCCAACTTAGGGTGGTCTCATATGTTGTAACAAGGTCATTCTCCACTAAATCTAGAAGCTATGTCTATTGATGAACCTGTAATGAACTATTTTGTTTGAGTTATGAAGTCGAGCTTGATCCTTAGAGCTATCCATGTACATATCGTACTTGTACACATATGATCTCTTTTAGCTAAGTTCAAGGCAATGTAATGTCACTTTCACATTAGAAAGTTTGCTAAGCCAACTTAGAGTGGTGACATATGTTGCAATAAGGTCATTCTCCCCTCAATCTAGATACTTTGTATATTGTTAAACCCGTCATGAACTATTTTGTTTTGAGTTATGAGGTCGAGCGTGATGCTTAGAGCTATCCATGTTCATATCATACTTGAACATATATGATCTCTTTTAGCTAAGTTCAAGGCAATGTAATGTCACTTTCACATGAGAAAGTTTGCTAAGCCAACTATGGGTGGTCTCATATGTTGCAACAAGGTCATTCTCCCCTCAATCTTGAAGCTATGTCTATTGTTGAACCCAACGTGTTTGAGTTATGAAGTCGAGCTTGATTCTTAGAGCTATTAACGTTCATATCATACTTCTACACATATGATCTTTTTTAGATAAGCTCAAAACAATGTAATGACACTTACGCATGAGAAATTGGGCTAATCCAAGTGAAAGGTTTTTTATATGATGCAACACAGTGATTATCCCCTTAATCTAGAATTTATGTCTACTAGTGAACACATCATGACATACTTAGTTGAGGTATGAAGTCGAGCTTGATTCTTAGAGCAATCCGTATTCATATCATACTCTACACACGTGATCTCTTTTAGCTAAGTTTAAGGCAATATAATGTCACTTTGACATGAGAAAGTGTTCTAAGCCAACTTAGGGAGGTCTCATATGTTACAACACAGTCTTTACCCCCTTAATTTAGAAGTTATGACTGTTTGTGAACATGTCATGACATATTTGGTTGAGTTATGAAGGCGAGCTTGATCGCTAAAGCAATCAATGTTCATATCATATTTCTACACATGTGATCTATGTTAGCTAAGTTCAAGGCAATGTAATGTCACTTTGACGTGAGAATGTGTGTTAAGCAAACTTAGCATGGTCTCATATGTTGCAACATGGTCATTCTCCCCACAATCTAGAAGATATGTCTATTGGTGAACCTTCATGAACTACTTTCGTTGAGTTATGAAGTCGAGCTTAATCCTTAGAGTTGTCCATGTTAATATCATACTTCTATACATGCAATCTCTTTTAGCGAAGTTCAAGGCAATGTCATGATACTTTTACATGAAAAATTGTGGTAAGCGAACTTAGGGTTGTCTCATATGTTGCAACAAGGTCATTCTCTACTCAATCTAGAAGCTATGTCTATTGGTGAACCCGCCATGAACTACTTTGGTTAAGTTATAAAGTCGAGCTTGATCATTAGAGCAATCCTTGTTCATATCATACTGGTACACATATGATCTCTTTTAGCTAAGTTCAAGGCAATGTAATATCGCTTTCACATGAGAAAGTTTGCTAAGCCAACTTAGGGTGGTGACATATGTTGCAATAAGGTTATTCTCCCCTCAGTCTAGAAACTTTATCTATTGTTGAACCCGTCATGAACTATTTTATTTTGAGTCATGAGGTCGAGCTTGATCCTTAGAGATATCTATATTCATATCATACTTCTAAGCATGTAATATCTTTTAGCTAAGTTCCATAAAATGTAATGTCACTTTGACGTGAGAACGTGTGCTAAGCCAACTTAAGGTGGTCTCATATGTTGCCACACAGTCATTCAACTCTCAAACCCGTCATGACACAAGTTCTGGTTGATTCAAAGCAAGCTGCAACACAAAGTGGTGTTGTGTTTGATAAGAGAGATGCTCAGATTGCTTCACACGGTTGTTGAAGTGGATTTGGACCACACGAGGGTGATGAACTCATGATAAACCAATAGATTTTTCAAGGCTGAGTGCTAGTACTCAAAGACAAGAAGAAGAAAGATTTCAAGTCTAGAAATGTTGAAAGAGAAAGATAGCTTTGGTTGCTAGGGTTTTGGTCAAAAATATTATTCTGTTTATTCATCCATAAGCTTAGGTATTTATAGTACCCTAAGTCTTAAAACAACATGAAGTTTGAAACAAAACAACAAGTAGTTTAAATAACAGAAAAAAAAAACGACAAAACGTGCTTCTTTAAATAACAAAATGTCTTCTTCAGCTTCCAAGTGCTCTAATGACTTGTAAATGATGTTCAACTTGTGAAAAAATCCTAGAATGCTCACTTGGGGTGTTTCCTCGTTAAAACCCCTTTCGGAAAATCCATTGGGACAAAACCGAAAGTAGGAAAAAGAGTACAATTCCCAAGCATGTCTTTGTGTGTCTTTACTCTTGGATGATAGTAAAGACACTAGAAGCTGCTGTGTTGATGTTGAGGAGTGGCCATGGCTCACTTGGTGATGTAAACAAGCCATGATGATCTGAGGATGCAATTGGTTGAATGTGTTCATCATCTTCTCCTTGGTCCAGAATGTGTTCCACGAACTGGCTGAACTTGTGGCTGATTGCTCTTGCTTTGAGGCGCGTCAATGGTCCACTTGGTACTTCCGGAACCATGCTTGAGTCTCCATGCTCGGTATCACCTATGTCCTCATCATTTCCTCCCTCTTCACGGTGTTTTGTCCTCAAAACTGGATCATTACCTACATCAAAAGGCTTGAGATCAGCAACATTGAAAGTTGGGGAAATGTTAAACGTACCTGGCAGCTCTAGTATATATGCATTCTTATTGATCCTCTTTAGAACTCTGAAAGGTCCATCTCCCCGTGGTGCAAGCTTGTTCTTCCTCTTTTGTGGAAACCTTTCGGACCTAAAGTGTAGCCAAACCCAATCTCCTTTTTTGAAGATAACTTGTTTTCTCCCTCTGTTGGCTTGCTTTGCATAAGCTTCTTTTTTTTTTTCTATATTCTCCTTTGCTTTATGATGAATCTTTTTGATGTATTCAGCCCTTGTTTCTCCTTCCAAGCTTACAACATCTGCTGGTGGTAATGGCGTAAGATCAAGAGGCGAGTTGGGATTGAATCCATAAACGATCTCAAAAGGAGACATTATGGTGGCAGAATGCACAGCTCGGTTGTAAGCAAACTCTATGAATGGGATACATTCCAGCCACGTCTTCAAGTTCTTGTCAATGGTGGCTCTCAGCAATGTAGATAAGGTGCGGTTCACCACTTCCGTTTGTCCATCTGTTTGGGGATGACATGTGGTGGAGAAGAGCAGCTTGGTTCCTAATTTCTTCCATAAAGCTCTCCAAAAGTGGCTGAGGAACTTGGTGTCACGATCTGATACTATGGTTCTTGGAATACCATGCAGCCTCACTACTTCTTTAAGGAACAATGTTGCAGTTTGAGATGCATCATTGGTCATGGAACATGGTATAAAGTGAGCCATCTTCGAAAACCTGTCTACAACAACAAAAATGGAATCTTTGGGGTTTATCTTAGGCAAGCCTAGCACAAAGTCCATAGATAAGTCAGTCCAAGGTGTAGTAGGAATCGGTAAAGGTAAGTATAAACCGTGGGGGTGTGCTCTGGATTTAGCTTTCTTGCACACGACACAACGTGCACAATAAGCCTCAACGTCTCTCCTTTGGTTGGGCTAGTAGAAGTGTTCCCTCGGCATGTCTAACGTTTTGTCAACCCCAAAATGACCCATCAAACCACCTCCATGTGCTTCTTTCAACAGCAAATCTCGTATAGAACCCTTGGGAATGCACAAGCCTCTTCTCCTTTGCCATGTTCCTTAAAAACCTCCTTGAAGTCTTCATTTGTTGTGTATAGCTCTTTCATTAACTCAAAGCCTAACACCTTAGCTTCCATAACTGAAATGAGTTTGTATCTTCTAGACAAGGCATCAGCTACAACATTCTCTTTTCCCTTCTTGTATTTGATCACATAAGGAAATGTTTCTATGTATTTCAGCCAGTGAGCATGTCTTCTCTTCAATTTCATCTGCCCCTTTAGATGTTGCAATGTTTGATGGTCTGTGTGTATGACACACTCTCTAGCCAACAAGTAATGTTGCCAAGACTCCATAGCCCTTACTAATGCATATAACTCCATAGCCCTTACTAATGCATATAACTCCTTGTCATATGTTGGGTAGTTCAATGCTCCACTTAGCTTCTCACTAAAGTAAGCAATGGGTCTGCCACCTTCAGTTAATACAGCCCCTATTCCCACTCCAGACGCATCACACTCTAGCTCAAAGGTCTTGTTGAAGTCTGGTAATGCGAGAACTGGTGCATTGGTAAGCTTCTCTTTCAAAAGCTGAAAGGCTTGTACTTGTGCTTCACCCCACTTGAACTCAGTATTCTTCTTGATTAGAGTTGTTAGAGGGCTGACAATGCTACTGAAATCCCTCACAAACCGTCTATAGAAACTGGCCAGACCGTGAAAGCTTTTCACTTAACTGATACTCGTTGGTGTTGGCCACTCTATGATAGCTCGAATCTTGTCTTCATCAACCTGTATGCCTTGTGAACTAACAATAAAACCTAGGAAAACTACTTGATCAGTACAGAATGTGCACTTCTTTAAGTTGGCAAACAATCCTTCCCTTCGAAGTGTTTGTAATACCAGCTCAAGATGTGTCACATGTTCAGAATAAGATGAGCTATAGATAAGTATATCATCAAAGTAAACAACAACAAAGTTACTGATGTATGGCCTAAGTACATGGTTCATTAGGCGCATAAATGTGCTGGGAACATTAGACAAACCAAATGGCATAACCAGCCAATCATACAAATCATGCTTGGTCTTGAAGGTTGTCTTCCACTCATCCCCTTCTCGCATTCTCACTTGATGATAACCACTTTTCAAATCAATTTTTGAGAATACAGCTGCTCCACTCAACTCGTCCAGCATGTCATCGAGTCGAGGTATGGGGTGCCGGTATTTGATTGTGATGTTGTTGATGGCTCGGTAATCCACACACATTCTCCAGCTGCCATCTTTCTTAGGCACGAGTAGAACTGGTACTACACATGGGCTGAGACTCTCTCGGACATACCCTTGTGCCATCAGCTCTCTTACTTGCCACTCAAGTTCTTTGGCTTCCTCTGGATTGACACGGTTAGCGGGTCTGTTTGGTAGCTGTGCTCCTGGAATGAAGTCAATGTTGTGCTCAATGCCTCTAATAGGCGGTATCCAGGTGGTAACTCATCAGGAAACACATCCTCATACGTTTCCAACAACTTGTTAACTTCTTATGGTAGCTTGACATCATAAGAAGAACATTACTGTTGTTAGTAACAATAGCCTTATGAGTAACACTAGATTTTACTAAGAAATTCTCCTTGTAGCTGCTTTTTTCCTTGGCATTTTTACTTGCATTTCTCGCACTTGTTGCGGTGATAATGGTGCTAGATTAATCATGCGCTTATCATGAACAAAAGAATATAGATTAGTACGACCATTGTGTGTGGTCTCCTTATCAAACTGCTATGGACGTCCCAGTAAGAGATGGCCAGCTTGCATTGGAACCACATCACACAATACTTGATCATTGTATCGGCCTACACGTTCTGGTTGATTCAAAGCAAGCTGCAACACAAAGTGGTGTTGTGTTTGACAAGAGAGATGCTCAGCTTGCTTCACATGGTTGCTGAAGTGGATTTGGACCACACGAGGGTGATGAACTCGTGATAAACCAATAAATTTTTCAAGGTTGAGTGCTAGTGCTCAAAGACAAGAAGAAGAAAGATTTCAAGTCTAGAAACGTTGAAGGAGAAAGATAGCTTTGGCTGCTAGGGTTTTGGTCAAAAATATTGTTCTGTTTATTCATCCATAAGCTTAGGTATTTATAGTACCCTAAGTCTTAAAACAACATGAAGTTCGAAACAAAACAACGAGTAGTTTTAATAACAGAAAAAAACAACAAAACATGCTTCTTTAAATAACAAAATGTCTTCTTCAGCTTCCAAGTGCTCTAGGAATGATGTTCAACTTGTGAACAAGTCCTAGAATGCACACTTGGGGTGTTGCCTCGTTAAAACCCCTTTCGGAAAACTCATTGGGACAAAACCGAAAGTAGGAAAAAGAGTACAATTTCCAAGCATGTCTTTGTGTGTCTTTACTCTTGGATGATAGTAAAGACACTAGAAGCTGTTGTGTTGATGTTGAGGAGTGGCCATGGCTCACTTGGTGATGTAAACAAGCCATGATGGTCTGAGGATGCAATTGGTTGAATGTGTTCATCATTTTCTCCTTGGTCCAGAATGTGTTCCACATACTTGCTGAACTTGTGGCTGATTGCTCTTGCTTTGAGGCGCGTCAATGGTCCACTTGGTACTTGCGGAACCATGATTGAGTCTCCATGCTCGGTATCACCTATGTCCTCATCACGTCATGAATTACTTTGGTTGAATTATGAAGTCGAGCTTGATCGTTAGAGCTATTAACGTTCATATCATACTTCTACACATATGATCTTTTTAGCTAAGCTTAAGACAATGTAATGACACTCAGGCATGAGAAATTGGACTAATCCAAGTGAAGTGTTCTTTATATGATGCAACACAGTGATTATCCCCTTAATCTAGAAGCTATATCTACTAGTGAACACGTCATGACATACTTGGTTGAGTTATGAAGTCAAGCTTGATTCTTAGAGCAATCCTTATACATATCATACTCTACACATGTGATCTCTTTTAGCTAAGTTTAAGGCAATGTAATGTCACTTTGACATGAGAAAGTGTGCTAAGCCAACTTAGGGTGGTCTCATATGTTACAACATAGTCTTTACCCCCTTAATCTAGAAGTTATGACTGTTGGTGAACATGTCATGAAATCTTTGGTTGAGTTATGAAGTCGAGCTTGATCCCTAAAGCAATACATATTCATATCATATTTCTACACATGTAATCTATTTAAGCTAAGTTCAAGACAATGTAATGTCACTTTGACGTGAGAAATTGTGTTAAGCAAACTTAGCATGGTCTCATATGTTGCAACATGGTCATTCTCCCCTCAATCTAGAAGCTATGTCTATTGGTGAACTCTTCATGAACTACTTTGGTTCAGTTATAAAGTCGAACTTAATCCTTAGAGCTATCCATGTTCATATCATACTTCTACACATGTGATGTCTTTTAGCTAATTTCAAGGCAATCTAATATCACTTTGACATGATAAGGTGTGCTAACCTAACTGAGGGTGGTTTCATATGGTTCAAGATGGTCATTCATCCCTCAATTTAGAAGCTATGTCTATTGGTGAACCCGTCATGTACTACTTTGGTGGAGTTATGAAGTCGAGCTTGATCCTCAGAACTATCCATGTTAATATCATACTTCTACACATGCGAACTTAGGGTTGTCTCATATGTTGCAACAAGGTCATTCTCCCCTCAATAAAGAAGCTATGTCTATTGGTGAACCCGTCATGAACTACTTTGGTTGAATTTTGAAGTCAAGCTTGATCCTTAGAGCTATCTATGTTCATGTCATACTTCTACACATGTGAGCTCTTTTCGCTAAGTTCAATAAAATGTAATGTCACTTTGTCATAAGAAAGTGTGCTAAGCAACCTAAGGGTAGTCTTATATGGTGCAACACGGTCATTCTCCCCCTAATCTAGAAGCTATATCTACTGGTGAACCCGTCATAAAATACTTTTGGTTGAGTTAAGAAGTCGACCTTGATCCTTAGAGCTATCTATGTTCATATCATACTTATACACGTGTGATCTCTTTTAGCTAAGTTCAAGGAAATTTAATGTCACTTTGACATGAGGAAGTGTGCTAAGCCGACATAGGGTGGTCTCATATGTTGCCGCACAGTCATTCAACTATCAATTTAGAAGTAATGCCTAATTGTGAAACTGTCATGAATTACTTTCGTTGAGTTATGAAGTCGAGCTTGATCCTTAGAGCTATCAACGTTCATATCATACTTCTACCCATATGATCTTTTTTAGATAAGTTCAAGGCAATGTAATGACAATTAGGCATGAGAAATTGTGCTAATCCAAGTGAAGGTTGTTTTATATGTTGCAACACAGTGATTTTCCCCTTAATCTAGAAGCTATGTCTACTAGTGAACACGTCATGACATACTTAGTTGAGTTATGAAGTTGAGCTCAATTCTTGGAGCAAACTGTATTCATATCATCCTCTACACACATGATCTCTTTTAGCTAAGTTTAAGGCAATGTAAGATCACTTTGATATGAGAAAAAATACTAAGCCAACTTTTGGTAGTCTCATATGTTACAAAACAGTCTTTACCCCCTAAATCTAGAAGCTATGACTGTTGGTAAACATGTCATGACATACTTAATTGAGTTATGAAGTCGAGCTTGATCCTTAAAGTAATCCATATCATACTTCCACACATGTGATCTATTTTAGCTAAGTTCAAAGCAATGTAATGTCACTTTGACGTGAGAAAGTGTGTTAAGCAAACTTAGCATGGTCTCATATGTTGCAACATGGTCATTATCCCCTCAATCTAGAAGTTATGTCTATTGGTGATCTCCTCAAGAACTACTTTGGTTGAGTTATGAAGTCAAGCTTGATCCTTAAAGCTATCCATGTTCATATCATACTTCTACACATGTGATCTCTTTTAGCTGAGTTCAAGGCAATGTAATGTCAGTTTGACATGAGAAAGTGTGCTAAGCCAACTTGTGGTGGTCTCATACGTTGCAACACGGTTATTCTTTCCTTAATCTAGAAGCTATGGCCATTGGTAAACCTGACATGACATACTTTGGTTAAGTTATGAAGTCGAGCTTGATCCTTAGAGGTATCCATGTTCATGTCATAGTTCTACACATGTGATCTCTTTTAGCTAAGTTCTAGGCAATGTAATGTCACTTTGACATGGGAAAGAGTGTTAAACGATTCTATTGTGGTATCATATATTGCAGCATGGTCATTCTCCCCTCAATAAAGAAGCTATGTGTATTGGTGAACCCGTCATGAACTATTTTGGTTGAGTTTTAAAGTCAAGCTTTATCCTTAAAGTTATCCATGTTCATGATATACTTCTACAAATGTGATCTCTTTTAGCTAATTTCAAGGCAATGTCATGTCACTTTGACATGAGAAAGTATGTTAAGTCTACAAAGTTTTGTCTCATATGTTACAACATGGTCATTCTCCACTCAATATAGAAGCTTTATCTATTGGTAAACACATCATGACATACTTGGTTGAGTTATGAAATCGAGCTTAATCCTTAGAGAAATCTATGTTCATATCATACTTCTAAATATGTGTCTCTTTTACCTAAGTTAAATGAAATATAATGTCACTTTGACATAAGAAAGTGTGCTAAGCCAACTTAGGGTAGTCTTATATGTTGCAACACGGTAATTCTCCCCTTAATCTAGAAGCTATATATATTGGTGAACCCGTCATAAATTACTTTTGGTTGAGTTATGAAGTCGAGCATAATCCTTAGAGCTATCCATGTTCATATCATACTTATACACGTCCAAACTCTTTTAGCTAAGTTCAAGCAATGTAATGTCACTTTGACATGAGAAAGTGTCCTAAGCCAACTTAAGGTGGTCTCATATGTTGCCACACGATCATTAAACTCTCAATCTAGAAGCAATGTCTAATTGTGAACCCATCATGAATTACTTTGGTTGAGTTATGAAGTCGAGCTTGATCCTTAGAGCTATCAACGTTGCTATCATACTTCTACACATATGATCATTTTTAGCTAAATTCAAGGCAATGTAATGACACTTAGGCATGAAGAATTGTGCTAATTTAAGTGAACGTTGTTTCATATGTTGCAACACAGTCATTATCCCCTTAATCTATAAGTTATGTCTACTGTGAACACGTCATGACATACTTGGTTAAGTTATGAAGTCAAGCTTGATCCTTAGAGCAATCCGTGATCATAACATATTTCTACACATGTGATCTCTTTTCGTTAAGTTTAAGGCCACGTAATATCACTTTGACATGAGAAAGTGTGCTAAGCCAACTTAGGGTGGTCTCATATGTTACAACATAGTCTTTACCCTCTTAATCTATAAGCTCTGACTGTTGGTAAACATGTCATGACATACTTGGTTGAGTTATGAAATCGAACTTGATCCTTAGAGCAATCCATGTTCATATCATACTTCTACACATGTGATCTATTTTAGCTAAGTTAAAGGCAATGTAATGTCACTTTGACGTGAGAAAGTATGTTAAGCAAACATAGCAAGGTCTCATATGTTGCAACATGGTCATTCTCCCCTCAATCTAGAAGCTATGTCAATTGGTGAACACGTCATGAACTACTTCGGTTGAGTTATGAATTCAAGCTTGATCCTTAGAGCTATCCATGTTCATATCATACTTCTACACATGTGATCTTTTTTACCTAAGTTCAAGGAAACGTAATGTAAGTTTGACATACGAAAGTGTGCTAAGCCAACTTAGGGTGGTCACATAAGTTGCAACACGGTCATTCTTCCCTTAATCTAGAAGCTATGTCCATTGGTAAACCTGTCATGACATACTTTGGTTAAGTTATGAAGTCGAGCTTGATCCTTAGAGATATCCATGTCCATATCATAGTTCTACACATTTGATCTCTTTTAGCTAAGTTCAAGGGAATGCAATGTCACTTTGACATGAGAAAGTGTGCTAAGCCAACTTAGGGTGGTCTCATATGTTGTAACATGGTCATTCTCCCCTTAATGTAGAAGCTATGTTATTGGTGAACCCCTCATAAATTGCTTTGGTTGAGTTATCAAGTCGAGTTTCATCCTTAGAGCTATACATGTTCAAATCATACTTCTACACATGTGATCTCTTTTAGCTAAGTTTAAAGAGATGTAATGTCACTTTGACTTGATAAAGTATGCTAATCCAATTTAAGGTGGTTTCAGATGTCGCAACACAGTCAGTATCCCCTTAATGTAGTTACTATGTTTATTGTTGAACACATTTTATATATTTAGTTGAATTATGAAGTTGAGCTTGATCCTTAGAGATATCCATGTTCATATCCTAGTTCTACACATGTGATCTCTTTTAGTTAAGTTCAAGTCAATGTAATGTCATTTTCACATGAGAAAGTGTGCTAAGCCAACTTAGGGTGGCAGTGTTAGGCAATGTAATGTTACTTTGCATACTATCTTGTTTGAATCACCTGTTACAAATTTTTATGGTTTCTCCATATAAATTGTCTCATCAATGTCTCCATTGAGAAATGTTGTCTTGACATCCATCTTATGAAGCTCTAAGTCATAATGTGCAAGAAGAGCCATGATTGTCCTAAAAGAATCCCTTGATGTAACTGGCGAAAAGGTTTCTTTATAGTCAATTATTTCTTTCTCAGTATAGCCTTAAGCTACTAGACGAACTTTATACCTCTCCACATTACCACTTAAGTCCATTTTGGTTTTAAATATCCAGTTGAAACCAATGGGTTTACACCTTCTGGTAATTGCAAAATGTCTCAAACGTAGTTATGTAGCATTGATTGATACTCTTTTTCACTAGCTTTGACCCACTTATTTGAATTGAAACTACCCATTGCCTCACGGAAGTTGATAGGATCATCTTCCAATTGGGTTTGATTTTCCTCTTGTTCCATAAGAAATACTATATAATCATTTGGAATAGCACTTCTCCTTTCTGTAGTGGATCGCCACAAAGGCACATGTTCTTGATGCACCGGTTCTTGAGGATCTTGAATTTGACTTTCATTGTTATCTTGATTTTGAGGAAGAGCTTCAACATCAACTTGAGGTTCCAAAATTGCTTTATCACAAGCAGCTATATGAATCAGTTTAGAACCTAAATATGATTCTTCCTGAAAGATAATGTCTCTAACTTCATTTCTTCCCCCAAATTTTTTATCTTTAAAGAACGTGGTTGTTTCCGTCTTAAAAATGTTCTTTTGTGTGGGATCATACAACTTATAGCCCTGAGAACGCTCAGAATAACCAATAAAGTAACTGCTTACAGTTCTAGAGTCAAACTTTTTTTCAAATGGCTTGTAAGGCCTAGCCTCAGCTGGACATCCCCGTATGTGAAAGTGCTTCAGGCTTGGTTTCCTCCTATTCCAACGCTTATAAGGTGTTTTTACAGTTGCTTTAGTTGGTAACCGATTAAGAATGTAAGTTGCAGTCTTTAGCGCCACTCCCCATAGTGATTCAGGTTAGGTGGAATGACTGACTGACTTATGTTTAGTATGTTTTCCTTTAATGCAAGCCATGCAAGCCATACAAGCATCACAATTTGTGAAGTCAACAAAACTCAATATACCATCTGACACAAGTCGCTCAATTCTATTTCTAGAAATGTGACCTAAGCGTTTGCGCCACAGAGTTCATGAACTTGCATTTTCGAACTTTCGTTTAGTACCCCTTGATTCAACACTTAAGTTTTTATTATGAGAAGCTACACTGTGAAACATATAGAGATTGTGATTATCCATAAGTGTACCAGCTCCAATTATAACTAAATTTAAAGACAAAGTACTTTTTCCATTCCCAATTAGATAAGAATAACCAGATCTGTCTAAAAAAGAGCAGAAACCAAATTACGTCTAAAAGATAATAAAACAAAAGTGTCTCTCAAATCCAAAAAACAATCTAAAATGTGTAACTGCCTCCACATCCACCGCAAATTCATTAGTCACATGAATGCATCTTTCAGCATTAGATGGTTTTCGGTAGCTCAGGCAACCCTGTAGTGAAACACTAATGTTAGTAGTTGTTAGTTGAGTCTAACCATCAAGTGTTTATGGGTACTTCAACTAAGTTCACCTCAGAATAAACAATATCAAGGGAACTCCTTTTCTTTACATGCCATGTGTGGTACTTTGGCAGTCTTTCTTCATATGTCAAACTTTCTTGCAAAAGAAACAAGAATCGTCAATCATACCTTGGTTCCTTTGAGTTGGACCTTTAGCAGCATCATTTTTAACAACCTTAATTTCCTTCTTTTGCCTTGGCTTTTAGAGGTGTTAACCATATGAGCACTTTTAGACCTTTATTGTTTCATTATATCTTCCTCATTCATGCAATACAAAATGAGCTCATTAAGAGATCATTTCTCCTTTTGTGTGTTTTAACTAGATTACCTTGATTGAATTGAGGAGGAAGAGAGTTTAGGACAAAAATATGAGCACTTCTTCTGAAACTCAATCTTGAGAGTCTTAAGCTTTGAAAAAATGTTTGATATTTCCAAAATGTACTCCCTTATGTTTCCTTTGTGGTGGTACCTCATGGTACTAAAGCGATACAAAATCATACTTAATTATGTTTTATTGCTACTTGCAAAATGCAAGTCCATCTCAGCAAAGAACTGTTTGAGATTTTTGATCTTCTCAACACCTCTAAAAGTTTTTGGAATGGTGTCAAAAATGATCATTAAACCAATGAGATTGGAACGTTCCCACTTCTCATAAACTGCCTTATACTTAGCAGTGCTTGATTCTGTAGGAGAAGTAGGTTGTTCCATCCCTTACGCAAGGTCAAGATCCATATACGCAAGCACAATCTTAACTTTACTTTTCCATCCCTTATAGTTGGAACCATTAAGCACTAGAATTGAACCTAAGTTTGCAGATGCTACAGTGAAATTCGCTGAAAACAGAACAATCTTTTATTAGTAATTCACGACTAAACCAAAAGAAAACCATAATAAAATGAACGATCGTACATCCAATCTCAAGATACCAAGTGCAAGACTAACACCAAGTCTTTGGGCATTATTATCAACTCCTAGTGGTACCCATTCTATAATAATCAAACATTGACAGTAATGCATGATAAACAATGACCTTTCTTTGGATCGATTCATTGTTCACATGGTTATTCCAAATAACTGTCACATGTTCATCATCACATGTGTGTATATAATTCGGTCAAATATAAACCTATCTTTGGGTTTTAATATTCACATGAATATATACACATATAACATTTAATATTATTCTAAAAACAATCCACAAAAAAGGTTACATTGGTAACATCGTGCATCATTTAATCTAATTCAAAATATTAATTTTGCACAATCAAAATTATTATTGATTTTAAATCTTAATAGTTATTCCTACTCAGGCATATATCAACAAGTCTCGAGTTACATATGCAAGAATAACACAACCCTATAATGGTAGAAAAAAGGTAATGCTAAAGTGTCACCCAAATTCGAGTCTCAATAATGTGTTTTAATGACATATTAATTTAGTCAACATTAATGAACCTGGACTCACGCATTCGGGCCTTGAAAGCAATTTAGACCAAAAAATATTGGCCCAACTATATGAAACATAACGTTTAGTTAAACTAAAAAATTGCAACGTACAAAAGTCTTCAACTTAAGTGAGTTTCCAACGAAACTCTACCATAGTCAAAAAATAGAACCAAAATTGTTCAAAAAATTTCAATCTTAATTTCAAATCTAATCCAAAAATTACTCTCCAATTTCCGAAATAAATTCTAGAAACATTAACCTTATGAGCAATATGTTTAGAATGAAAACAAAATTCATAAAACCACAAATTCCTAGAATTTTGTTCATGTATTCTTAATTGAAACTAAACATGGTACTCTGATACCAAATGTAATAAAATACTTTATGATTTCTCAATCATAAACACATGTCAGTCTCTGATTAATAAGAATATGAGCGGAAGTGTATCTTTTGGATCCATGGTTTATGATATGAATTTTAGCAATGGTTCTTCCACAACGGACCCAGAATAGCTTAAGATATTTGTTGATGGGATGCATAACATTTTCAGTAATTCTCGTTAGGGTTGTTGTGGGGACTAAAACATCTATTTATATATAAATAATTTCTAATTCGATCTTTCATCAAATTAGAAATTATTGAATGTTACCACATAATTTTGACTCCTTTAAATAATGATCCTATCACATTGATTATACAAGCTTTTGCAAAAATTAAAAAGATGTGTCATTCAAAAGTGAACATATGTATCGAACAACATCATTTGATGATGTTTTCTTATATCTCTCACTTCATCAAAAATCTTACTACATATTTATCGAACAACAGCATTGATTCATTCACATATCAAACCAACAAACCACATCTCCACCATCGATTTCACACACAAAGGGAAAAAAATCAAGAACAGACAAATACTAACCAATTAGAGCTCCAACATTAACAACATTCTTACAATCTAATTCTAAAATTGAATACCTTATGTTGAAATTTCACCAAACTCTTCATATAGAAGAGAAAAATCAAGATATTACAATTGAAATTCAAAATCAAAATCAAAACCCTAAAATAGAAACCAAAAATTAGAAAACGTATTGAAAAAGAAGATTGAGATTGATATTGAAGAGATCAACACAAAGAATGAAGAATTAGAAGAGATTGAGATATTGAGACTAAGAGATCAAGATATAGAGATAGAGAAATAGACAGAAACGAGATATAAAGATAGAGACTAAGAGATCGAGATGTGATTAATCGTGGGATTATTGTCTCACTAGTCTGTTTTCAGACAAGACAATCTTAAAACACCACCTTAAAAATAAAATTTACTTTTAAATTAAATAGAAATCGGAAAATGGTTGTTTTACCTTCCTACCCTCTAAACCCATAGATATTACTTGGTAAACCACCCAAACACAATTTAATTTCTCTCTTCTCTTATTCTCGATTGAACCTCTCAATTTTTTCTCATTTTTCTCTAAACTTTCAAACTCTTCTCATTGTAATCCCTCGTAATCGTCTTTTCTTTGTGTTCTATTCTCTATGTAACTACAACCGATTTCAATAGTTTTTCTTTATCTTCTTCCAAATTTCTACCACAACCAATCTCCAGTGGAAGTGATCACCAATCAAGGAATATCCGCAATCGTCGATCTAGCAATCTCTGGCATCACCGATCAAGCTATCTCTGACGTTGCCAATCGAGTAATCTCTGGTGACGTCGGATGATCAATCTTTTGGGCAGTGAAGACGGAAGGAGTGAAGGTGAAGAAGAAGAAGAAAATAGAAGGAGATGAGGAGGCATTGGATTCGACTCAAGTTGGAACCTCAATCTAAACTGTTAGCTACCATTGAGACCACCCCATGGAATTAATAATAAGCGATTGAACAAGTTTGATTAAATTTATGGGCTTGTAATTTATATAATTAGGTAAAATTATTGCGTTTGTGATTCAAAATTTCTTGAACTCTTATGGGTTTATAATTTGAAACTTCTAGGTTTGTAGTTGGTATAACTAGGTATAAATATTATTTTACAGTAGTTTTTAGTACTTGAATTGATGGCTTATGAATACAAATAATTTTAAGAGCCCCAAAGTCTATAGTTGTTTTCTGCCATTAAATTTCTAAAACATTTTACTAATGTCTTCTACTAGTGTCTTCAACATTACATTATGCATGCCAATATTTGTAATCCAAATTCATAACCTAAATCAAAGTTTTTATCAAAAACCAACAATAAAAATTGATTTTATAGAGAAATGGGTGACCTAATGGATTTGAGAGTAAAGAAAACGGAATAGAAGAACATGAGAATCGAGCATGAGAGTACGCTTATGATAAGATGAGAGAGAAAATTGTGATTTTATGAGTTTATTGAAAAAATAAAAAGAAAAGTTTTTAGGCGTCAGTAAATGTCAAAGTTAGTAGAAGTAAACATGTGTGTGACCAAGAAATAATTGAATGGTTGTCTCAAGTTATAGCATAGTTTTTATACCTAGTAAGTGGTTTTACAAAAATAGTTATACATTTGATGTTTTCCATTTAAGTTGATATATTATATATCCTTCAAAAAATAATTTGGTTATACCGTTGATTTTATTCGATTTTTTTTAGTCAAACAAACTCCTTTCATTGAATTAAAAGTTCAGAACTATAGCAACAACCAAATTAAACTACTCATCAAAATATATAAGAGCATCATACACCTTTAAATATAAAATTAAAATATTCATGCAGAGATATTCAAAACGCAATTAAAAACTTGGATAGATGGTGAAAATTTATTTACGAATCTTAAAAGACACTTGAATTATTCCTGGTTATATTATCATTGAAGACGGTTGAACGCAAAGGGGAGCTCGTTGAAGATCTGAGCTTTGATAACGCTTACCATAAAGGTAATAGTGGGTTTCAATTCTCTCTTTAAAAGAAGAAGATCCACACTTAAACCTAAAATAATGATATAAATTCTGTCTAAAGCCCAAAAAATTGGTCATATCTTCGTAGGCTCAATTAATTAGACAAAGACAAGAAAAAATATAATATTCTGGATTAGGAAAGGCCCACTAATCAGTTTAATCTAGCTGAGCCCAAGTTTTTCAGATGGAGAGTTTGCCCTAGGAAGAAAGATCTCAGTTGCGGCTGTCCGCAAAAATCTCTCTCCGGTTGATTCAAAGTTTTGGCAGCACGCAGAGGTTGAGCCAAAACGTTGTATTACAGATTGATTAATTGGGGTAGAGAAGATGCTAATGTATCGAGCAGTGGGAGGGATCTCCTCTCCGAAACAATCTCGAATCTCTTTACATGTAGGGGGAAGGTGTGGGGTGATAGATCTCGCCTGACTGTGAGGAGAGGCACAAGCTTTACGGAAATATGGATGGAGATGACCTCGATCTCGGCGGTTTAAAAACGCCGAAAAATTTTTGTTCTTCAGAGACAATTAGACAACGGAGTTGAGAGAGACAGAGAAAATAGAGGAAGAAAACAAGACCAAACCTCAGACAAAGACCCACAGTGGTGAAGATGCTGAAGATTTCTTTGTCCTCTAAAGAAACAGCTCGATGCTTCAACAAATCTGGCCATGGATTTAGGTGGAGGAGAGAAACAAAATAGAAACATGAATAGAAAAAAAGAGCATAAACAAGCTTTAAACGGAGTTCCACGTCAGCAAGATCCGGTGAAATCGGTGTCGCCAGCGTTGGAAAGAAGATTTACGGTGTTGTCGTCAATTGCACGAGAGAGAAAGTGTTTTTTTTCTTTATGCTCTGTCAACATATTGATTTTAGTCGATTAATATATGATTCTTTGTGTTCTATTCATTTATATTCTAAAAATCTAGATGTGTGTAACTTCAAGTTCCTAAGTTGGTTATTACTTACAAATTTATCTTAAAAGTATAAGGAATATATTGTATAGATTGTTTCATAACAACATAATATATTATATTATTGTAATTTTCTTCTTTTTATAGATTATTATAGTCTTATAGTACATATAATTCAACTTGCAAATTATACAAATTCATAATTTTGAAATTAATACAAATGAAGTAAAGCAAAATATTGAAGAAATCATATTGAAGCGTGGTTGGTTTGCTCTTTTGGTCTAAATTAGTTGAATCATGTTCAGTAAATTAATTAAATAACTGGTTAATTGATTATGGTTTAACGGAATTAGATCGGTCCTACAGAGAAACAAACAACAGAGAATGTATTAATACTCTTAGACAATGTTCCTCTAAAGAGTGCACGAGTCTTCATAAACAGATCAACGACAGAATAATGAAAAACTAATTGGTTCTTTGTCCCCTCTCTTTTTCCAAGTCCCATGTTAGTAGGAAATTAATGGTGAAGCTACCACCACTTGAATGCTTCTTAATCTTCTTAATGAAATCTAAGCCATCTAATTTTCACAACTGATTTGTTTAGCTAAGATAATTTAATTTTTTTTTTGTAATTATCTTTCCATCAATGATTTTCAAAAAAGTATATATTCCTTCTCTTATTCAACTCAATTTAAATTTTAAAATAACTAATATAATAAAATAATAAATTTTGAAATCATGATTTTTTTATAATAATATGAGAATATGTATATCTTAAATGCAGAGATTTTTTTATCTTATTAATGAGCATTAAATTCTTTATTCTTTTTATTTATGGATAATCTATCTAGAATTTGGGTCATATCTAATTTTTGAATTTTCCATAAATATTATATTCAAAATTTGGTAAGTAAATATCATTCCGAATTATATGCCAAAAAAATCATAAATGTTTCTATGAACATAGGGTCCAAATGGTAACTGAGGAATTTTGCTAAACTTAGAATCTAGTAGAATTTTATTTTTAAGTAGAATCTAGCTGAATTTTAGAAAATCAAATGGTAACTGCAAAATTTGGCTAAATTCTACTTAATATTTTTTTTAATAATTAGATTGACAAAATCTGATACATAGTCTAAATACTCTAGCTCGAACATGGTAAATTTTGAATTTATCACCGACTATCAATCTAGAACTGTTGAATTTAAAAGATTTTTTTTTATCCCGCTAAATAATTACTTAATACCAAAAAAATAAATATAACTAAGAAAAATAAATATATTTCACAAAAAGAAGTAATATTTAAAAAATTAAAAATAAAATTTCTTTACAATTTAAATCATCTCTCATAACACAAATGTATAGTTATCAACTAATGAAAATTATCCCATAATTTTTGTTTAATTCCCTCTCGTATCATTTGCATAAAAGCTCCATTTTGTTCCCTCTTGTTCTTGCAAAAAACTTGTTTCTTCATTCTGTCCACCTGTCTCATTTGTATCAAACTAATATCATGGAATTGTGTTACATTGTGAAGCATCATCAAAATAAATGTCTTGAATTTGAGAAAGACGAATGAAGTTATGGAATCCAGTCGTTATTATGATTAGTGTGTTTTGTGTCTCCACATTGTATCTTGGAAACTCTAATAAAATCCTCCATGTTTTCTTCCAAACTCTGAATGTTCATTCGATGACTGAGCGGAGCGAAGAATGCCATCGAGTAAATAACTCTTCTTCACCTCTAAGAGGGGAGCTATTTTGAAATCATGTCAAATGATATCTATATCCTCTCAATAGAGCTAAAAATCTCTGCAAGTTAGCATAACCAGAATCTACAAGATGTACTTCATGAGCAGGGGAATTGGAAAATTCTGGTCACGCTCCATTCCGTAAGACAAAACTCTAGCATCATGCACTGATTCAGGACATCCTACAAATATATAAGTGAATAATATATCATAGTTGCATATCACCAACACATTAATGCTTGTATGTGAATGTCTGTTATTAAAACAAGTTGCCTTAGCACCAGTGACCATCATTGTACAATGTGTCCCATCCATTGCACCAATGAAACCATTAAAATAAGGCCAATAGCGAATGTCATCTCTTAGCCCTCGAGGAACTTGACGTAGTTGCTCTGGAGATTGCTTTTTGAGTAGCTTCCCAGCCAGTTTTTTGAATGCCTTTAAACACTTTTTAAATTTGCGTCCAACAGTCTCTTGTGCACGTCCGAATAACAACCCAACAGAATGTTGTGTCATGTTATGACCACATATTACCAGAAACATTGGCACAGTTTCTTCCACATATATGTTTTTGTGGATCTAATTCCAAAATATGTACGTAATGTCTCACAGAGCTTGCATCCTTAAAAGATGTAAACAATCTATTGGATAATTATAAATCATTACCTCAATGTTACACCATCCTAAACCCCATTCAGTCCCCACTGGTTGCCTATCATAATACTTCTTGTAGTAATCTATCACATGTTTGAAGAGTGCTTCCATAATATCCACGTGCTCCAAGAAAATCAATTCAATTAATTCGTTTTCTGTTAGATTATGTAATCCACGTGAATGCGACGCGATAATGCGCAAAACCAAAACAAAAATATAAATTTATTAAGTACCACTTAACCAAAAGCAAAAAGTAATATTACATGTAATTATTGTATTTAAAACATAAAGTCGAGATATAATTATCCATTTTAGTTTTCTCCATCACTATCATTATTTTCCATAGTATGATTGAAGTCCAAAAAATTAAAATGTGCATGTAACACAGCTATAGACTCCGGTCTTTACCCCACATTTTCTCCATGAACTCTTAGATTTGGAGACACATTAAATTGTGGGTTGGAATTTGGGACTTGAAATCCATGTCTTGTTCTAATTGGTTTGGAGAACTATAACCGTAGTTATCAATACCAGTAAAACTTGAAGTCCCTCCGATGTTTAAAGTACTAAACGATCCTCCTAACCCAGGACATCCTGATCCACTACCAAAGGATCCTCTACTACTTGCACCACTAGATCCACTAAGTTGACGTTTCCACAGACTACATCGGAAAGTACCACTGCAATCGTAACCTGTTACGCCTTCTAGAAAACGAATTCTTTCTTCATTACTTTTAAGTAACAGGAACCTCTTTTGCTCGAATGGATCTCATAAAACTTCTGATGCTGCCCACCATAAATCTGTGAATTTCTCTACATCTTGTAACTCATTCAGCTGTACCCAAGATTCACACTCATAATCTTGATTCGCTTGACTACGTGCATTAAGCATTTGGATTGGACTTTGCATATTGGCAAGGTATCACTCAATATTAGTTAGATGTGTGTCCATAATAGCTTTTCTTCGTGGATTTTGAGTGGCTTGCTAACTAGATTGACCTCGTCTTCTACTACTAGTTCCACCACCTCTGTTACCACCTTGTCTTGATCCTCATTGGTGTGTAGGTATCTCAATCAGTATTATCGATGGAGTGAACTGAGTTTGCAGCGATTCTTTTGGTTGAGTTTCTGGTACACTATTAGCAAAATACTCTTCTTCTTCCTCTTCCTCTTCGTCTTCTTCTACTTCTTCTTCAAACTCTTGGTCTTCTTCTTATCATAATCTTCATTTATGTCAAAAATTTGACTTGCTGAAATCATATTGTCGCTCACAAGAGAGTGAGGACCATACACTTTGTGCATCAACTCAATATCTGGTAAAAGATTCTTTTTTAATCTTGATGCACCTTCTTTGTCCTGCAACACATGTTATTTTTATTAGAAGCTCCAACACTAAAATTTCTCGATCTACTCATAATAATAATTTGGAAAAGAAAAGATACTTTGAAATATTAGTTTTCTATTTTAGTTTAAAAACATAGTATGTATTATTTATTATATATTTTTATTGCAACATTCGAATACATGTCGCAAACTATATTATTTATTCTTCACTAGTTTTATACCAATATTTGATTATGATTTCTACATATATACTACATCGGCATACGATTTTACTTATATTTAATTATTATATTTTTATTTTAAAAAATTAATTATGTTTGTCTTATTGTTATTAAATGTTGGAGAGAATTCAACTCCTACCTCCATATTTGTTATCATGTTTTAATTGGTTGTTTTCTTTTTATTAACAATGGGATCGATAAGGCCCGATCCATAGCCTAAAATCCACTCCTATAATCCTTTTTTTAGCTACCATAATGTAACAGGTAAAAATCGAATTCGGATGCCAAGTCATTGAGTGGATCATCCTAACCACCAGACTGAGGTTTTAATTGGTTGTTTGTATACTTTAATTAATATTTTTCTATATAAATTTACTTTAATTGTAATTAATTTAACAAAAAAAAAACCAAAATTCAAATACATAAATCTAACCTTACGTTAGATATGTTATCCAACTTAATATTCTATTAAGCTTTCAGTGTTTTTAATACAATAATTAGTTTTATAATTATCTTACCTTCTAACAAATAACAAAACTATTAACAAATATTACTAGACATATATGATATTAACTATTTTCCAAAACACTTTTCTATTTTAACTATTCTAACTATGAACAAATATTAATATTATTTCCGAAGTTTAAAATTGAATAAAAGTAACATATAATAGTTTCAAATTATAATTATCATTACATAATATATATTAAAATTAATCTATCACATACCTTAGATGGATAATCCTAACTTTTACAAATCTAATAAAAGTTATAATTTTCATAATAGATTTTTTGGTTCTAGTTCATAAGTGAAGAAGAAAAATTATATATAGAGAAGAAATGATCAAAACATTCATATAATTGAAGATAAAAACTTAGTGAAGTGTGTCATATAGATAAGTAGTACAATGAACCATGCAAAAGTACAGAAAAAATAAAATATAAATAAAAAAAGAAAAGGTGTGAACCATGCAAAAGTACAGAAAAATATTAAATATAAAACAAAAAGATGTGAAATGATTAATGTATAAGATGTAATTCGAATATATAAAAGTATTGAAAAAAAAAATTATACATTCCACATAAATCCTCAAGCACCAGTTAAGCCCATAGACTAAATATTAGTTTCGATTTATAATAAATAAAATTTGAAATATTTTATCTACATATATCATAGATTTTTATTTTATTTTATTGACAATTTAAATTTTTCAAAACACTAATAGTTGACTTAATATTCTCTTCTGTAAATACTCTATTTATTAGTACACTTTTAAAGCAATTCTCTCGTTCTGTATTCTCATCGATTTAGTTTTTTTTTTCTCATGTGTTCTTTTGATAATATTTCTGATCTTAAACCATTCAAATATACGTGGAGAATTCGTATTAGAATTGCTTATGTATTGAATCTGTTTGGTAATTTTGTAAATGATACCATTGATATGATTTTAATTGATGAGATAATTTTTTTAGTTATCTATGTTCTTATTATGGTTTTATTGTCAACTGTTTGTATGCTAAACAAATTTTTTCTTTTTGTATTTCAGGGATTTTTTATTCAAGTTTCTATAAGAACATATCATGTCCTAATTTCCAAATATATATAAAGGTTGGTCAATGGTTAATCATTCAAAATTTTATTGTTATGAAATCGCAAGGTTGTTTCATAATATTTGATCATCTTTACAAAATCATGATTATGTACTCAACATATTTTGTTAAGTTATCTACTATTTCTCATACCATATATTGAAATATTGATGAAAATTTTTCTTCCCAATAAGTAAGTATTTTTAACTTTATTAATATGTTTTTAACAATTATTATTTTTTAATTTGATATCTGTTTATATATAATAAATTTTTTATTTTGTTTTTTTTCTTAAGAGAAACCAATTATGTTATGTAAGTCTTCTTTGGATTCATTCAATCATGTAAAATTTTCCAAATAATTGATTTTTTATTAATATTATTTATTATTTTGGTTTATTTTTTAATTTAATGTACTTCTAATTACTCTCACACATGTAAAAAATTTTAATTTTTAATTTTTAATTTTTCCAGCATTACTATTTGTTTTGGGATATGCTTTAGTTTAATAAAATTTTATATTTTTATTGTTAATATTATTTCTTGTTTTCATTTACGAATGAAATTCTAATAGTTCTCTCGTATACAGTAGTATTTTTAATTTAATTTTTTTAACAGATGTTTTTTTTACATAAAAATATATTATAATAGATAACTCTTCTCTAGATTCATTCGAAAATATCCGAAAATATAAGTATCTATAATTCTACAAATTTGTTTTATGCAATTATAGTTTTCTCAGCATTTATTTTAATTTAATATAATTTTAATTTTTGTTTTCTAGGATAAATCTATAATGATTGCAAATAGTGTTTTTTATTTAGCATATTTTTAATTTAATATATTTTAATTTTTGTTTTATAGGATAAATTTATTATGATTTAAGAAGATTTTGTGTTTCTATGTAGTATATATTTCCATTTAATATAATATAATTTATATTTTATAGGAGAAATTTTTTATAATATATTCTTCTTCTTTGGATTCATATGAGCATGTAAGTATATTTTTTTTAATTAAAAAAATATAGTTTCTTATTTGACTTATTTTTAATATAATTTAAATTTTACAAACGCAATATTAATCTAATTCTTATTTGGATTCATCCGAATAATTTTTAAGAAAAAAAAAAAGAATATCCATAGTTTATGTTCATTAGTAATTTCTGAGTTTATAACTTCTTCTTTTTATACTGTGGTGGCTAATTTGAGTGAACTATAGGATTCATGGAGAAGATTTATTAAGTGGAAATAAAATTGCTATTAGGCTTTTAGGACTGAGTTTTTAGACACCCAAAAACAGTTTTGGAATTCTATAATGACTTTGAGGTTCATTTTCCGTTAAATTAAAATTCTCTATTGAAAAGCATCATAAGAGTTAGTCTCTTTATCTTTATCTTTCGTTTAATAAAAAAACTTTTTAGGAAAAATCTATTATAACAAATAATTTTTTTTGGATTCATCCATACATGTATGTTTTTCAAATTTTAATTATTATTAATATTGTTTCTTATTTTTGTTTAAGATGATTTGCTATAATACTTCATATTACTTGTCAAATGCCTCAAATAATTCATATTAATTCACAATTACTCAAATACTCTTATAGAATCGTATAATACCATTTTGCCATTTTTAGATGTATAAGAAAAAATGTAATAATGAAAATGCCATTAATGAAATGTGCCACGTCAGGCGCGCAGAGCGCGGCTAAGTCTACCAAATATTTGCCATGTCAGCGTAAGCTCCACATACACTACCAAACTCTACCATGCTATTATTTACCTCCACCAAGAACTGTCAAAGAACATTTGTACTAACCTCTAGCTTATTAGGAAGTCGTATTGCTCGAGACAAAGTGTCTGAAGTGTGTTGACAAAATTTTTCAGTTTGGTAGAGTTTAGTCGACGTTGGACCCTTTGTAGTAGATTTTGACGGAGTTTGAATCGCTAGTGTAGGAAATTTTGGAATAGTTATCTGTCACAGCTTGGCAGAGTTAGTAACAACGGTGTGATATAGTTTGATAGAGTTCGTACACTATGTAGCAGATTTTGGCAGAGTTATATTTGTTAGTGTGGCAGATGTTGGAAGAGTTATTCCGAGAGTTTGGTAGAGTTAGGCAGAGTTAGTTCATTTAACCTAGTATGCAAATGACGATTTTAGCCTTTAATTATTACAAATCCTATCAGTCTTTCTTGCTTTAACTGTCGGCCAAACACCATTGAAGCACACAAATCACCATTGTTGCTTGAACTCCTTTCTTATCTTTTGACCTCGTTTTCTTTTTTTTGGTTCTATGGATCAAATCATCTTATTTTGTTGAAGCTGGAGATTCGACAAAAATCATTGGTTCTTTTTAATAGATACTTCTCTTCGTTGTAAGATTATGCAAGTGTGTGAAGATGTACGTTATGATGAGTTTGTGAGGATGGTGCATGAAGATTTTGATCTAAATTAACAGATCTATAAGGTAAACCTTAGTTACATATCAAATGAACTCATGCATGGACTACCACAAGATACACCTCCTATCTTTGTGACCAACGAGAGGCAATTGTGTGGTGGATTTGAAAAGTACGAAGGGTCCATAACGGACATGAACTGGCAAAGATTGAACATCGTATCGTTAGCTCCGAAGATAGAAGAGCTGGTAGGACGGACTGGTAAGGGATGAAATCAACTTCAGCATCTTCGGGTGCTTATGTGTATGCTTTATAAGTTTAGGAAATTCAAAAGGAATTGGATCGCCACGGAATCCGCTATTGGGTTAGCCATTTTCGTTATAACTTTCCGAGTCCGAGGTACTATTGGTATGTGCAACAATTTTGAAAAGAACCAATTCGTCTTTGTGTGGATATTTCAAGGAGATCTCATGTATCTGTGAAAGAAGGTAATAGATTTGAGCCTAAATGCAAGCCTTCCTTTGATAAATTTGATACTACGTTTGGTAGATAATCTTCAACGTGTGGTAGAGTTAGGCAGACTGTCAAAAAAGAAGAGGAAAACGTTGACTACGCTGAAGAAGATGCGGAAACAGAAATGAGATTTGACTACTACGAGGATGTAGATGGTGCAAGCTCTGGTGATGAAGACTTCATAGGTGTTCAGAGGAAGTGTAAAGAAGAAGATAGAAAACATTTACCTCCTAAGAAGAGAGATTCGACGTTTGATGATGAGTATTTAGACATCGAAATGAGGTCACTTCAATCAGCTGTTGGAAAAACTTATCCCACAAAAGTCGATTAAATTATTTAGACATCGAAATAAGGTCACTTCAATTAGTGTTTGAAGATCGACCTCACATATCTATACTATTATACGAGTTACTTGTACCATGCGTACGCCAAATATGTTATGCCAAAAGATGCAGCACTTCCAATACCTAAAGAAGTCGCTACTAAAGTTTGTAAACCTCATGTTGTACGTAACCAACCTAGTAGGCCAAAAAACTCACAGTTGAAAAGTTGGTTTGAGTGCTCACTGGAGGTAAAACGCCCGAGGAAAGTGACAACTTGTTCAAAATGTAAAGTTGTGGGACATAATGTCGGGACATGTATAGCAGACGTCCAATCTTGAACTCGTATCCTAGATATACATAACTACTATAACTCTACCAAACTCTAGTATAAATATGTCATGATCTATTATGTTTTGTATAAGGTCAACCATATCTTATGTCCAAATCATCCAAACTTTTTCATGTTATGTGTTAGTACAACTAGTAAATCTACTAAAATATACTTAACTCTATTCTTGTAATGACGGAGGCAAACAATTTGTTTTTTTGAAGACATGATACTAACGAGTAATATCCAATTTAAGATATGATATAGAAAGATTAATAGTATTTACATAACATAGAAATTAACATAACATATAAATTCACATAACATAACTAGTGTAGCAGATTTTGGCATAGTTGTCTGTCACAGCTTGACATAGTTAGTAACGACGGTGTGATAGAGTTTGATAGAGTTCATACACTGTGTAGCACATTTTGGTAGAGTTATATTTGTTAGTGTGGCAGATGTTAGCAGAATTATTTCGAGAGTTTGGTAGAGTTAGGCAGAGTTAGTTCATTTGACCTAGTATACAAATGACGATTGAAGATATAATATCTTCCGAGATATTTGAAGATATGATAGTAACGAGTAATATCTGATTGAAGATATGATATAAAAGGATTTATAGTATTCACATACCATAGAAATTAGAAACATAACATATAAATTCACATAACATTTTTACATAACCTATAAATTCACATATCATTTAAAGCAGTATCAATGAGAAATGGATGGTTAAGGAGTGCAGTTGCTCTTGACCTTTCTTCAGGATTCCAATTGAGACAGTGAAGGAGAAAATCTTTTGTGATGTCGGAGTACTAATCCGGTATGTATGGCAGTTCATTGGTATCTACAACATTCCACCAGTTTCTACCATACCCTTCGTATTGCTTCCAAGGAGGTTGTCCTGTTAGCATCTCTACATCTCTAAAACTGTGCATCCAAAAGCCTAAATGTCAAGTGCAAAGTCGATTGTCCCAAAGTGTATAAGCTCTAGAGCTTTGTACCTCTTATCTCTCGATTTATGAGTTAATCGGTGTTCGTATTGCGTCGTCAAATCTCCATCCATTGTTGACCCAAAGTCTGCAATTACAGACATATACCCGACATTTCTCCATTCCCATTGGGTAGGGCGTAAGACTATGTTTGTCGGGTTTATGTCACAGTGCACTATGTTATTGCCATGTATAATTTCAATCCCTTTCAAAATATCTTTGGCAATTTCTCTGACGTGTGACACCCGCAATCCTCTAGGATAGTTTCTGCAAATTAACTATTTAAGATTTCCACCAGATATGTATTCAAGAATAAGATTGTGATTCGATCTATTCGGATCAAACTCATCACGAGCTATCTTTTATCCATGAAAACAGAGAACATTTGGACAACTAACATGTCTTAGCATATGCTCCTCTTGAAAGAGAGTGTCGGCTTACGAGATGTGAACAGATTTTTATCGCCTTTTTCTCAGAATCTTCATATTTTAATTTTTCGAGATACTCAATAGACGTTACACCTCTTCCAAGTACCTTTCCTCTTAACCACTCTGAAGGATATGGTCATTCTGGATAAGGAGTTGACTCGGGCCATGGAGCCATGTCGGAGTATGCTTGCTTCTGTTTGAAGTAAAAGATGGAGAATTATAGAGAGTAAAGATGTGAATGTATCACCTATATAAAGAATGAAAAATCGTGTCCTTATGTTGAAGAATTGTGTCTGTACAAGTTAAGAAGCGGAAATTCACGTCCAATAATAGTAACTGTAGCATATAGCAATTAGTACGTTTCTTGTACGCATGCGCAGAATTGGAAGACTATTAATTTTATTTTTTTAATGCCAAGAGATTCCACATAAGACACCACGTCAGATGATATCGATTCTAAGAGTTTGATAAAGTATGGTAGAGTTTGGAATAGTTTGGTTGACCTTGGATAATTATGTAGTTAAGTTTGATAGAGTTTGGAATATAATTAGTACATTATTTTTTGAAGTCATTTCGTTTATTACAAAATAATATTAATACTCTCATAGGACCATCATTTAGGTCATAAAAATATTGGTCCTTTGGGAGTATATGTTGACAAAAGATAAGAGTTTTGCTAAGCATATACAAACTTTACAATACTAACGAGTAATATCCCTAACTATACCAATCGATAAGCAACCCATGTGACATTGTATTCAATACTTCCTTATCAACTTTAGCACGCAGATTTGGATCAGTTGCTGAGATTGTCTATGGTATTGGATGTTCAATGCCGTCGACTTTACCCTATAGATAGTGTAAGCCTTCATACTACATTGATTCTGCATATGCTTTGGTGCCATACTCCAAACCAGATATTGAATCATCCTCGCGTATGGCCTGCAAGCATAAATAAACGCAATCAACATGCAGATGAATGATCTACCATTTTCTATCAAGATCTACCAAAAAATCTACGAATGTCTACTAAACTCTACCACACTAGCCATAATAGTTTACCAGACTCTACCAATGTCTAGTAAACTCTACCACACTAGCCATAATAGTCTACTAGACTCTATCAAATATTTCATAGTCTACTACATCATAGGCCACAGGTGAGAGGGTTGAATCGAAGATTTTAATCTGCATGTTAGGTAAATTAATCTCCAGTGCTACCCAATGGACATTATTGATGTTATTAGCAACGTACAATATGTCAACGTCTCGGAACCAGTGCTTGTTTGTTGGACACCATATTGGTTGTTTTCCAGTGTACATTTCTCGAAAATAATCATGAAAAACATACTTTTTCAGGTTTCCCGCAAATGCCTTGTACTACATACACCACCATGCACATAGGGTAGGATCAAGGAACGCAATCCTATCAGTCTTATACGAAGATGGTGTCTGCAGAGTTTCCTTCTCCTTTGCCTTTGGACTTTCATGAGCCTTCTTCTTCTCAATCGACTTTCATGAGCCTTCTTCTTCTCACGATGATGTACATCCGCCTTCCTCTTTGTAGAAGCCAGGACAACCCAAATTGTCTCATCTAATATCCCAGCAAGTATGTCTCGGATCATTTTATCAACTTTGGGAGCCTCGACATCTTCAAGCCAAGCAGGATAGATTTCTTCGTAAGGCTTTCGAAGAAGGTGCACCACGCGAATTATAAATGAACAAAACAAAGTCACATGTCAAAGACATACTAAACTCTACCAAAATCAAGGTCAAGTCAACCAAACTCTACCAAAATCTGCTACGCTACATCCTAGCTCTGCCAACCAAAAACCAAACTCTACCAACATCTACTACTCTACATCCTAGCTCTGCCAACCAAAAAACCAAACTCTACCAAATTCTGCTACGCTACATCCTAGCTCAGCCAACCAAAAACCAAACTCTACCAAAATCGGCTACCGTACATCCTACTTCTGTAAACGTATTCATAGGATACACTAAACTCTACCAAGTGGGGAAGCTTACCTTGTTGTCGGTGGATGTCGTCTTATCCGCTTTGAAGACATCTTCAATATCTAAACCTCGGGTAGTGCGTGACGCCCACTATAGAAGAGGAATCTCACCTTCACTTCTTCCTCCACACATTACTCCTAGTTGTGGGATATGCTTGAATGCCCATACTAGAAGCACATGCACAAAGTCGTGCAGAGTGTACATTGAAGCTTGCAGTGATGATGAAGAGAGCGATATAACCAAAGCATCAAATGCTACTCTGCCCCAAGGATGCCTCTCAAATCATTCCGAATCCATGACCAATTTTGCATGGTAAACTTGGATCCGACTATTTGTGTGCAAAGCAAAAATACATACGTATAGCACCACCAACAACCCGACCATCTTTCTCTTGGCAAGCAACCAATCCTTGCATCCCCTTAATGCTTGCGTCAAGCTCAACCCAGTTTGGGCGATCACCGTGTTGTAAACCCATCTCTGCCCATAAATCTCTTACAACTAAGTTTGCATCATTAGCATCACGCAATCCATAGGCGAGTTGCGTGATATGCTAAAACTCATGCAGTTAAAACCAAAATCAATCAAACTCTACCACTATATAAATTAACTCCACCAAACTCCATCATACAATAAAATACTTTTACCAAACTCTACTAACTATAAATACCTCTTTCAAACTCTACCACTCTATAACCTAACTCGACTAAACTCCGCTAAACTCTGCCAAGCAATAAAATGCAAAACCTAAACTCTGCTAAGTTACAAACTGAAGTATATGCTGCTCATGTTAGAGGGAAAGGAAAGAGTGTTGACGATGAACTCACAACAGAGGAGTACCGTGAAAGGTAAAAACAAATCGAAGAAGGTGCTCATTGAATTGCTCTTGGTTGCTTGATGTATTATGATTTGATTTTATGGGTGTATGTTATGATTTCAGGGATGGAAATACATTGCAAGCGAAGGGTGCTTAAGTTGCAGCTACAAAGAATTGATGATCATTTGGTTTGTCTATAGAAGAATTTGGACACAGAGGCAAAGGCGATTAGAGATAGAGAAGAATGAAAATATAGAAATCCCCATCCTCACGAGAATTGAAAAGGGTTGCTTCTCATGGTAGTTGTATGGCTGTTGTTTCTTCATTCTCGAGTAAGGGTTCAAGAAGATTTGAGACACCGTTGAGGAAATACATTTTATTTCTTAGTATGATTTCCACATTTTAGATTGTATTAACAATTATTTAATTATTCTGAGATACACAGAGATAATAAAAATATCAAAACTTAGAATGTACAAACCAAGTCCTAAGTCGAGTTTAATTTATTTACGTACAAAGATAACAACAATATAATGAGAAACTTTAACTTATTATTGAAGAAGAAGAAAGACAAAAGAGAATCACAAACTATATTATAAGAAGCTAATTAGAACATATTGGAGCATATCTTATAATATCTCGATATTTAAAATTAATTATTTAATAGAATTATATTGTAATAAAAATATGTTGTTTTAAACTCATTCAAACATGAATAAAGATCAAATTCCAATGCTACAAGTCAAAATGAAACCATGGTATTTTAAATGGAATGAATCTATCGTAAAAAATTAGTCTCCTAACCATAGTATTTGAATAACTTTTTTCCCAAAACTAATCTTTATATATCCAAAGTTACCATTTTTATTTAATTTTTAAATTGCAAAAATAAAATTTTAAATTTATATAATATTTATAAATAACTCAAACTATTAAATATATAAAATATTTAAAAGACAAAAAATATTTTATATATATTATGAATAAATATAAACTACTCTTTTATTTTAATACCATAAAAGGAAAAAAAAAGAGAACAAAAATATAACATCACTAATACTAAATCGTAACAAAATTTTTTTATAGTTATCTATTAAGAATATAAATGTACACATGTAAAAAAAGAATATTTCATACAAATCACGGGTAAAAAAAAAATTTTATACATAGCACAAATCATTATCTGACAAACTAACTTTTAGTGTATTAACTATAAATTAATAAGTTAATACATAATTAATAGATAAATTCATATTCCCTAAATGTACTAACTTATTTTGTATATCTAAAGTTATTATTTTTATTTTATTTTCCAATTAATATGATTAATAACTTCTTTTTTCCAATATAAATCTAAAGTTATTATTTTTATTTTATTTTCCAATTATAAATTTAAAATTATAAAAATTTATGTATTTAAAAGTAATTCAATTTTTTAATTTATAGAATATTTAAAAGTTAAAAATTACGTATATATTATGAATAAATATAAATTAACTATTTCTTTTAAAACCATGAAAGAGACAGATAATTTAACGTCACTAACACTAAATTTTAACAAAACATTCTATATTTATCTATTAATAATTAATAATGTAAATAAAAACATGTTAAAAAAGAATATATTCCATGGCATCAACTGTGGCGGTTGTTTCTTTGTTCTCGAGTAAGAGTTAGAGAAGTTTGAGAAATTATTGAAGAAATAATCATTTATTACAACATTTTGTAGTTTTGTATTTAGATTTTGGATTATTTGAGAATTTTTTTTTTGTCTTAGTATGACTTTCACATTTTAGATTGTATTAACAATTATTTAATTAGTTTTAGATACACGAAGATAAAAAAATTATCAAAATTTAAAACGCACTAACTAGGTTCTAAGTAGAGTTTAACTTATTTACGTAAAAAAATAACAATAATATTATAAGGAACTTTAACTTGTCATTTAAGATGAAGAAAGACAAAGAACAATCACGAACTATATTATAAGAAGTTAATTAAAAAATATTGGAGCATATCTTATAATATCTTGATATTTGAAATTAATTAATTAATAAAATTATATTGTAATGAAAATATGTTTTTTTTTGGGAAATTCACTCGAATATGAATAGAAATTGTGACCAAATTCAAATGCTACAAGTTAAAATGAACCCATGGTATTTAGATGTTAATGAATCTATAGTAAAAAGTTAGTCTCCTAACCATGGTATTTGAATAAAAAAAATTTCCAAAACTATTCTTTATGTATCCAAAGTAATCATTTTTATTTTATTTTTAAATTATAAAATTAAAATTTTAAATTTATATAACATTTAGAAGTAAACCAAAAATTTAAATATATAAAAAAAAATATTACATATATTTTATGAATAAATATAAACTACTTTTTTATTTTAATACCATAAAAAAGACATGAAATGTAACATCACTAACACTAAATGAACACATGTAAAAAAAAAAAAATTTCATATACATCACGGGTCAAAAATATTTCATGCATAGTACAAATCATCATTTTATTAATAAAATTTTAGTCTATTAACTTTAAATTAATACATAAAATTAATATATAAATTAATATTCCCTAAATGTACTAACTTATTTTGTATATGTTAAAGATTAATAATTTCTTTTTTCTAAAACTTTATTTATCCAAATTTATCATTTTTATTTTATTTTTCAATTATAAATTTAAATTTTATATATTTAGAAGTAATTGACATTGTTAAATATATAAATATTTAAAAGATAAAAACTACATATATATATTATGAATAAATATAAACTTATCATTTATTTTAAAACCATGTAAAAAAAATGTTTATCGTCACGAGCACTAATTTTTAACAAAACATTCTATATTTATCCATTAATAATCTAAATGCCAAAACATGTTAAAAAGACGTTGTTTCTTTGTTCTCGAATAAGGGTTCATGAGGTTTGAGACGTTGTTGAGGAAATAGTTATTGATTACAATATTATGTATTTTTGTATTTAGATTTTAGGTTGTTTTGGAATATTTTTTGGTCTTAATATCACTTCCACATTTTAGATTGTATTAAGAATTATTTATTTATTCTTAGTTACACAAAAATAATAACACTGCTAAGATTTAAAATCAACCTCTTGGCCAAGATGTAGCACCTGCTTCCTAAACATATTTAAATAAGCTAGGAGATTGTAAAAGAAGGAGAAGAAAAAATAGTAGAAGGAGAAGAAGACGAAGAAGTAATACAACGAAGAAAACATAAGAAGAAGATTAATATTCCCTAAATATTCTATATTTCTCTATTAAGATATAATATTCTCCAAATGTACAAAATTATTTTAAATATGTCAAAGATTAATAAATTATTTTCCCAAATCTAATATTTCCATATCCAAAGTTATCATTTTTATTTTACTTTTCAATTTTAAAATTAAAATATTACATTTATATAATATTTAGAAGTAATTCAAACTTTTAAATTTATAAAATATGTAAAAGAAAAAAAAATTACATATATATCAAGAATAAATATAAACTAATTTTATATTTTAGTACCATGAAAGAATTAAAAAAAAACATGAAGTTTAACCTCACTACTAAATTTTAACAAAATATTCTATATTTATATATTAAGAATATAAATGAACACATGTAAAAAGAATATATATTTTATGCACATCACGGATAAAAATAATAATTCATGCAAACTACGAATCATCATCTTATATATTAATTTTTAGTATATTAACTATAAGTCAATAAAAAAAATTGATAGATAAATTAATATTCCCTAATTGTACTAATGTATTTCGAATATGTTAAAGATTAATAACCTTTTTCCAAAACTAATCTTTATATATCCAAAGTTATCATTTTTATTTTATTTTGAAATTATAAAACTAAATTTTTAAATTAATTTTTTCCAAAACTAATCTTTATATATCCAAAAACTTCAGGTAAAAGTATTTCATGCAATGATCATCTTTTATAAATTAATTTTTAGTATATTAACTATAAGTTAATACATAAAATAAGTATAAATTAAAAGTCCAAAGGTTATATCTTTAACTTTTACAAATATTGGACGTCAAAAAGATTTACACGGACAAAAAATAATAATCAAATTAAAGTTTGCCATTAAGTTTATCTAAAAAGTAGTTTTTTCTTCTCAAAATAATTATTTTAAAAATAAACATAATATTTAGAAAAAAAAGTAAGTGGTCTTTAGTTTAATAGCAGGTGGTAAGTCCACTAAAGGAAAATGCACTTGCACATCCAGAGATCAAGTCTCACTGCCTACATTATGTAAAAACTTGGCTAATAGACCGATCAATTGTGGCCCAATATTGACAAAAAAGAAAAAAAAAGTTAAATGCTAATACAAATTGATATATTATATAAAATTGAATAATTATATATAGTAAAAAAATTCAATGAAGAATAACACTAAACACGGGTCTAAATGAACGCATGTCTATAAAACTAAATAAAGATAAGTTTATGAACCTAAATATATGTAAGTAGTAAAACAAACAAATAATGAAATGAAATGAAATTATATAATAAGGATAAATGAAATGAAATTATATACTATTACTCTCAAATTATCACAGTGATTTATTTATGACAATTCCGTTATACAAAAATACATCATTCAAATAGATTTGTAGGCTACCATCGAAATACACATAACATGTTCGTATCCATACAAAGAAAAGAAAAATAATTACATTTTATGAAATATAAAGAATATTGATTTATATCTGCACTAATAAAAAATTGAAATTTATTAACAGTTGCTCTAATATTTCATTTTTCATTTTTCCTTCTTCTTATACTATAACTTCTTTATATAAAATAATCAAAAAAAAGATAGATAGATTACCTATCTTTTGAAATAATATAAAAAATAATTTATTGCATTGATGGATTTATCTACAATGGTGCAAGTAAAGACAATTATTCATCTTATGTGTGTCGGTTATGTTTATGGGATTGCTTATTCAGAAATACTCTAGATGGAGAGTACTCGAAGAATAAGTAGCATTAAATTGTTATTCTATATTTGTTGCTATATTTTTAACTAGATTTTTATTTATGAGTCTATTTTAAATTTAGTTTCATGAAATTAGTTATATTTTAATAACTATCTAACTTTGTTATGTATCACCTTTGTTTTATAATTTTCAATGTTGTGGGTTAGAAATTCAATTCGTATATCTAAATCACACTTTGTTTTCAAAAATATAACCCTTAAATTTGAAATTGCAACTTTTTTGTTTGATTCAAGAATTTTTAATATATAAAAAGACAATGAGTATAATGCCACTGTCCAATTAAATGAGTATTTAATTTATTAAAACTCTGTTATACAAAAAAACATCATCAAAATAGTTTGTACTCAACCATCAAAATACAGATGTCTTTAAAAAATATAACTAGGTCATAGTAAATATATAATTCACAAATTTATTTCATTAATCATAACAAATCATAAACATTTTCATAAAACTTAACTTGCCATTACTTCAAGGAATATCTCATGATAATAGAAGCATTTTATCTGCAATCAGATTATTGTTTTTAAGTTCAAAAACGTTGGCATTAAAAAAAAAGTCTCAGTAGAATAAATTATCTTTGTTAATTGTTTTAATGATGTTGATGTTCGAAGTACCTAAGATAAATTAGATGACGTACTTAGTTACTTAAACAATTTGAATTTAGAATAAAACATCATTGTAATCTATCTTTCAACCCATTAATCCCATCATGACAACACATACGTATATCATATAAGTAGATTGACATGATGAGATTACTAGGGCTGAGAGATTTGATCAATAAATCATTGGAGAGGTTTCGTTTTCTTTACTTAAACAATTTTTCTTTCAAAAATTTACCTACACAAGCAAACTTATCTGAACATACTTGAATAATTAAACAGTTTGAATTAAGAATACAAAAATCAATTTTGGATTTGTTAATCAATCTTATATTCTTTAGAACAAATATGAATCATTTTAATCGTATATATGTACTATACTTATCTTTGACACTTTCACTTGATTAATGTAAGAAGAGAGATAACTTTCCCTGCATCAAATATATACAAGTTTTCAGTATATTAAAGATACAAACATATATTAATAGAAAAGACATAAACATCAGAAATGACATCAAACGTACTCTATAATTAAATAACATGATAATTTTATAGCTCCAATGAAAATTATTTAACTTTTGGTTCCTTGAAACAAATCATAACAATGCAATTGGTTTCAAAGTAGTCTTTATATTTTGAAATACCATGTTTTGTTACAAAGAACCAAAATGTAATATATCTTAATTTATGTAACTTATGAATGCATCAGAATAAAAATATTCAATCACATCTTGAAGAAAAGAGGTTTATATTTTAAAACTTCAACAATATATTTGAAACTATTTATCTTTCGTGTTGTTTTGGATATTAGTTTTTTTATTGACATTCTACAAAAAAAAATTGTTATCAAAATATGTATATAACGATACATCAAAGTACGATACATCAAAGTAACAATATACTTCGGCAATAAAAGAAAATTATTTTTTTAACTACAACACACTTATCTTTGTTATATTCGCTAGGTATCATATCTACATGTGGAAGACTCTTTTGTCTTTTTCTTCCTTCTTTTCTTCAAATTTTTAATATCTACAAACAAAAAGATTGTGTTGTTATTTTTGATCAAAAAATTATTCTAACTATTTAAGAAAGAATAATGTAATAAAGATAGAAGAAATAGAGAAGTTATATTTATAGATATAGTGAAATTTTCAAAAAATCTAAAAGAAAGATGATCAAATTTATTTTTGCAAGTATCTTTGTCAGTTTTGTTTCTAGAAAGTTTAATAGACTTTGAAAAAGCTATTATTACAAATATTCTCCAATAATTTGTAATCATTTATAAAAAAACAATACTAGCCATTAAATTCTATAAATTAATTCTTAGGTTTTTCAAATATATATTTATACATATTATGTTATTAATTTTACACACCCCTATTTTATAGTATATATGTTATCTTAATGTATATCAAACATATATATTCTCTAATTATAAGTTTCAAAAGTTAAAGTTTCTAAGTCAATATCATATCATAAAAATAAAGAAATAAAAACCATATGGTTCAATACTATCAATTATACGCACCTGCATATAAAAATTGTTACAAACTTATATTTCAAAAGCAATCCTAATCCATAAAAATTTGTTGTAACAATTTAGGAAATAATTATGTAATAAAAAATAAGAAAAATATAACATATATTGATAGATATGGTGAAAGTTTCAAATCCTAAATTGCATGTATATTTTTTTATTTATAAGTGTATAATCCTATATAAAATAAAATTAAAAGTCATTTAAAGAATCTAACATAAATAATTTCTTATATAAAGAAATGCCCATCCATTTGTGAATGCGTTATATATCCTTTTCATGATTCACTTAACTGTATATCATCAAATACAATAAGAAACAAATATGAATAAATGTGTTCAAATATATTTACATATTAAAATTAAATAATCATATCATATGATAACATCATCAAAAAAATGATTCTATTATATCAATTTATCTGATATGCATGATTATATTTCAGCAAATTTAGTTTTTAAATCAATTTGAATCTATATTCTTATTAGTTTCTTAAAAACAAAAACTCTAAATTGAAAGATATTAAAATAACATAAAAGATCTTTTAAACCTTAATTTTATTTTTATTTTCATATAAAAGATCTAGAATTCAAGAGTAAACATATGCATGATGATAACTACAATATATCAATGAAATTTAACCAAATATACTTCTAATTCTTACAAGTTATTACAGAAAAAGACCTATTAAAAAAATTATCATAGAAAAATCCTAAATTTTTTACAGATTCTTTTACTTTAAATTTATTTCAAAATCTTAAGAAATATAAAACTATAAAACTCGGGAAAGTATCAATATTATATTTTGGTTTAGATTATTATGCAGTTATGCCATTATAATACTAAACTAACTGATTTTTTTAATTTTTGATCTGTGTTGGATCCCAATTTTGACTTAATAGTGCATCCTAATAGGAGACGTCCATACTTGTTCAATTTATCTCTTTCAACTTGAATACCATAAAGCGGTCTATGGAAAGTTTTAGTATAAGCAGGAGGGATTCGCAGATCCTCTAGACGTAGAGCAAATAGGGCTTTGAACAAAATATTTTTAAAAGAAATTATTATTTTACAAAATAACAAAGACCTTAACTATGGTTGTTTTAAATTACTTATAATTAGTCTTGTTAAGATATTTGCAAAATTTTAAGAGTAACAAACGAAAACTTACAATTTCGAGGTTCATTCCTCAATAGTTTTTAGACCTTCGAGAGAAAAAGAATATTTTTTCCGAAAATAAAAAAGATGAAAAGGTTTAGGAGTCATTTATATGTGTATTTATTTTATTCAAAAAACATAAAATTATTTATTAATTTATATTTACATTACGGTTTCATAAATTAAAACTTTTAGCCCAATAACTAAATTTATTTATCAGTTGGGCTTTTAATAAGTAGCCTAATAGTTTTACGTGTAAAGTTTATATGTGTAGTATTAATTAGTTTCATTTGTAAAACTACATTTTTTTGTCTTTGATCATGTTATTGTTTAATAGTTAAACAATAAAAATTACAATACTACTTTTCTTCACTTCCTTTTTGTTTGATCTTATATAGGAAAAAGTAAAATTGTTTATTTATTTTGAAACGACAAATTATTTATATTAGAAAGAACATAAACCTAACAAAACCAAATGGGTTACCCTTTTTGTTGGGACATATGAGATAAAAGATCGGTTTAAAACGAAACTCTTACTCATTATCTTCTTATATATTAACCAATTATGTCTGTTCGGACATGAATTTATCGTACAAATTTAACAAATTCGAAACTATACTAATTAAAATTCTCAATTTTGATATCTTATTAATTATAAACTATTTTCTTATAAAAAAATAAAAAATAATTCTGCACTGTAGTGCGGGTTGAATCCTAGTCTTATATATTAAAGTGGGAGACACTTTTATTTTGAACATGTTATTAACTATAGGATAAAATTAACATATGGTTCATAACTTCCCTTAAAAATAGGTTTAAGGTGAATTTCGTTATAAATTTTTATATTAAATTCAAAACTTATAAAGATTTAATAGAAAAAACATTAAAAAGGAAAATTAAAATTAATAAACATATATCCTGCACAAATTTGGTTTTTGATTCGGTTACGGTTCGGGTTTAGATTTGGTTTTCCTGGTACACTAGATTTAGGACCTCTTTCTAGTATTTTGTCGGGTTTGGTTCCTCTAACTCAGTATTTTGGTTATTTTGATTTAAGGTTTATGCATGTATTTATATTTTTTGGATATTATTTAGTTTGGTATAGATCGAGTTTGGGTTTGATTATTTATATATATAAATTTAAAATTTTAAAAAACCATATTAGAAACCCTCTAAAAAGCTAGAATTTGGTTCTTGATTTTGTTTGAGTTCGGGTTTAAGGTTTTGTTTTTTGGGTACATAAATGTAGGACCCATTTAAGGATTTTTTCATGTTCGGTTCCTCTAATTCAGATTGATTTTGATTTGGATTTCAGGCCTCTAATATAACATATCGAAAATAATATTCCAAAATATTAACACGATGAATGGAATTGGGATATGGATAGAATATAATGAAATAGAGTCGCTTTAAGGTTTCCAATCTAGATGAACAAAGTTTAAAACAAACAATCAAAACAATCAAATACCGCATTATAACGCGGTTATAATCCTAATATAAGAAAAAAAGCAGCCGACTTGTGAAAGAATTTTTATAATGAAGATTTAAGAGTAATGTATAAGCAAAATGAAGAAAGTTTCTATGAGGATTTGACTTTTTCTATTTGACCTAAAAAGTCGTATTAGGTTTGCTAGTTTGACTATGGACAACATGTTAAATGCCATCGATTAAACATAACGGATAAATGTTGTTTAGTACATTTAGTTGTTGTTGGCTTGCTTCGTGATTTTTTAATAGACTCTTCGGCGAAATGAGCACGTGAAGATTATTAGAATGAATTGGTAAGACCAACGGAAATTCAAACTAAAAAGTCAAATGGTTGTGTTGGACCCGATCACCTAAAACAAGTAAAACAACAAAACCAAAAACGAAAGAGTAGATACAAATCATGACATGAACAATCGAACAAAATAAAACCGCAGAGTTGTAGTTAAAACTACTGCACTTGAGCAAATTACACCTCCTAATTTATGTGCATGATCTCAAGGTGGATTGCTTCAGGGTTAACTCTCCTTTCCTAATGTTGTTACTCAACAATAGGAGATGCGAAACTCTCAGATAGAAAACAAAGAAGTGAGAAAATCAATGCTCTCCCAAGCAATTATACTTCCCAATAAATAAAAGTTCAAATAAGTATAAGGACATCGTACGTAGCAGCCAAATCAATGACAATAAGTGCCATGATTCTCCTTTAATGGGTGTGATTCAAAGAAATTAATGATATTAACTGAGATATCATCTCTGTTACAACAACGGAAAACACAAGAGAAGGTTAAATAAGCTCATTAAGAAAACGAAGGCTCCAATTTAAAGAAACATACCCAACATGTTGGTCTTAAAACTCAAAATTGCTTACAAGAATTCTTTACCTATACATTATTTGTGTCCAAAATGATTAGATAAGAGCCTATATACACGTTAGCAATCAATTGAATCGTGGCGGCGTCTAAACGAAGTTTAGTTTGTTGTCGAGACTTTAGATTAAAGAGTTGAAAGTCATTTGTATACGAAGTAACCTAGAAACATATTGACAAAAATAATGTGGAGCAATCGTACAAATGATGTCGTAGAGAGACAAAGTAAATGCGGAGCAATCATACACTTTGACATTTAAATTCAAAGTTTTAAACAAATGATGTCGTAGATGACATTTTGTTTTTCCATCACAATTTAAATATGTTTATTGTTTGCTTGATTGCGGTATTAGCAATTGGTATTGTTGACTTTCTCTGCATAAAAGTTTGATGGAGAAGAAGGTCTCTTTTTTTTTTACATTTGCCAAATATTGTGTAATGTCTTAAGTTTATTATTGATCGACAAAGAGTATATATAGATTACAAGAGACTTGATTGACAAGTATAGAATATATATATATAGCTAGATATATGGAAAATATCCTTTTCTCTAATACTCCCTCTCAAGTTGGAGCGTGGAGATCAAAAACGCCCAACTTGGACCGTATATACTTGAACTGATCACGAGTAAGAGCTTTAGTAAAGATGTTACCCGTTGTTCACGAGTGGAAATGTACGAAGTAGCAATTGTTCCACAAACAATCTCGTCCCGAATGAAGTGACAATCACCTTCGATATGCTTATTACGCTCATGGAAAACAAAGTTCGCGGCAATATGAAGGGCAGCCTGACTATTACAATAAAGCTTCATCGGTTGAGAGTGAGTAACTCCAAGAAACATGAGAACCTCCTTGAGCCACAATAATTCTTGACAAGTCATTGTCATGGCTCGATATCCGGCTTTAGTTAGAGATACAGACACACGAAATCGTTTCTTTGTCTTCCAAGAAAGTGGTGAGTCTCCAAGCATTACCATATAACCAGTTAACAAACGGCAGGACTCAGGATAAGTGATGAAGTCAGAGTCATAGTAAGCTGAAACTTGGAGAGGAGCTTTAGAAAAGAGAACAATACCTTGACCAGGTGCAGATTTAGATAACGAAGCGTAACGCAGCTTCCCAATGATCTTCAAGCAGAATTTTGTATGAAGTGCGCCAATATATTCATTGCATAATTGATTTCTTGTTTTGTGTGTGTGAGGTAAACAAGTCGACTAACCAAGCGCCTATATTGTGCAGGATCAAAATAAGGGGAACTAGTTGAAGATAGGAGTTTGTGATTCTGCTCAAGAGGCATTTCCACAGGCCGAGAACCAGACAATTTGTAATCTTCAATGATATCCAAGCAGTATTTTCATTGAGAAAGGTAAATGCCATCAGGTCCTTGTGCTGCCTCTAGACCAAGAAAGTATTTTAACATACCAAGATCCTTCATCTTGAAACAACGAGTGAGATATGCTTTAAAAGAAGTAATGACTGCAGAGTCATTCCCGCATATTACCAAATCATCAACATAGACCAAGACATGAAGTACAACTGATCCAGGATGGTAAGCAAAAAGTGAGTTATCCTTATGAGTAAAACGATAGTCGAGTAAAGTAGCAGAAAGTTTAGAAAACCAGCATCTAGGAGCTTGACTAAGACCATAGATTGATTTTTTTAGTTTACAGACAAGTGACAGATCATCAGGAAAAAAACACGAGGCGGCTTCATGTAGATGTCTTCATCGAGATCACCATGAAGAAAGGCATTATAAACATCCATTTGATTGAGTTCCCAGTCCTTAACAGCGGCAACAGTGAGAAGAGTACGAACAGTTTGCATCTTAGCAACATGTGCAAATGTGTAGGATAAGTCAGCACCCTTTTCTTGATGGTTACCAAGAGCAACAAGACATGCTTTGTAGCGTTCAAGAGACCCGTCATAGTTAAATTTAAGTCGAAGTACCCATTTGGAGTAAAGAGCTTTAACACCAGGAGGCAACTGTGTAAGAGTCCATGTTTCATTTAACTTTAGAGCATCAATTTCTTTACGCATTGCCTGACACAACTCTACAATCTTGACAAGCTATTTGTATGTGACTGGTTCATCGACCATAGTAACAGCTGCAAGAAATCGCTGATGCGAGGAGCTAAACTTGTCACAAGAAACAAAGTCAGTAATGGGATAAAAATACGTACCTCAAGCTACTGGAGAAGAGTCATGCTTGAAAGAGACGAGGGTTTTATGACAACAAGCAGTGTAGGTAACGTATCGAGCAAGAAGAACTGATGGTGTCCTATGCCTCTTACTTCTTTGAAGTGGTTAGGTACCAAGATCAGTGGGAGGTTCAAAATTGCCCGAGTCATTGGCGCCATCACTGTCTATGTCCGAGACTTTCATTGAAGAAGAACTAGAGCTCGCTGTGATGAAGTCGTCAATACCAAAGGACTCCCCCTATCAATAGGCGTAGAGGGATCAAGAGAACCATCTGTTTCAAGAGACAAAATTGGTGGTGAAGATGCACTCAGAGAAACATTCGCAGAGAGTGACTTATAGGGAAACACCGTCTCTTGAAATATAACATCACGAGAGACAAAAACAAGCCCCACTCTCAAGATCATATACTCTCTACCCCTTTTGGCCGTGAGGATAGCCCATAAAAATGCATTTGCTTCCCCTTTCTTGGAACTTATCATGACTAGTAGAATGTCTTTCGGCAAAGCAAAGAGAACCGCATACAGGAAGCTGATCATAGCGATTAATCACTCAGACCTGTTATCACTCCAAAAAATTTTAACCGTCTTGCCAAATTGACAACGTGCCATAGCAATGAAATCACGAATGTGTTGAGCAACTTCATTTTTGACAAGAAGTAGATAGATCCAAACAGACCAAGAGTGGTCATCAACAAAGGAAGAAAGTAGTGAGCACTGCAGGAGGAAGCAAGTTTGTATGGCCCCCAAACGTCACAATGAATCAAAGTAAAAGAATCTTCAACTTTATTAATGCTTTCAGAAAAAACAAATCGAGTTTGCTTGGCTTGAATACAAACGTCACAAAAATTTGTATCATTACCATTACTAATATCCGCTAAAGTAGTACTTAAAATAGATAGAACTTTCATTGAAGGATGTCCCAAACATTGATGCCATAGATGCTTGCTCAATTTCTGAACAAGATGAACACTAGCCGAGATGTCCCCATGAAAGTGATAAACCCCGTCCCTCTCTTCACCTGCTCTAATCAGCATCTTCGAAGTGTGGTCATGTATAAGACAAATCTTGTTAGTAAACATTGCAAATCATGACATCTCATGGAGCAAACAAGATAAAGAGATTAGAGTGTAAGACAAGTCATGGACGAAGAGAACTCGGGTGAGAGTGATATGTTCACCCAAATTTATAGTTCCTTCTTTAGTAGCATAAATATGTTTTCCATTAGGAAGAACAATAATACTTCTCGGAATTTCTCGAATGTCCACAAGTAAGTAATGATTGCCTGTCATATGATGTGACGCTCAAGAATCAAGCAAGAAATCAACGCAAGAGCGCGTACCAGAGAGTTCATCGTTGGTAGAGGATAAATCCGATTTTAAGAGATTCACAATACGAGACCAAGTCGCATTATTTACACCAGGAATTTTAGACTTATCACCTCGGGTTTTAGCATTGTTAGCACGAGTTGTGGAGTTGCGTCCTCAACCTCTGCCACATTGAGAGCCACGTCCACGCCTACGAGTATTGTTAGAACGAGAGGACCCATGAGAATCACTGTGCTTCTCGATCCACAAAGTGATTGTTTCATCTACATTGAGTGCAAGGCCCTTGATTGACACGGGTAACATAAGCTATAGCATTGATGCCACTTTTAACTGTAAAGCCGACTGCATCAACACGTTCTTCTCTGCTTCGTGCCACAGTTAAATGACATTCCTCAGCCATAATTTTAGTGTAGATATGATCCAAAGTAATGTCCAAGTTGCGATTTAGCCTGCTAAGGATATTAGACCGAGTATTGCCAAAACAAGAAGCATCAAGCCCCATGAAGAATTGATGAATTCTCTCATAATCACGTTGCTCAATATGCTTCACCATCTGCATACAAGAATCAGTAGTACAACAACAAGGAATTTAAGGTTCATAATCATCAAGATCATCCCACATAGATTTAAGTTTGCCAAAATAATCTGCAACTTCGGATCCTCCTTGAATGCATCCAACAATTTCCATATATTTGTTAAACCCGTGCAGCATTCCCATAGAGTAGCGGTTTCGAATAGTGTCCCAAAGAACCTTTGCGTTTTCGTTGAAGCAAATCGCCTTTTGAACTTTCGCATCAAGGCTTGCGTAAAGCCAACCAACAATCATGGAATTGGTTTGATTCCAACAAGAGTAGTCATCAGAAGAGATAGGAGGCTATGTGAGAGTCCCATCAACAAATCTGAATTTGTTTTTAGTGCGAAGATTGTTCCGAGCAAGTTTTGCCCATTTTCATAGTTTTCACCAGTTAGAAGGATAAAAGTGAGAGCATGACCAGGCTGGTCAAAGGTGTTTAAGTGGTATGGAGAAAAGGTGATTTGACGACCATCTTTGTCACCAGAGGATTCCAGAGTAACAACCATAGTTCGGTAGAGAAGTATAAGAGACGATGAGTAGAAGAGTATATCGAAAGAAGAGAATAGGTTTAGAAATTTTTGTTTTTCTTCGTGAGGAAAAAAACGGTGAGAAAATACGAATTAGGTGTTAGATCAGTTTTGGCTCTGATACCATGTCAAATATTGTATTGTGTAATGCCTTAGGTTTATTATTGATAGACAAAGAGTATATATAGATTACAAGAGACTTAATTGATAAGTATACAATATACACATAGCTAGATATATGGAAACTATCTTTTTCCCTAATAACATTAAAACTTATTTGTACAGTCACCATATAAAGTGAAACCATATTTACTCTTGCGTTGGCTGTAACTATTGGATGCATTTTATAATTATTGAACCTGGATTGGGAAAAGGTCATAACTTTACAGTGAGATCACTAAATTATAAGACAAAGTCTGCCTAAATGGACAACCACTATGGAAAAAGATTATAATATTGAAAAGTTGGAAATTTTTGTAAGTAATCACCAAATGTGTGTGTATTCCGCATTTTTATATGCTTCTTAGGATGTTTTGGGCAAAACTTGGCCGCTTGATTTTACCGTCAAACCTTTAAATTTTTGTTCAGTGTCTTACCTAGCCGCTTCAATCTATACAGAAAAATTGCAACTATAGTGTCGTCAAGGAAAAGTCAATCTTAATAAGAAAATTTCAAACCCCATTTCATTGAATATAGATAAAATTTGAACCTTGTTGATAATTTTTTAATGTATAGTTCCTTTCATGTATGTTTTATTAACTCATTAGATCACTGTCATCATGAAGCATCTTTCCAGCAGTAGTTTTATAATCATAACTATGTCTGATGACCAATAAACTTGTAATAGTTGAACAAGCTTTTGGGAGTTTCTCAATGAATTTTTGATCTTTTGCGAACACTTTCTTTGGTTATTCAGTTGGTGGCTTGTTCATGTAAGATCATATTTCTTAATCGTTACTTATAAGAATGACTTACCACAGAATTTTAATGAAGTTTGACGTTTGAATTTATCAATTTATATATATGTTGGTGTATGTTACGAAAAAAGAGAATATGATTTGTCTTCCTTTTCTAGGTATCTTGATGAATTAAAGAACATATGGTTCATTACACCTGGTCCCACTGTGTTGCCTTCTACTTTGTGTTGCTGGTTCGAAAATAGAATCCTTTAGAAGGTAATCAACTTGCTGTTTCATATATCTTCAATTTGCATACTAACATAAACATATAACAATACAGTCAATTAGCATAAACTTGATCACTACTTTTATCTCAATATTTGATTGGTCAAGCTTCACAGAAATACATATATATATATATATGCATTGTAAATATTCTTAGATCTTCTAATCCTTTTTTTTTTTACAGTATATGCTTTACAAGCAAACAAAAAGAGTCTAATTGATCCCATGATGAATTTTAGTAATTGGGAAAAGGGTGATCCATGCATTTCAAATTGAACTGGCATTAAATGCTTCAGGAACTCACATGATAATGGTTACTTTCACATTCAAGAGTTGTATGTTACTCTTGTATTTATGCATCATTTATGGTAGTGTCTAGCTAGAAAATAATTCTGATATATTATGTACTTACACATATTGTGATGTAGCCATTTGATGAAACTGAATATATCTAGAGAGTTGGCTCCTAAAGTTGGCCAGTTAATATTGTATCTTGAAATTCTGTAAGATGCAAGAGGATCTAGTAAATTGTTTAATTTGGTAGATACCTTATATACCTTGCAGAAAATAATTCTGATATATTATGTACTTACACATGTTAGTTTTTTTTTCTTTTCTTTATTTCATATTAAGATACCTTCTACAAGTATTTATATTGATAAACACACATATTTGTAGAACACTTGACAACAATTATCTCACTAGAACATTGTCTCAAGAGTTTGCTCGATTGCCATCTTTGACCATATTGTATGTACCTTCTGTCATATCTTCTTCCAATAGTTTCCTTTAACTTCGAAAATATGATTTTTTTTTCATTTAAGATACTTTTCAAAGTTTCTAAGTTAGTATTGTGTTTTATGCAATCAGCTGGATAACAACAACTTCGGACATTCTGACATTCCAGAGACTTATGCAAACTTTTCTAGATTGGTAAAATTGTAAGACTTTACAAGCAGTTTCTGTATAAAGTTTCAATTGGGTTTGTGTTTCTACACTGGTTTGACCAACTCACTAAACTATTATTTGTGCCATCATCTTGTTAACTTGGTAGAAGTTTAAGGAATTGTGAACTGCAAGGATCCATTCCTGATTTTAGCAGGATTAGAAATCTTAGCTATTTGTAAGTGTCCAAGTTTGGTATTTGTTGAATCGTTTTCTAATCGGTCCTAGAGTTCTTGAATCTTATTTAGGGACTAATATGAATAGAAACTTAGTTAAATTTCTCCTCTTTTACAGAGACCTAAGTTGGAACAACCTCATAGGGACTATGCTAGAATCCAAGCTTTCTGACAACATGACAACAATGGTTGCACAATTCTAAATTTTTTTGACAGTTTACTCAAAGTACTACAAAAACATAATCATCAATTTCTTTTACTGCAGTGAACTATCTTATAACCATCTCACTAGATTTATACCACAAAGTATCTCAGAGTTGGGCTCTCTTCAATTACTGTATGTAAATATTCATTGATCACTAAAAAGAACTTTCCCATTCATCATATATTTTTGTATCATCTATAATAGTTCACTTAAGAACAACAATTTGGCAGAACAAGTCTTTCGAGAATAACAAGCTACTAGTGTATGACCTCAAGTATTTGTTTTCCTTTACTTAAGTAATTTTCTAGTTTTCATATTTCATTGTCAGAGGCTAAAACTTCTTTTGGGTGCATGCACAGTGATCTCAAGAACCATAACTTCTGTGATGCTATAAGAAACCTCATAACATAAAATAATGTTTTCTTATAGTGAGTTTCTTTGTTCCTATTTTGTATTCATGCAGCCGCCAAAAGCTTTGCAAAACCAAACTGTTAAGAGAAAAGTATAGAAAAGCATAGAACTTTCTCTCAAATTCTCTGTAAACTCTCTTTGTATTAATGAAGAAATCAATGTTTACACAAATGCTTCAATAAGAAACTACAGAGAGTCAAACTCTCACTTTATACAAAGTCATAACAAACTAATTCAGTAAACCATACTCAATATCCACCATTCAAATTGCCAACTCATTTTCTATGTTGACTTTATCAACGGCTGAGGTTAATCCTTCTTAGTTTGCTTCTCTTGAGAGCTCTTCTTCCTTATAAATGCCTTCCAGAGCATATCAATTACCCTCGCATTTCAAAAAAGCTTGTCCTCAAGCTTGAAGGCTAGAAATTGCTTCACCAAGTCTCGCATCTCAATCCAACTATTTTCATGACTAGGCAAGCCTTCCTACTCAATCAGCACTTCCAAGTTATCACCAGAATTGTAGCAAATATCTTTGATGTCTTGTGGAGTAAACACAAACTCAGTTGTATCATTCAGAAATTAAGGTAATGGATTTACCTTATGATGTCCTCCCAACACTGGCTTGAATAGGGAGACATGGAATACTGGGTGAATGCGTGAAGATGGAGGTAGTAACAATCTGTAAGCAACTGCACCTATGCGCTCAGCCACCTCAAATGGACCATAATACTTTGCATCTAATTTCTAACAAAGCCTATTGGTAACAGATTGTTGTCGGTATGGTCGAAGCTTTAGAAATACTGAGTCCCCCCACTTTGAACTCCAATTCTCTCCTATGCTTATCAGCAGCATTTTTCATAACCTCTTGAGCTCGCAGAAGATGGTACTTAATGTCTTGCAACATAAGATCTCTCTCCTGTAAAGACTGCTCCAGAGAAAAATTAGTAGTGGAACCTACTTCAAATGGAAGCACAACAGGAGGATCAAGCCCATACACAACATTAAAAGGAGTTGTACGCAATGCAGTGTGATAAGAAGAGTTATACCAATACTAAGCCTAGTGGAGAAAAGAAGACCATTTCCGCGGATGAGCTAAAGTAAAACATCGGAGGTATGTTTCTAAGGTCTTATTTAGAACCTCAGATTGGCCATCGGATTCTGGATGGTAAGCAAATGTAAAACGCAGTTTTGTCTTAGCAAGCCTGTGACATTCAAGACAAAAAGCACTTTTGGAAATTCTTGTCCCTATCAGAGACAATCGACTCTGGTACACCATGGAGACGAATTATTTTCTTTGTGAACTTGAGTGCTACATCTACTGCATTAAAAAGGGTGTCTCAAACCAATGAAATGTCCAAACTTACTGAGGCAATCTACCACCACCAATATGACATGAAACCTACAAGATAAGTGAAGACCTTCAATAAAGTCCATGGCTATATGAGACCAAATACGATCAGGGATAAGAAGTGGTTGCAATAACCCCGCTGGACATAATGTACTATATTTATGAGTTTGGCAAGTAGTACATTCCGCAATATACTTCTCAATAGCAGTCTTCATACCATTCCAATGAAACTGATTTTGAACTCGTATTAATGTTCTCAAAACATCTGTGTGACCTCCAAACACTGAGTCGTGATATTCAGATAATATCAATGGAAGAAACTCAAAATTGTTGGGAAGGAATAGCATGCCTTTGTAGAAGAGAAGCTTGCCACGAATACTGTAAATAGATGAAGGCAATTGACTAGACTCTACTTGAGAAATCAGCTTTTGTACTTTAGCACTTGATTCAATTTCCTGATAGATCTTTTGCAAATCTAACGACTGAGGGTACAAAGCCAACAAGGACACAAAACTGAGTTTTGATCATTAGTAATCATGCATCTCGAAAGACCATCAGCAGCTTTATTCTCAATACATGGCTTATATTCAATGGTAAAGTCATATACCAATAGCTTAAACAACCAATGTTGATAATCCATCGATATCTCTCGCTAGTCAAGAAAGAATCTAAGGCTCTTCTGGTCAGTTCTCACTATAAATCTGCGGCCAAACAAATAATGCTTCCATTTCAACACAGCAAGCACAATTGCCATGAGCTCTCTCTCATAAATTGGTTTACGTTGCTCTCTCTATGTCAAGGCATGACTAAAATAAGCAAGAGGATTGTTGTCCTGCATCAAGACTACTCCCACACCACATCCAGAAGCAGCCGATTCCACTGTGAATTTCTTGTAAAGTTAGGCTGAACCAACATTTGCGCTTCCATCATTGCTTTCTTAAGGCAATCAAAGGCAGATTGAGCTTCAACCGACCAATAGAACTTGTCTTTCTTCAAGAGGGAAACTAGCAGTTTAGCTATTGATCAATGTGCATAGACAAAGATGAACTATATATGAGTAGGTCATCAAAGAATATGAGAACAAAATTTATGGAGAAAGGGTCGAAACAAATCATTCATCAAGCTCTGGAATGTAGCATGGGCGTTAGTAAAACCAAATGGCATTACCACAAATTCATAGTGGCCATCATCAGTTCTAAAGACTGTTTTCTCTATATCAGATTCACACATCATAATCTGGTGATATCCTGATCTTAAATCAATTTTAGAGAACACACAAGAGCCCCTTAATTCATCTAGTAATTGATCAATCACGGGGATTGGAAATTTCTCTAGAATAGTGACTCGGTTAAGGCCTCTGTAATTTGCACAGAAACGCCAACACTTATCCTTCTTGGGAACCAACAACACAAGACTGGAAAAAGGGCTATGGCTTGGCCAAATAATTCTTTTGTCTAACATTCCCTTAACATGCTTCTCCATCTCTTCTTTTTGTGCATGTGAATAACTATAAGGTATGATACTCACAGGCGCAGTCCTAGAAAGAAGGTTAATAGCATGCTCATGACCTTGGAATGGAGGTAATCCCTGAGGTTCTGTGAAAATACTGTCAAACTGATTTAACAGATTTTGTATAGGCATTGTAGGTTTTGTAGGATTGATTTTTTTTCTTTCTCGACTTAGTTTTTCTGTTATGTAGGTTTTATTTTTGTTTGTTGTAGGTTTACAAATTCTTTGTTGTAGGTTTCTATGGTCTTCGTTGTAAGTTTATTTTTCATTTCTAAGGTCTTTGTTGTAGGTTTATCAGGACATGGACAAACACGATTCCCACCCTATATTTCGACATTACAAGACCAGCAACATACTCTTAGACTATAAGCTTCATGCTAAAGTTGCTGATTTTGGACGGTTTGCTCTTGTTTTTAGACTATAAGTTTCATGCTAAAACAACACGGTTTGCTCTTGCTTTTGGGGAGGGTGATGTTGAGCCCGTCCATGTATCAACAGTAGTAAAAGGAACACCAGTGAGTTCTAAACTGGCACCGTAATTACGCACTGAATTTTGAAATACTTAAATATGACAATTAAAAGTATTATATATGTACAAGGATATTTGGATCCAGAGTCCTTCATGACTCAGCGGTTAACGGTGAAGAGTGATGTGTACAACTTTGGCGTATTATTGCTTGAGCTCTTGACTGGAATGTGAGTGATATGATTCTAGATGATAGAATCAAGAGCCCTGGAACTTTTTCAAGCATATTGTAGTAGATAAGTCGAAAAGGTGCAAAATTAAGTGCTCACAATCACATGAATACAGAGGATATGAACATCAACTTGGTGAAGTTTGTGATGATTTGCAGCGGATATAGAAGGTCTGAATCAAACTATCAAGAGATATAGAAGGTCTCTTGATCTTCAAGTTTGAAGTCTCTCAGGATATAACACACGAGAGAGATATCAAAGTTGTATGGATATTTACGCACCATACAAATCAAACAAAAGGGGAAAGTTTCTGATAAAAGATATTTGATAAAATAAAAAGAACTAGGGTTTTACATACTTATAAGTAGTTGAGCCACGAAATGGGCCTTAGGAAACTAGTTAGGCCGAAAATACAAGAGGCCTAAGTCCGAACAAAACATAATAATACCCAACTAAATGACTTAGTCAAAATTGCTTCCCTTCATTCCTTTCTCAACATGTTGCCTAAGGGCTTGTAAGGAATTAGTGTATTCAACTTACATAATTAAAAACTTTGTCTAGAAAACCGAAGTTGGGACAAAACTAGACCAAGGGAAAAAGAGTATAAGAGCATACACCACCCGTAGGCAACCCTTAGCTAGGTTGAATCACAACCAATGTAGTTGGATTAGCTATAGAGCTAAGGTTGTTTTCCACCTGATTGATCATTGTGCCAATGGCTTGTTCAAGTTGTCTTTCTTTGGCTTGAGTGATATCAGCAACATTAAAGCTATTACTCACATTGTACTTACCTTGCAGATCCAACTGATATGCATTGTCGTTGATCTTCTTGGTGATTTTGAATGGACCATCGGTCCTTGGCATTAGCTTGGATTTCCTTTCGTTTGGAAATTGCTACTTTCTAAGGTAAATCCACACCAAGTCTCCTTCTGCAAAGACTACTTCCTTTTGACCCTTATTAGCTTGAGTAGCATACTTTTGTGTTTTCTCTTCAACGTTCTTCCTTGCTTGTTCATGAATTTGTTTCACCAATTATGCCTTTTTTCCCATCCAAACAAATTCTTTCACTCAAAGGTAAAAGAATTAGATCCAAAGGAGAAATGGGATTGAAACTATATACAATTTGGAATGGTGAGAACTTAGAAGCAAAATGCACATCATGATTATATGCAAATTCAACATGAGGCAAGCAATCTTCCCAAGTTTTAAGGTTTTTTTTAATCAAAGCTCTCAAGAGTGTAGATAATGTCCTATTAACTACTTCAGTTTGCCCATCAGTCTGTGGATGACAAGTATTAGAAAACAACAGCTTGGTGCCTAAACCATAGTGATTTCCAGAAATAACTAAGAAACTTAGTATCTCTATCAGAGACAATCGACCTAGGCATTCCATACAACCTTACAATTTCCCTAAAGAATAGTTTAGCAAGATTCACAGCATCATCAGTTTTATGACAAGGAATAAAATGTGTCATCTTAGAGAATCTATCAACAACCATAAATATTGAATCCTTACTTGTTCTGGTCCTAGGCAAACCAACTACAAAGTCCATTGAAATTTTATGCCAAGGATGCAAAAGTATAGGTAAAGGAGTATACAGACCGTGAGGTTGAGATTTGGCTTTGGCCATAGCACATGTCGTGCACCTTTCACAGCATTTTTCAATGTCTCTCTTCATGTTTGGCCAGTAAAAATGATTATGCATTACCTTCAACGTTTTGGCTACTTCAAAATGAACCATAATACCACCACCATGTGCTTCCTTAACAAAGAGATCTCTCAAAGAAGAGTGAAGAACACACAGTCTATTTTCATAAAACAAGAATCCCTCATGTCTATAATATTTTCTTGTAGCAAACTTCTCACAGGAAGAGAAAATCTCACCAAAGTCTGGGTCATTAGCATAAAGATCTTTTATCTTATCAAACCCCAAGTAATTTAACCTCAAGAGAAGTGAGAAGAGCATACCTTCTGGATAATGCATCAGGTACAACATTATCTTTACCTTTCTTGTATTTGATGACATATGAAAATGTCTCAATGAATTCGATCCACTTGGCATGTCTCTTATTGAGTTTCTGCTGGCTCTTTATGTGCTTCAAAGACTCATGGTCCGTATAAATAACAAACTCTTTTGGCCATAAATAGTGCTGTGAAGTGTATAGAGCTCTAACCAAAACATACAACTCTTTGTCATAAGTTGGATAATTCAATGTTGCTCTTCTAAGCTTCTCACTAAAGTATGCTATTGGCTTCTTATCCTGCATAAGTACCGCTCCAATTCCTAAACTAGAGGCGTCACATTCTATCTCAAAAGTTTTACTAAAATCAGGAAGAGATAAGATAAGGACATTAATAAGCTTCTCTTTTAAGGACTTAAATGCATTCTCTTGTGCTTTCTCCCATTAAAAACCCACATCCTTTTTGATAACCTCAATAAGTGGTGCAGCCATGGTACTAAAAATTCTTGACAAATCTTCTCTAGAAGCCGGCTAGACCATGAAGGCTCTGAACTTCACTTAACATTCGTTGGGCTGGGCCAATCTCTGATGACTTTTACCTTCTCTTCATCAACCTTAACTTCACCTAACCACAATTCCTAAAAAGACAAGGTTATCTGTTCCAAAAGTGCATTTCTTAACTTTAGCATACAATTTCTCCCTTCTAAGCACGTCCAGTACCAGCCTAAGATGCTCCAAATGCTCAGCTATACTCCTATTAAAGATAAGAATGTCATCGAAGTAGACTACAACAAAGACCTATATAGGCTCTAAGAACATGATTCATTAGCCTCATAAACGTGCTAGGTGCATTAGTTAGTCCAAATGGCAGTACTAATCACTCATATAGCCCCTGTTTGGTTTTAAAAGTAGTTTTTCACTCATCTCCTTCTTTCATTCTAATCTGGTGATAACCACTTTTCAAGTCTACCTTAGAAAGTATACTAGGCTCATGCAATTTATCAAGCATATCATCTATCCTAAGTATGGGATGTCGATACTTCACTGTGATATTGTTACTAATTCTGCAATCGACACACATTCTCCAGATACCATCTTTCTTAGGTACCAATAGAACGGGTACATCACATTAGCTCATGCTTTCTGTGATGTGTCCTTTCTCCAAGATCTCATTCACTTGTTTCTCAAGCTCTTTGGTCTCCGTTGGATTGGTACCGTAAGCTAGCTTGTTTGGTAAGACTGATCTGAGAACAAAATCGATTTGATGTTCAATGCCTCGGTGGGTTTTCCTCAGGACATAAATCTTCATAAGCCTGTAAAAGAGTGATAATACTACTCGGCACAGCCGGTTCCAATTTAGTTAGATTAAGTAAGCTTTCTTTTGAAACCATCAAAAGTTGTCTTGCTTTAGCTCGAGTGATAGGTCCATTAGGTAACTCCAACACTTGTTGCACTTCTTCTGATCCAAGCTTGTTCTCCAATCCTTGCTCTAGTTCAAGCTGCTGGTCCATTATCATATCATTGAGGGTACACATATTATTCGTGAGGTGCTTTTCTTGACTGAGCTTTCACACAAACTTGATAATGGAGCTATCTCTGAGGATTTATAAACATAAACAACGTGATACAGGTGAGGATGGCGAATGACTGTAGAATAGTTATGTCTGTGTCGGACAATGGGACAATGTTTGCAAGATAAAGTGAAGAGGTTTGTGGAACTAGCACTATGGTGTTGTTAAGATAGACCACAAGTGAAACCATCAATGTCAAAAATAGTGAAGGAACTCGAAAGTATTTGCCAATCTGTACGAGAAACCGATGTGTTCTCAGAAACAACAAACTTTCTTTGCACCAAAACATCGCCATCTTCTTCTATACCCTCACCATTGTTATTACTTCCTGGAAGTGACTTGGACAACGGTTTTTTCAAAGCTGCAAAACCTCGTTGACATATCTTTGAGTAAGATAGGCTAACATCAGACTAACAAGGGTTGTGTCATTCTATTAGGACATACATGACTAAAGCATGTCTGAAACGGTTCTGTTGCTAACTTTTATGCCACACGTCCTATGATGATTTTTGATCTGCCTGCATATACTAGATTAACCATCGAAAATATAAATTACGTTGAAGGTTTAAAATCTATTTCAATTTCAAATTCACTTTTATTTTAAATAATTTTTTTTGAAATGCTTTTTCTATTTTTTACTAGAATGTCTAATATCTTTTTTACATCTTTTATGTGAAAATATTCAATTTTTATAAGGTCTAATTCAAAAGGTCCAATAATGTATCTATATTGGACTTTTTGAGACAATTATAAATTTTGGGAGGTAATTCTAATTGGTCAATAAAAATGATAGTGGAACATCTTTCACAATTCCTGGAAAGAGAGTTCACCAATAGACCGATGTCTTGGTCCCCTTTCAAGACTAAATAAGTTCGAACTAATTGAATACTTGTGTCAGAAATTCATCGAGTTGGTTTGGCATTTATATAAAGAATATAGTTGAAAACTCAAAGTTGAATATTATCCTTTTCTCGAAAAAGATCTTGTGGAAAGAGTGTTGCCAAATTTATACTGTCCGCTATCTCATAAGGTGACTACAGGCCGCACCAAAACAAACAAAAAATTTTGGTTGGTGTTATCCGTTGGACATAAATATAATTTTTTAATTTTTTAAATATTTTGGATTCTTTCGTGTTTGTAGCTGAATACAGACATCTTATTTTGGTTCCCAAAAAACATTCCCATATCATAAACTATAAGTCCTGGGGATCGTTCAGAATAAAAAGAAAACCTAATTTTAATGCAATGGAGCCAATCACTATCTATCTATCAATATATCTAGATAGATATTTATAATCGGTATAGAAGAGAGGTATCCCGAGAAAAAAGAAGGATTTATATACATTCACATAGACGTAAATATTCAAAAGCTTAGCACGTTTATTAATCAGTTCCATCAAACATAATCTAGGTGGGACAGGTAAGAGCTTAGCACGTTTGGATTTGAGCAACACAGACCCAAAAGAACAACAGTGAAAGAAATTTTGTAGACCGTGACGACCCTTTAGAGCAGCACGGATCCATAGAAGACCGCTTCCGCAGGACCAGTCATGTAGATATGGTTGTCTTCCTGTTTCCACTCAATCTCCAATGGTCCGCCTGGTAGATCCACCGTACATTTCTGTTCCACCATGACCAATATACTAAGAATTTGAAGAGTTCGAAGTCAATGGATATATGTCTCATGCAACGAATCTTAAGCTTATGACGATCTTGTTAATGTAAACATATGCGTCTTGTCACATCCCTTTCAAGGTAACCTCAAGGGTAGTCAGATAGAGTAAAAACCCAATGTAGAATCTGAAATGTACCATTTCGCAAAACTCTATCTAATTTTCTTGGTCTGAAATCCCAAACTTACCCTGTCGGCTCGACCTTCAAGGACTGCTGCAACGACCAGAGCGCAAGCTCCAGTTCCACAGGCCAAAGTTGCTCCTGCAGTTTTAGGTATGCTTAAGCATTAAGCATATGAAGATACAGAGACCGCTGATAATCAACAAAGTAAGAAACAGTTTTCAGCATTTGGAGGAATTAGCTGACCTGCTCCGCGCTCCCACACACGCATTTTCAAATGCGAACGTGATAATACTTCAACAAATTCTGCATACAAACACAAAGAATTGAAATACAGCTTAAAGGATATTAATCCAACCATGATAAATAAATCTTTTGTATCCTCCATGGAAATCTGGATAGATCTGCACATTAATTCCCACTAACCTGTGTTAGTTCGAGCTGGGAACATTTCATGATGCTCGAATTTTGGACCAATCTCTGGCAAGTTCAGATCATCAACTTTCAAATTCTGGTTAACGAAAAGAAAAATTATAAACCGTGAGAAAATTCATGTGTCAATGAATACTAGAAACTGATATCCAGCAAGCAAACACGCACCGATCCATCCTTTTTACCAAATGTGATACAGTGAGGATTGCCCATACTAACACACGTCACATTCCAGCTTACTCCATCAACAACTAGCTCTTCCTGAACAACAGCTTCACCTTTGTTTCCTGGCAACTTCGTGGGCACATCTTCTGCTTTGAGAACAGGTATGCCCATGTCAACCTTAACCTGTACCCATATCAATCACAGCAGTAAACAACTTGAAAATGACGAGAAACAAGAGACAAAAACGCAAGCTTTACCTTATTCGTCATCATGGATATAAACTAAACCTCATACGAGATCTCAATCAAATAATTTACCTGTCCGTCATCTTGAATTTCTGGAACAATCAGGCCAGCACCGGTATGTATTGTAAAACTACAGAACAAATAAAAAGACATTAGAGATATTATAGCAAGCATGACTAAATCCGGAACTCTCAACAGATATAGAAGATACCTATGTTTCCCCTGCAAATTCTCAAGCTCAGCAATGAACCTGGCAAAGCATCGAACTCCATTTCCACACATCTACAGGAACAAAATCATAAGCCAATGACTTTCGACACAACAACAACCTCAGACATATTAACTAAAAATTAACAGACATTATCATTGAAAGCTCACCTCTGGTTCACTACCATCGGAATTGAATATTCGCATGGTGTAATCGGTACCATTAACTCCTGGCATTGCAAAGATCACTCCATCGGCACCAACACCGAAGTTCCGATTACACAGCTTCACCGCCTGCTCTTGAGTAATCTTAGGTTCCGATGAGTCTCTGTTATCGACCTACAAAACCCAATTTCCAATAAGACGTTTTGTAAGAATTCGATACATTTCGGTCAAATTTCATTCTTTTTCCATATCGAAATGTCAACGGAGAAAAATGTACCAAAATGAAGTCATTGCCGAGGCCATGATATTTCACAAAATGAAGAACTCCGGTTTCCCTCTTATCGAGAAAATTCGTCCCCGGAGAGACTTTCTCGGCAGTGACGGCGTCCATGGAAGCTGGTGGAGACACGCGAAGCTTAGGGCTCTTAAAGCAATATTCTCTCTCGAAGAAACCAAACGAAATAGAAGAGACGGATCCTAGCTTCCTGGAGAACGCAAACGACAGTTGGCGCGATTGTGGCGCGACTGAGACACTGCTAGTGGCGGCTATCTCCATGGCTGCTTCAGATTTTTGCTTGTTCAGCGACTCTCCTCCATTAAGAAAGACTCTGAAAACAACGTCCTGTTGTTTTCAATTTGATATTTGAACCTCTCGTCGTTTCTTCCTCAAAACATAATAAACATCATGTCGTTCTATAGTCAACGGGAATTTAATGAAAAGGCCCTAATAAAAAAGCCCACTAAGAACTTCACTTCCAAAGCGTCTCACTCCTCCGCCTTCCTCAACAGGTGATAATCTCTCTCTTTCTCTGTCTCTCTCTTTAAGTCTTTTTCGCTGTTACATATTTTCTCCTGAGATTTTTTTTCCAATTGAGTGAAAGATAGGTGCAATTTGTCTTCTCCGATCTGAATCCTCGCAATAAATTTTCGGCAGTGTGAGAGAAATTTTCGGTTAGTTTATTAGCGACATTACTTCTGCTTTTTTATTTATTTATGTTTCTGTTACTTTTCCCACCTTTTTTTGGTTATCTTATAGAGATAGATTCCCCAAATCGAAGATTATTAGGGTTTCGAATTTCGATATCTTATACCCTAGTTTGATTCGAATTCACCCACAATTCTCTTTTTGTTAATATCTGTGTTTTTGCATTTCAGCTTTGGATTTGCATTTATAATCCTCTTTATGCAAAGCAGTGTGCATCGTGATAAAGCTAACTCGATCGCGATGATCTTTGAAACTCAGCGAAATGTTGAATTCCCCCATAGGATCGTCGATAAGCGTCCCAGGAAACGGCCGCGATTGGCATGGGATACTGCGCCTCTCCTCCCTCATCCTCCACCCACGGTAAAGAATTGTTCAAAAAGCTTTTCTTTTTTTGTATTCATGGAGGTTAACTACGTTGCACTGACATGCGTCCTCTATTGTGCGTGCAGATCAAATTCTCAGCAAAATGGAAGGTTGGTTATCTCTTTCTTAATTTTTATATAATCCTTGTTATTAGTTATAGTCTGTTTCTTTTCAGTTCAATACGCATGCTCTAATTTAGTAGGGTTCCCTTGTATCAGAGTATAGGTGAAATATGCTTTTTTAGTGCCAATTATCTTTTGGAGAAAATTGGTAATTTCATAATCCATTGGATTATATTCTGGCAGGTACATTTGGACAAGTATTGGAATGTTTTGATAATAAAAACAAAGAAGTGGTGGCTATCAAAGCTATACGATCCATAACCAAGTATCGTGAAGCTGCCATGATAGAGATTGACGTGTTGCAAAGGCTTACAAGGCATGATGTTGGTGGCTCTCGGTAAGAATATTTCTCTCCTTATTGGCTAGTGTGTAAAGTGTTTGCATTTTGGTATAAGCTTTTCAATTCCTTGCAGTTGTGTGCAAATACAGAATTGGTTTGACTATCGTCATTATATTTGTATTGTAAGTACTGTTACCTTTATTTGATAAGTTTGGGTTTAAATGGTTTCAACAGGTATTTGAGAAGCTTGGACCAAGCTTATATGATTTTCTCCGCAAAAACAGCTACCGTTCATTTCCCATTGACCTTGTTCGGGAGCTTGGCAGACAACTTTTGGAGTCTGTAGCATGTGTGTGGACTATCTTTGACCCATTCTTCTATATAGTAGTCCATTAGTGCCATAAATCAGTTTTCTTTTTGGAACTTTTTGATACAAGACTTAGGCGTTAATAGTTATTACTTTATGAATCTCTTTTGATACTGCATTTTCCATGGAACCAAATTGTTCTGGACATTTAGTACTGGAGACTTTTGTTGACTACTTTACTGAGACTTAGCTCATTATGTTCTGACAGATGTGCATGACTTACGGCTGATTCACACGGATTTGAAGCCGGAAAACATTCTTCTGGTATCGTCTGAATATATCAAAATACCTGATTACAAGGTGAGTAACCAATCCTTTTCAAGCTAGATACAGTTCAGTTCATGAAGGAAGTTGTAAAACTTGAGGTGGTTGACCTTTTGCTTTTGTGGTCATGACTATCTAGTTCCTATCACGACCTACGAAAGATGGGTCATACTTCAAGAATCTTCCTAAGTCAAGTGCCATCAAGCTCATTGATTTCGGAAGTACAACGGTTGAACATCAAGACCATAACTACATTGTATCCACAAGGCATTACCGCGCACCAGAAGTTATCCTAGGTAAACTTTTATGACTTTCACACATCTTTTTAGATGATTATTTATTATATAGTCGCTGTATTTAAGATTTGGGAACCATACTCACAGGGGTAGGATGGAACTATCCATGTGATCTGTTGATCTGTTGAGTATTGGTTGCATACTTGTTGAACTATGTTCGGTGAGTGACTTTCTGTTTACATGTCATTCGGCACACCAGGATTCATCTCACCATGTCTCCATAAATGTTACTTCTGTATAAAACTTGCAGGGAGAGGCGATTTTCCAGCGCTAGTGTGTCCACACCCCCCAAACAGACTTGACGAGGAATCCATTCTCGCGAACAAACACAACCCCTACACACACCTAGGAGCACCCCTTCCAGACGCATGAAAACTTGGAGCATTTGGCCATGATGGAAACGATCCTAGGACCATTACCGCCTAATATGATGCTCAGAGCCGAGTAAAAAAAACAAGATCATCCTATTAACCGCATCAAATATTTTTGTAGTTTTTATATCAAAATATAAACGCTTCTTGCAGCCGACGCTCTGAGAAATACTTCAGGCGAGGTGCAAAGTTAGATTGGCCTGAAGGAGCGACATCAAGAGACAGCTTAAAAGCTGTATGGAAACTTCCCTAATTACCGGTAAATTATCGACATTTGCTTTGGGCATGAGATTCGCATATCTGCGATATTGAAATTAAGGGCTCCATATCTTTTTTTCGGATTTTTCAGAATCTGATAAAGCAGCATGTGGATCACTCTGCGGGTGATTTGATAGATCTATTACAAGGGCTGCTTCGATATGATCCAACGGAGAGGTTTAAGGCAAGGGAAGCACTGAACCATCCCTTCTTCACAAGAAGCAGGGAGCAGAGTATACCTTTCAACCCAAACCCTCATCCATTTTTGTACAACCACAAGAACTAAAAAAGAAACCAATAGCCGATGATGTTTGGATAAATCCGCAGTTTCTCTATTCTTGTAGCCTTTTGTCATATATTTTTATGTATAGAAGAATTGAAAGAAAGAGAGAAAAAGGAAAGGAAAAGGGGTTGTGCCTGATTTAAATTTTCTGGTCTGTTGTTGTTTTGGATTTCCTGGATTTGTTTGCCGACCACGACGCTTTAAAGCGTTATTACAGAACGAAAGATGTGTTATACTGTGTTTTATCTCGCAGTAGCATCAATCCGAAACATCATTCGCCATTTGATAGGGCTTAAGTGCAGCTTGAGGCCCATCAGAGAGGAAACGATGTCGTATACGAGAAGGAATATTCGGGATGGAAGGGCTTGATCTTCTTCCTCAGCGATCGCTTTAGTTTACTCTGTAGGGTTTTTAATTTTAGGGTTTTATCACTCAATCCGCAATCATGGAGTCTCTTGGGAAGCTTCAGCTCTTATCCTTAACTCACATCTCTTGTTCAAATTCCTTCAGACCTCCAATCCGACTAGTTTCCTCTTTCAAATGCGCTTCAATCAGAGCTTCGTACTCCAAGTCTCAAGACTCTATCATCCCTCTCCAAAAGTCTACACCTTTCCATCTCTTCAAATCGACATGCATCACTCTAACAACAGCCGCGGCGCTGCTTTTGGTGAATCTTCAGCTCAAATCGCCGGCGATTGCAGCTCCCGTCGCGCCTCCACCGTCAGTTGAAAGCAAAGAACACGTTTCCTTGGAAGAAGAAGAGAGGGCGCTTGATGAGCATTTGAAAACTCACCCTTCTGATGTCGACGCTCTTCGTTCTTTGATGGAGGTAAAGATCAAATCCCGAAAGCTTATAGAAGCTGTAGAAGTGATCGATCGTTTAATAAAATTGGAACCTGGTGAATCAGAATGGCCAGTTTTGAAAGCAAACATCTTTACTTACAGTGGAGATTTAGATTCAGCCAAAACAGGATTCGAAGAGATTCTGGCCAAAGATCCGCTTCGTGTTGAAGCTTATCACGGTTTGCTCATGGCTTATTCCGATGCAGGTCTTGATTTGAAAGATGTAGAAAATAGAATTGAGGAAGCAATGTTGAAGTGCAAAAGACAGAATAACGATAACGATTTGCGAGATTTTAAGCTACTCGTGGCGCAAATTCGTGTCATTGAAGGAAAGCATAGCGAAGCCTTGAAGCTATACCAAGAGCTTGAGAACGAGGAACCAAGAGACTTCAGGCCGTATCTTTGTCAGGGAATTATATACACATTGCTGAAGAAGAAAGACAAAGCAGAGGAACAGTTTGATAAGTTTCGCAAACTTGTTCCCAAGAATCATCCTTACGGAGAATATTTTATGGATAATATGATAGCAACTAAGCTTTTCTCAGAGAAGGCGCAGCGTGAAATGGCTGAGGAGATGGCAAAGTCAAATGTTTAATGAGAATATGTGTAATGTTTTAGGGTAATGAGGCCATGAATGAATGAATGCGTATTAGGAGAGTTGAGAGAATGTGATTTTGATGTTTTTGTATTGCAGGATTTTCATGTAACTTTAGTGTGGTTTATATAAATTTCATTAGTTGAATACTTGATTGATTTAATGATGGAATCGAATCACAATCCCTGTGCAAATGGTCTAGATGTTTTATGTAACATCTTGTTCGTATTTTTTGCTATATCCTTCAGATGTTACGGGCACAATTTTGTACGCAAAGGCTATCATCTTACTTGCTGATATGTACTTTGTAATTCTAGACAATCTCTTTTGCTAGTTCTATCATCGACTTATTTGATAGTTTCATGTCGAGTTTGAGTTCGATATTTTCATTCCGAGGTTTGACATCGAGTCGAATATCGTTTTAGAAACTTAGCTTTATCATCATTTTCTTCTCTGTGCATAGTACACACAAATGCATGTTTGCTATATGATTCAGTGCTAGCTTGTTGCCTTGGATGATGTACGAAGCAGAAATTTGTTTAATATTCTCGCAGTATTATGTGAAAGTTTCACTGAAAGACCATAAATGCATACGACTTTTCAGGTACTAAGGGACTGAACACTATCAACAAAACTCTGCTTATCTAAGTAACCAAATGCATAGAGCAAACGCACATGCTTAGAATTGCTTGCATCTATTAGTTGTGGATAATCCGGAAAAATGACCTCCAATTGCAAAGTTGTGATCTGCAGCGAAGTCATAAATTTGAGAGATCTTTGCCTTCATGAAGTGGTCATGCACTTTTCTTAACTGGACCACACTTATTGGCAATCAAAAACGATGATCTTCTTCATCATCTTCTTTAGGTGAACCATATAAATGCTACTTATCAATTACCCATTCTCTTTCTTGATTTTGACATTTGGAAAGGTCCCCACATTCCATCAGATCGATAGGGAAATGATTTTTTAACCCGGTTCACTAAACCAAGACTGTAGTGTCCGGTTAACCTAAAACCGAGCAGACAGTAGATTCTTCAAGTATGATTGTGTTCATGGTCCCAACCGCAGTAGATTTCATGGTTATCCTAAAGTGTCTAATTATTTATGCTTATGAGTTGTTATTGGCAGCCAATTATAGATAAAATGTTAAATAGTTACGTCGAATTTGGCAAATATATAATATTTAAGTTTTGTCAGAAAGAAAGAAAAAAAAGGTTGTAAATGGTAAGAGACTTAGAGAGGTCAATAGAGTCGTTGTGAGTTGTCAGGTAGAAAGCAAACAAAATGCGTAAAAATTGATAAAGAGGTTATAAATATGTACTTGACCTACTCACGACTCACTCTTCCTTCCCTTCTAGACTCTCTTTTTCTTATGGGATCTTACTTTTATTAATCACAAACGGCGTAAAAAAAAAAGATTGTGATAAAAATAGATAGCTTTAACAACAAGCCAAAAAACTATTTTTTAGTGCTTTTTTCAACTATTAATAGACCAAGTTTTATTCATAGCTTAAAAAGTTTTCTATTTGAAATTTTTTTAATCTACTAATTATAAAAGAAAAAAATTATACATGTGATATCGGAATTGTTAGATTGATCATCCTAACAATCAAAATGAAAAAAAAACTCGATGTAAGTAATGCAAAACAATAGTAAGATTAAAGTTTTCTATGAAAATATAAAAGAAATAAATAAATAAATCTGAATTTTCAGAAAAATGGAGTAAAGAGTAGAGATGAGAGGTGGGTATTAAAATAGTGTTCAAGTTGAACAAGTAATTAACCACAATATTGTCGTCTTCTTCTCTGCTTTCTTTCTTCAACTTTTTCACAAAGGTTTTGGTTCACTTCCACTAAACTTAATTAATACCTTAATTCTCACTTAACCGACACATATTTTTACCTTTTAAAAATAAATCAATAAGTCACACTTCCTTTTTCCTCTCACCTATTTTATATAATTTTATTAATATTTTATAAACTGTCAAAATTACTTTTAATCTGGTAGTTAAAATAATTTATCTAATAATTTAAACACCAGAATTTGATTTTTTTTCACAACACTAAAAAATTTAAAAAATTATGGTATGGATTTTGAGTTATAGATCGAATCTTATCAATCTATTATTGACAAAAATAAATCTTGCAAACTAACACTTTTTACCGTGGATAATCTAATCAAGATGTATAATACCATCTAATTTAATAGTGAATGAGACTACATCTAATAACTATACTTATAGTTTATTGAATTTTGTGTAAACTTTATTATAAAATATATATTATCTAGACTTTAAACCATACATCTAATCTAATATAAAATGTAGTTTTTAAAATACTTTTATGAGTAATTAGGATGGACCTCCAAGATCTATTAAAAACCAATTTTGAAAAAGAAATATATAAGATGTCTACAATTATATATAGCTAGGAACAACATCGATTAAATTTATAGCTTAATCTCTTCCTTTGATTTACTTGGTAAATTGATCCTTTTTTTTTTTGAAAACCTGGTAAATTGTTCTATTCATTCCAACAAATAATTAGACAAACATAGTTTATAATTATTTTTAAAAAAAATATTATTTTATGATTCAAAATTTATTTTTATTGTTTTAATGAATTATTTGGTTGGCTAAGAAGTAGGTGACCATGATTATCAATTATTATTTAAAAAAATGGATAATGAAAAAAATGGATAATGAGATGATATTTTTGTAACTTATATAGAAATACACATAAATTAATTCAACGGTTCCCTTTGTATATAGTGTAAAATTAAAAACCAAAAAAGAAATGAGAGTTAATACACAAACTTTAGGTTAAGGGGTTTCAATCACCCAACAAAAAAATAAGAACATCATTTAAGAAACTAAAAGAAGAGTTGATAATTAACAGAACTTAATTACATGTTAGATAGTTTTTGCAGTAATATTTTTGATTGATGATGGTAAAGTCCATTAATATATGTTTCCGTCGATGTTAAAGCATGATGAGTGGCTATTTCTCTAGTATTGTTTTCTGAACATTTTTGTACTTGAGACAAGGTAAATTCACTCGGACCGACCAATCTGCAAAAGAACATTGAAGTTCCCCAAATTTTTGATTATATCTTACACCATAAAGTTTTTTTTTTCTACGCCATAAAGTTGCACAATAGTTCACACCTCATAAATAAATAATCACAGAGTCTTTGGATAGAGGCAACATAACTTAAACAACAAAACTAATTGGAGATATCTATTTCCAAAGTTTTGTCAATTTTGATCTAAGAGATATATAGTTAGTATCTGTGCGTAATAAATTAGGGTGATTTACTAAAATAGAGTAGATTTATAGAAAAAAATATTTAAATAAACTAAATTTTTCAAAATTACTAGAATAGTTTTTAAAATTCGTAATATACCGTTTTATCCTTTTTTGATGAGTAAACAAAAATGTAATTACGAAACAACCATTAATAAAACTTGTCATGTCAGCCGGATCAAGGTATGTGGGTAGTCTAGAAGATGTGAAACATGAATTTGAACATGTTGAGGACGAAGATGCAGAATTCAGATTCGACTATTGCGATGATATAGATGGTACAAGCTCAGATGATGAAGATTACATCAGTGTTCATAGGAAATCCAAGGAAGAAGAAAAGAAAAACCTCTCGGGAAAAACAAAAGAGTTGGGGTTCAATGCTGAGCATTTGGACATAGAAATATCATCACTAGAATTGATGGTCGGGCAACGATACTCATCAAAAAATGAACTCGAGACGAGGTTGAAGATTCTGTCAGTCTTACAAAGGTTTGACTTCGATGTAATGGCTTCATCGAGGTCAGTGTTGGATGTGAAATGTTGGATACCAAACTGTCAGTGGAGAGTGCGAGCTTCACGTATTGACGGTAGTGCATGTTTCTTTGTTCGGAAGTATAGTCGAGAACACAATTGTTCTGTAATGGAGAGATCAAGTCGGGCACGCCAAGCATTTGTTGAAGTTCTAGGACGGTTGTACATGGAATTCGTAGGTGGTATTGGACCTTCTGTTCTACCTAATTATGTCATTGATTTCACTGAACAAGCGATTCGGTCTGAAGGTACATTCGTAATATGATGGTAGAGTTTACATGATAGCTTGGTAAAGTTTGAAATATAGGTTAGTAGAGTTAGTATAAGCTCATGGTAGAGTTTACATGTTGTTTACCGTTTGGTTTAGTAGAGTTAACGTAATGGTATAGTTGGTGTTGTTACCCGTCTGGTTTGGTTGAGTTGAGTATGTAAGGTAGTAGAGTTAATATCACGTAATGGTATATTTAGTGTTGTTACTTGTCTGGTTTGGTAAAGTTTAATTTATAAGGTGTTTTCTCATGTTGACAATGGGTAACGGTTATTGCAATTTATGCAAATGAAGTACTGGAAGGCACACCGTACTCTAAAGCTAGCACGTGCACTAGCTTCAGGAACTTCTGAAAGTAGTTTCAAAGAACTTCCTTCATACTTGTTTACAATTAGAAGAGAAAATCCTGGAACCCTTATCAAGCTCGAAGTCGACGGGCAAGACATGTTCAAGTTTTTATTCATAACATTCGATTCAAGTATTAGAGGATTTCCTTATATGAGAAAGGTTGTTGTTATTGATGGTATCTTTTTGCAAGGAAAGTATAAAGGTACTCTTCTAACTGCGACCATGCAAGACAATAACTTTAATATATTTCCTATGGCTTTCGGTGTGGTTGATACCGAGAATGTCGAGTCTTGGGAATGGTTTTTTAGACAACTCAACCGTGTTATCATTGATGATAAAGAACTTTCACATCATATCAGATAAGCATAAATCCATTGGTAGAGCCATAAAGAATGTGTACCCACTTTCTTATCGGGAAATTTGAAACTACCATCTATGTAACAACATTTTGTCAAAATTTATAGGGGGGGGAGTCGTTTAAGTTGTTCAAGAAAGTTGCCACTGCATATAGGGTTGACGAGTTCAATGCTATCTTTGCTCATATTGAGGCATTAGATCCAAGGCTTCATGGGTACGTGCAAAAAGCTGATGTTCGGTTGTGGAGTCGAGTTTATTTTCCTGAAAACAGATACAATTTTATTACGTCGAACATAGCATAATCAATCAACCATGCCTTATCCCAAGCAAGAACTTTCCCCATTGTGCAACTTATAGATGTAATTAGGGCGATGTTAACATGTTGGTTCGCGAATAGGAGGACAAAGGCTACTCTCACGACCACTATTCTAACTACAGTAGTGGAGAAGCTCCTAAAGGTATTACGGTTGGTGATGGCGACGTTAAATTTGTGCATAGTAGAATTTATACTTACTTTGTAGAGTTTGGTAGAATTAACATGATGTTTGGTAGAGTTAACATGATGTTTGCATGGACGTTTGGTAGAGTTAACTTGATAGTTTATAGAGCTAACATGATGTATTGTAGAGCAGACCAAACGTTTGGTAGAGTTAACATGTAACGTTTGGTAGAGTTAACATGATGTTTATATGTAACGTTTGGTAGAGTTAACATGTAACGTTTAGTAGAGTTAACATGATGTTTGCATGTAACGTTTGGTAGAGTTAACATGATTTTTAGTAGAGTTAACATGTATCGTTTGGTAGAGTGGTAGAGTTCGTACTCTTATTATAGAGTTCGTACTCTTATTATAGAGTTCGTACTCTTATTATAGAGTTCGTACTCTTATTATAGAGTTCGTACTCTTATTATAGAGTTCGTACTCTTATTATAGAGTTCATACTTACATAGTATAGGCGAATTTATTTTGTTTGTTAAATTACAGACTAGGGTTGAGGAAGCTAGGCAATACAATGTGCAAGACATAGACGAACATTAGGTTGTGGTTTCAAGATCAACATCTTCTCATTTGGTCAATTTAGCTGAGAAGAGGTATTCTTGCAAGCGGTTTAACGTGGAAAAAATTCCTTGTGTGCATGTCATTGCCGTTGTCGAGGCATGGCATTGATCAACAATCGAACTTACTCATCCCTACTATCACAATAGCTACTTGTACAACGCCTACTTCAATCGTATAATGCCAAGGGATGCAATAATTTTTGTTCTGTTGGATGTGAGCCGTAAAGTGTGTAATTCGCCCCACGTACGTCAATAACCAAGAAGGCCAAAGAAATGTAGGATAAAAAGCTGGTTCGAGTGTTCAGGAGAGGCAAAACGACCAAAGAAAGTTTCAGGTTGTTCTAGATGTAAACAACTAGGTCAGAATGCCCGTACATGTAGTGCAAACGTACAATCTTGAATATCTACGTGTTTCAATTTGTATTTTTCCATACATGAACTTATTAGTTTAATAGAGTTCGTACTAGTATGGTAGACTTCATAACAGTATGGTAGAGATCAAAATAGTATGGTAGAGTTTATATCACTCTAGTATAGTTCATACCAGTATGGTAGAGTTCAGACTAATGTTGTGTTTGTTAAGGTTTTAAGTTATGAACAGAACGTGTAATATGGCAAAGGTTTCTTTGCTTTTCCAGAAAAATACCAATTGAAGTGGAATTACTAATTGTTGTTGTTGCATTACAAAAGATATATATACTATCGAAGAACCAAAACTAAAAATATTGGTTCTTCAAGAGTCTACCAAAAGTACAAAACAAATTGTAAGCCTACGACCCTAAAAATCTTAACTCTATGAGTCCATGACTAAGTCTTGGGAGGCTACAAGGAGGAGGGTCTTATCACATAATTGTTGAGGACCTGGATCACTGAAAGTTCTTCTCTAAAGTCAATGGCGTATTTCAGGCAAGTGAATGTAATGTACTCATTATCCAGGCCCTCGAATGTGCATTCAAGGGCTAAACACTCGATGAACTTCAGGCAATACACACCACAATCACCTGACCAGGAATTACAAGGAGTGCCCTTCAACTGCGATATTTTGTACGCAGCTGCACTAACATGGTCACACACTCTGGCGGTGAAAAGTATTTGATCATCTTTGGAATCATCACGGCGTACAGTCTACATGATATGAACAGACGGAATGTAAATGTAAGTTCTACTAAACTAACTCTATCAAACGTGATGTTAACTCTACTAAACATGATGCTAACTCTACCACACATCATGTTAACTCTACTAAATGTTAAATGCAAACATCATGTTAACTCTACCAAACATCATGTTAACTCTACCAAACATCACGTCAACTATACCAAGCATAAAGTCAACTCTACCAATCATAATGTCAACTCTACGAAACATCATATTAACTCTACCAATGTTACATACAAATTTCATGTTAACTCTACTAAATGTTGCATGTTAACTCTACTAAACATGATGTTAACTCTACCAAACATCATGTTAACTCTATTAAACATCATGTTAACTGTATTAAACATCATGTTAACTCTACCAAACATCATGTTAACTCTACTAAACGTTAAATGCAAACATCATGTTAACTCTACCAAACGTTAACAAAGTTGGATTTGCTTACATGTATGACTGCTGAATGGTATGAATGGTCACGACACTCGGGTCGGGATCATAAATTCGAATCTTTCCTCGTAGCAAATCAACCTCTATGGCCACCTAGTGGTTGTTGTTAATATTATGGAGAATGTAAAGCGTATATACGTCTCGCATCCATCGTTTGTTAGTGGCACAAAATGTTGGTTGAATGCCTTCGAAGAGCTCTTTAAACCCATTCTTCCAGACAAAATTCTTCTCATTTCCCACATAATCTTTCATGTATTGGACACACCAACATCCACAAAACAGTGGATCAAGGAAAGCAAGCCGATTACTCATGAATGGACTAGGATTTTGTAAAGATCTTTACCGGAAAAGATTCATACCAGCTATCATATACTAGAAATAAAAAGTGAATGTACTATACAAATTAATGAAAGAACTCTACCAAACAAGGAGTAAACTATGCCATAGAGCGAATGAACTCTACCAAAAGAATGTTATATCGAACTTACCAAATCGTTAACCCACCCATATTGATCGATATGCCATCTGTCTTTTGGCGACAACAAGTGGAGATAGAAATCCGCTATTGGACTATGCGCACCGTCAACAATAATTTTCCTACACAATTTGTAAATATCCCAGAAAACATGAGAGAAGATGGTTAGATAGAGTGTTAAAATGATGGAACAAGATATTGCTTACAATTCGTGCAACACATAGTCACGTAGCCGAAGCAATTTGATTTTGGAATCGGGCCAAAGGATCGTATATGGCAGGAGAATGAACCACGTTTTTCATAATCCTCTTTATAATAGAACATCATATGAAAGGTGATACCTGCAACATGGATACACTGTTAAACGAAATATACTACTGACAACTGAACTCTACTACAGACAACTAAACTCTACCCATCTGTAAATGAACTCTACCATAAAGAACTGAACTCTACCATGGACAAATGAACTCTACCATGGACAACTGAGCTCTACCATGGACAACTGAACTCTACCATGGACAAATGAACTCTACCATGGAGAATTGAACTCTACTATACATTTCAACTGTACTTGACCATACATGTCATGACCTTTACTATGGACAAATGAACTCTACCAATCTGTACATGAACTACTACGAATTACTGAACTATACTATATAATTAATATTGTCTATAATTGTCATCTCAACTCTACCACACAGGTCATGAACTCTACTATATAGTTAATGCTTGTAGGCGAGCCTGTCTCGGTAACATGTCCTCTATACGTACCATGATCATACATCCGTCTTTCTCATACTATCTTTATCCTTTGTGGGAGAATCAACGATATTTATGATACCGAGCTGTGACATTCCGGGCTATGGTTTCTTTGCCAAAGGTGAATCATGCTCACTTGATATCTCAATGTATGGTCTTTTCTCAAGATATTCTTCTTTGCTCTGACCCATCACCTCGGAGTTCCTAACAAGATGTGATGATGGACTCAAAGGGTCGGAAGTCTCATGTGTCTCAATGATCCATTTATTCTGTAAAACAACACGCATAAAGTCAACTATACCAATCATAATGTCAACTCTACCAAACATCATGTTAAGTCTACCAAACATTACGTACAAACATCATGTTAACTCTACCAAACATCATGGTAACTCTACTAAACGGTACATGCAAACATCATGTTTACTCTATCAAACATCATGTTTACTCTACCAAACATCATGTGTACTCTACTAAACGTAAAGTCAACTCTACTAATCATGTTATAAAAAAATTAACTCTACCATGCATAAATTTACCTAGTTCGGGGGAATGGTGTGTGTTATGCCCTGTGACAACATGATGTCATCTACAAGAGAATCTCCAGGTAGACTACTTATGCTAGGTTGCAACTTCTTGGCAGCTAAGCCGACACTGGACTTCTCTCTGAGTCAGAGTGTACCATATTCGACTGATTCAATCCTGGTGTCTGCGAATACAATATTATTAGTGATAAACTCAACCATGGTAGTAGATCTACTCTACCATGATGTACTCTACCATGTTGTTAGTATACTACTATTAGTAGATGTACTCTACCAAGTTAACTCTAACATATGATTTGTTTGGTAAAGTCTATCAAATGATACACATAACTTGACCAAACTGTATAACCTCTATCAAAGCTGACCACACTCTACTTTTACATAAACAGTTTCAGTTGTAAACAGCATGGATACGAATGTATACATGGACAACATAAATCAGAGTAAGTCTCATTAAAATAGAACCTTACGTACCGAGTTATAATCCAAATATGGAGGAGCAATGTCATACTCTCCATCGCCTATTTCAGCATTCAGAACAAGTTCACGAGTCTGACTTGGTGAACGTCTATGACTTCCGCCTTCAACGTCAGCCTTGTTGTACTCCAAGGTCTGTATAACCAGCTCTGACCTTTTCTCTTCTAGCATAAAAGGCCTCTCAAGTAACATTGAATTATCTGAACTCTTATCCTCCAACCTTGCAATATGCTTAGTGAGCATGAACATGTCTGCCCCGTTCTCCTCAAGCCAAAACAGACGTTCCGATATCCCTTTCACTAGGTTAGACATGTCTTCCCTATTGTTCTCTAGCCGAAACAGACAATCCGACATCCTTTTCACTAGGGTGGACAACCCTTGAAGAGTTTCAATCAAGGTACTCGATTCATTTTGTTTGTTTCCATCGTGGTTTTTTTAACCTTTTCCCCTTCAACTCTTCCCTATGTTTCTATTTCTGTTTGACTCTTACTTCATTCAGGGTAGTCGACTCATCCATCTCCGGCTCACTGTTTTCCACAGAAAGTGGAGTCATCCCTTTCCGTTTCTTCTTCTCTACAACTTTCTTCTTTCCTACCTCTTTCTTCTTCGGTAGGTCCTGCTTCTTTTGTGCCTTTTTCTTCTTCGGTATGTCCCAGAAGGACTCATCTAGAGTGCCATTGTGCTAGTCTCCGATCATGTTGTCCACTCTCGGATCTTCAACATCTTCTGGCCAAACAAGGTAGATCTCAGCAGGAGGCATTGGACGTAGATGCCTTATGCGCACCTGAAAGAGAAGAAGAAATATAGGTCAGCACAAACAATTGTTCCAAGTTCAGAGTAACTCTACCACGCTAATTGTGAACTCTACCAAGCAGAAACTTAACCCTATTGAGTAGACATATGAACTCTACCGTATTGACTATGAACTCTACTACGTTAGCAATATACCTTTACCAATATATGATCAACTCTGCTAAACAGAGAATCAACTTTACCGAGAAAAACCAACTCTATCAAACACTAAGCAAACTTTAATAAGTGCAAGACGAACTCTACCAACTAAGTAAGAGTCAAAACAGACATATTAACTCCACCAAGCAGACTATGAATTATTCCACGCTGACTGTGAACTCTACAAAGCAGAAACTTAACCATACTAAGCATATATATGAAGGTTACCATATTGACTGTGAACTTTACTACGTTAGCAATTTACATTTACCAATATATGATCAACTCTGCTAAACAGAGAATCAATTTTACCAAGACAAACCAACTCTATCAAAAACACTGAGCACACTTTACTAAGTGCAAGAAGACCTCTACCAACTAAGTAAGAGTCAAAACAGACATATTAACTCTACCAAGCTAACTATAAATTATTCCACACTGACTGTGAACTCTACAAAGCAGAAACTTAACCCTACTAAGCAGACATATGAACTCTACCATATTGACTATGAACTCTACTACGTTAGTGATTTACCTTTCCTTCATCTGTGTTTTGCTTATCAAACGTGACAAATTTTTCTGTTTCCATGGAATGTTTCTTGATTGGTCTCCACCGTAGAATGAGAACATTCACACCTTCTTTTCTCTCACCAAAAATTTCTCTTAGTAGGAGCATAGACTCAAATGCCCAGATGAGAAGCGAGTGCACAAACCCATGGAAAGTGTAGGACTCGTTTTTATATGATGCACATCTGATCGATCTGATTAGTGCGTTAAATGCTACTCTTCTCTAAGGATGCCTCTCAAACAGCTCTAGATCTCTAACCAATTTAGCATAACTAGATAGAATCATACTATTACGGTGAAGACCGTAAACACCAACATGCAAAATCATTAGCAAGCCAACCATCTTCCTCTTCTCGAAAGACCATGATTTGCAGCGCTCAAGAACCATTTTCAACTCTACCCACGTAGGGCATTCACCAACTGGTAAACCCATATCCTCCCATAGACCTCCATGGGAAACCTCCTCCATAGCAGAAGATTCATCCACCAAACCGCAATTAAGCTGCGTGATTTCCTCAAACTCGTGCAGAGAAAATCTCATAGGCCGACAACCAACCAAGACCCACAACTTATACTACTTTTTAATATCTAACTGATCCGCCAATAAATATTGTACATGCCTCCCTGCAAACGTGTAGTTAGAGTCAACAAGCTTCAAAATAACTATGAGGCATGAGTTATGCTATATGTCTCGGTATGCATCTTCACCAATACCCTTGATCATATTCCTAATATTATTCAGATTGCAATGGTGGTTTATGCTCTGGTTCTTTATTACTAACAAGAACATCTGCAAAAAGCCTCTGCGGATAGTCCTTCGCTGCAACCATACCTGATGAGTAGAAACAAGAAACAATCAAAATCTAACTATATCAAACATGTATACGAATACAAACTCTTTTATAGTATCTTGATAAGGATCAAAATAACCTAATTAAATTCAAATTCAAATCGTCAGATCTAACTCTACTAAACTATACTTAACTCTACTATATTATACTTAACTTTATCAAACTATACTTAACTCTACCAAACTATACTTAACTCTACCAAACTCTTACCAAACTATACTTAACTCTACCAAACTATACTTAACTCTACCAAACTATACTTAACTCTACCAAACTATAACCTAACTCTACCATACTATAACCTAACTCTACTAAACCCACAAACCAGAAACCCAAAGACGCAGAGAAAACAAAAGTAAACTATTTTAAACTATAACCCAACTCTACTAAACCCAAAGACATAAACTCATTTCGAAATCACTAACAGTTTCTGAAATGGCGAACACAACAAATTCTCCAAACCCAGAAACCCATTACGAACACCATAAATCGAGAGAAGAAGAACGAAATCGAGACAAATTGAGAGAAGAATAAGGAAATCAATGTTACTCGCACCCAGAAAACGATTTAGCGAGAATATTTAAAAGAGAGGAAGATAGAAAATAAGTGAGAGAGAAGAAGAATTTACTCATATCTTCGACAATCAATGTATCTCTGTTCAAACAATTCGTAATAAAACAGAAGATGAAATGGTGAGACGAAAACGAAATAAGAGGAAGAAAGAAGAAGACAGAAGAAGAAATAGAAAATCGAGAAGAGATTGGAACCGTCGTCGAGAGGAAGAAAAAAGAAGACAGTTTTTTTTTGTCTTCTAACGGATGCAAATAGTAATTACACCATTACCTTCTTTTTTTTCCAAAAAAAAATTATTTAAATAATTTCAGAATAAATTAACCTTATTTAAGTAATTTTTTCAATAAATTATACTAACTTCTCTTTTATTTACAATACATTATCCTAAAAATCATCAGATTTAATATTTTACTACTTTTTGGCTAGAATTATTACAATTCACTTGTGAAGAATTTTGCATAACATGCAGATATATAACAACAAAATCTAACAAGATAGTGAGAGTTTAGAAAGATTAGATTATTATGTTCGTCTTGTTATTTCATGGACAAGGACGTTTGACAAATCAACAAGCTAAAGACAAAATATGTCAACATGGACAATGCAACAATATTAAATATGCATATATTTCACTTGATTTAATTTTCTATACAAATTTAGTGAATCTCATTCAATACTCAAATTATATATATCTAACTTCTTAAAAACAAAGTTTTAGGGTTTTACATTTCTTACTTATACAACCATAGTACAGTCTTCAAACTTAGATCTCTATTAATGGAATCGAACTCATAACCGTTAATTACAGTAATTTTATGAGCATCGATTACATAGGTTAAAGAATCTACTTTCTCTTTTTTTTTTTGTCTTTTGTTATTGTCTTTTGTAATTTTTTTGCGCCTGCAAATTTTTTCCCGATTATAATATAACAATTTACACACTTCTAATGATACTTTATTGACTTACGAGTTACTAGTTACGAACACGAATCTTAGCTACACTTAATTAATTCTAAACATAGATTTTTTTCAAACGTTTTTCTTATGAATTGTTCATTCATTTAATATTGATTGAAGATAATTAGTTGGGTGAATTAGGGTAATATACACAAAGAAAAACAAAACCCATAAAATACTTATATTGGGTTTTTGCAATTAAATGACTACCTATGGGCTGAAGTGTTATATTACCGTGTTGTTCTCAGCCTAAAAACATGTAATGCACGGGAAGATATTGTAGCTGATATGAGCATTAAATAGAAAAGATGACCGATTGTGATACGCGGCTTCGTAGGCGCGTGGCTATTAAAGAGATTTAGCTGCAATTGTAATTAAGGTTTTGCATGCATGGATTTTGTAGTGGTAGTTTAGATTTGTAACCGCATCAATTACCATACCTTGTAGTTTGCAAAAATGTGTTAGCGGGTAAGAGATGTGTGGTATTGTATTGTGTAAATTAAACATTAGCAGCCAAGCTCGGTAATGGACCTCAGTAACATAATGAAATTAATAGGTACATAAATGATGAGGTGTAGATAAGACAATGTGTTAGCGGGTGATACATGTCTGGTAATTTACCGGGTAAACTGAATATTAGCAGAGACTCCCTGGATAATGGAGGTACCCTATCTACCCTTCAGCCAAGCTGGGGTAATGAACCTGAAGGGCAACCACATTAGTAACGTCAATATCGATATTGAGAGCAGGGAATCCCTGCTTATCCATAGCCGCATTAATTGCGAGACCCCTGGAGTTTACACAAACATGTTAGCGAGTAAGACAAGTACAGAAATTTACCTGGTGGATTGTAAAGTAGCAGATAAGCTTAGGTAAAGGTGATATATAACATACAAGATACATAAGTTAACAGAAGTTCAGAGGTGGTGACTTGATGAAATTAACAGGTAATGAAGTTATGAATGTATGAGGAATCGCAAAATTTAACAGGTATAGAGGTGATGAAGTGTGGATAATAACAAAGTTAGAGTTTACAACATTAGCTGACATCGGAAATACATAGTTGACGAAAACATTATGTAGTCATAGGTTTCACTGGATAATGGAGGAAACCAATTTTTTGCAGTGGAAGTCAATGTCTTGAGGTGCAATTTTCCTGCATGCATCGATTCCACCAGCGGCGTGAGCTTGGACAAGTAGAAGAGCCATGATACTGAAATCGTTAATGGATTCAACCTAAGGCACAAAGGGTTCCACTTTAACCCTGAAGGATAGATAGGGTATCTTGAAATGTAACAACTACGCATTACTATGGATACAAATACTAAGGTTTCTAGAACGTTGCAATAAGTACATTACTTACTTTTGTCATCCACTTAGTCGCAGCTGCTTGCTTGAGAAGATGTGAAAACATTATTGCGATTGGGCTTGTTCTTTTATCAATTCCAGCATCGTTCTGAAGCTTAACATTTGTCTCAAAGATGTATATGACGGATGCTGGTATATGAATACATATAGCAAAAGTATAGGTTTAAAAGGAGATTGCTTCAACTCCTCTAGCTCTTCAGGCTTTAGAGCTTCAATATTGGCTTTCAAGGTAGAAAACTTTGGGTATTTATTGACACGTTCTCCAAGCGGGTCGTGGCCTACAGAAATTATATGCGTTGGGAGCTTGCCGAGAACCATACTGAAAAAAAGAACAACATATAGAATTTGTTAGCAATTACAGATTCACAAAAAGGGTAAGCAAAAACCATGGAAAGCATCCAACAAAACATGTAACAAATAACAAAATTAGTGATATGTAGCAAGTAAGGATTCCCAAAAAAGAATAGCATAGAGAGTCAAACACACAAATGCAGTGTGGATAACAACCCCAAATACAGTTAACGCAGACGGTAAGAGGAACAAAGTGTGTTAGCGGGTAAAAGAGCAACGAGGAAAGAAAGCTCAAAGAAATGAGAACTACCTACAACAAAACCAAGTAACATGTAGCTGTTACGAGGACAAAGTTTGTTAGCAAGTACGGACCCACGAGCAGGGTAAACAAAAACCATGGAAGGGACTACAACAAAACATGAAACATGTAACAAAATCGGTAACGGAAACAAGTTTAGCAGGTAAAGATTCACAGACATGGTAGGAAAATACCATGGAAGGGTCTGCAATAAAAAACAAGTAAACAAGTAACATAGGGGGTAGCAGAGACAACTATTTGTAGCAGTTAATGACTACCGAGACATAAGCAACACTGTTAGTGGGTAAAATAGGTGGTATTGGAACAGAAATGACCAGATATATAACAAAATAGCACCGTTTAGACTGTACCGAGACCACCATTTTTGACATTAACCAAAGACCACGCGAAAACGTCATCTAACAAAAATCTAAGACACCGAAATCATTATAAATGAACAGAACAACGACACAAAACTTCCTCGTGACAGCACTTGCCACATAAGAAACAGAAAATGGCGGTACATAGGGAAAATACGAAAGATGAAGCACAAATTGGAGGGAATATAACACAAAATCGAGGAAGATAACTGCCAACCCTTGATATGTACACACAAATCTATGTATTCTAGAGGTTATAATGACAAAATAGGTATCAGAAAAGCAAATCGCAAGTGTTATCAGGAACCGTGGGTGTGGAGATGTGAAGATGAAGACTTTAGCAGAGAAGAATTGGAACGAAGGTGAGGGAGAAAAAGGTTGATGGACAAAAGACTAGAAGACTTCTCTTTGGTTGCCGAGTTCAGTCTTACATTTAAATATTTTTAAATCATGCTTTTTGAATTCACATGAATTGAGAATGTATGAGAGTTACTTCATCTTTTACGACATCTCCTCTAGAGACATAAATTTCCTAAAAGTGGTTAAAGAACCGTAGGATAAGTAGGTGTGGGAGATGCTCAATTTCTAACTTATCTGTGTATATGCAGCCTAATTATTTTAATTAGTTTTTTGTTTAACTATAAAAAATAATACAAATTTTATAAGATTTGAGAAGCATGTGTCCTACTTGGCTTGCCCCTAATCTAGGTAGGCACAAGATAATGAGTTCGAATTTTACCTGCTCTAGTTAGAGCATTTAGGTTATGGATCAGACATTGTCGATCCAGTGATTAGAATGTTGAAAAAAAAAATTTGAACACTTTATCATTTATTATAGTTGTAATTGTGGTAACATTCCAAAGTTCTTGCAGTCGTACTTTATACAAAAGTTAAAAAACGATTATTTTTGTCCCCAAAGATCTTGCTTTAAGAAAACAGTAGCAGTAAAAATTGCAATTTTCTGCCATAATTTTTTTTGAAACTCTACTTATCATCGTTGATTTAGGCACTGCGGTTCGTGACTTCCAAAGTATAGACATTTCCTTTTTTGGTTATGTATTTCATTTTGTTGGATAGCAATTTTTGTAGAACTCTCGTTAACAGATCTTGGTGTTTTGTCAATCGGAGTAATTGGGTTTACCGGAGCTTTCGTCTTCGTCACTCCTTGGTTGTCGTCTCAGTCTCTTGCATGTGGTTCAAACCTTGAGTTTGTCAGTTGTGCATTTCTGTCACCTTTGACAAGCTTTTGTTCATCTTTCCGGAATTATTCTTTCTTGACCACGAGAATAGAGGAGTTTGTCTCTCGGGTTTAGGTTGGGTCAAGACTCATGTTTCATGGCTCACAAAGTGCTCCTTTTTCTCTTTGCTGACTTTCAGTTGTTTAGCCAAGGTAAAGTTTGATTTTTTTGTTATTTAGCTGATTGTTAAGATTAGTCTCACAATCTTTAAGCGATCAAGATCAATTCTCATCCTTCTGTTGTGATGGTTGATAAAGCAGTTAGGAGACTTTGTGGTTTCTTTCAATCATAATTAAATATCAGATCTTGATCGTGGTCTAAACAATTAAGCCAACTATCTTCCAAGGTTTCAGTCTTATCAAATTTTGGTATCTGTTTTATTGATATTGACTTTCTCTGTTGAGGTTCAATATTTTAGAATTAGGCCATGTTCGTTTGTGCATCTGGCAACTTCATCCAGATGGTGCATCTGAATACACCATCTAGATGGAATAGCTAGATGTTGTTTGTTTACATGCTGGATAATACATCTAGATGTAATATTTAGATGTATGTTTGTTTGTTTTGTAAGTTGATATATCCATCTAGATGTACCTACTAATAAAATGACAGAACATGACATAATTTATTTTTAAATATTATTTAAATTAATAAAATTAAATATATATGTAATTAAATGTAAATTTATTCTTTAACATTTTAAAAAAATATTGTTAATTTTTTTAGTATTTTATTTAGTTATTTTAAAACACTCAAATTTATAATTTAATTATCTTAAATTGTCAAATGTAGAAGTGATAGAAAAGAGAGAGAAAAAATGAGGGAGAAAAAATGAGGAGAGATAAAAAAAAGAGAGAGAAAAAGAGGAGGAGAGAGTAAATAATGAGAGAGAAAAAAATGAGGAGAGAGAATAAACATGAGGAGAGAGAATAAACATAAGGAGAAAGAAAAAATGAAAAGACTAAGATAAAAAATGAGGTGTGAAAAAAAATGAGGAGAGAGAATAAAATAAGGAAATAGAGTAAAAGAGGAGAGAGAGACAAAATGAGGAGAGAGAGTAAATGATGAAAGAGAATAAAAATGAGGAGAGAGAGTAAATGAAGAAAAAGAAAAAAAAGAGGAGAAAGAGTAAAAGATGAGAGAGAATAAAATGAGGAGAGAAAGTAGATGAGGAGTTAGAGACAGAGAAAAAAATGAGGATAGAAAGTAAATGATGAGAGAATAAAAATGAAGAGAAAAAAAAATGAAAGAAAAAAGAAGTGATAATATAAAAGGTTTTTTAGTTTTTAAAAAATTTTGAAAGTCCATCTCCATCCAATTGCTTCCTCTAAAAGCATCTCAATTTTTAAAAATTTTGAACTAAGTTTAGCTGATCCATCCCGCTGCTCTGTCTAGATAATATCAAATTATGTACTTAAACGAATAACAGTTGACATTTACATTTGGATTGAGCAGTTGGATGGAGTAACGAACATGCCCTTAGGTTCCTATTATCATAAGTCTACCAAGTAATAAGTGACAACAAATAAATTTGAAGTTCTTATGAAGCAATCTTCTTTCGATTTTAAAATAGATTTCATGTTTTTTCTTTTGGTTGTTGTTTCTCTTATTTGGGATTTTAGGTTTGTCTTTTTCTAGACGTCTAGTTTAAGGATTTAAATATTTTCTTACAATTTTGTTTCTTTAGGATTTGTAATGCTTCCTTCTCTGATTAATGAGAAGAAACCTTTTCTAATTAACCATTAGAAAGAAAACAAGGACTCCTATAAATTCAGTTTTGTTTCACTGATTGTAATAACAAAAGTGAGGGATATGTGTATAGTAGACATATAGGCGATCAATCATCTATGAACGCATCAACATCTGAATTGAAAAAAAAACCGTAAATCAAGGGAGACATCAAAAATTCTTAAAGATTCATTTGCTTTCAAATTTTGTTTTTTTTTCGATCCTTTCAATTTTTTTTGTTTTATATTTTTTTCTGTTTGGGTGAATTTATTTGTATTTTCTTACATGTATACATGATGTATATATATTCTGTAAAGAAATTTTGGTTTAAAAAAATTATGTTACTCCATGTATTGTTGTTAGGAATTTAGGAGATTAGGAGGAAAAAATACACATATACATTTATATATGCGTATATAAGATCATATCTTTTTATATTTTTTCGTAAGAGAAAATCTAAATAAATATGGTCAATGCTAGTTCTTCATCTAGTAAACGCAGTTAATGCGACATTAAACATGAGCACTTTAGTAATTATATTCATAGATTTAATACGAGAGAAAGTTAATTGTTAGTTTGGAAGAAAATGTTACCATTCATAGTCATTATATCTGTTTTTTGAGCAACCTGTCAGATTAAATATTTTGAAAACGAAGGCTAGCTACAAAAATTTATGTCGTCTTCTAGTTATAATTGATGAGCTAGCTCACGAACTTATCCTTTATAAGGGACTTGGAAAATTACAGTTGTCATTGTTAGGACAATTTTAATGTATGATAATCATAATTAATCATACAGTTGATTATATTCAACGTTGCCCAACTAATCTTTTGAAAATATTGTACAAAGCTCACTTAATAGTTTGGTTTCAAGTTTAATCAAAAATATTTTATATTTTCTTTACAAATTATTCGGTTCACAAACTAAATCACTCTTCTTCTTTTTTAATGACAGATAACAAATTGTGGTCTAACATTTTTTTTAATATATATATACATATAACAAATTGTTTTATTGCATCAATTTTTTTATAATAACTACAAGTATGCATCACACAAAACAAATTAACTTATTGCATCAATAATCAAACTGCATTCTATATATAAGAGATTATTTTTAGAAATTTTTTTATTAATAAGACCAATTAATAGCCCAAAATTCACTTTTTAAAAATTTTGAATGAACTTTAGTGCCAAAAAATTTGTTAAGAAAACACTATCACTAGTCTATCTGACCTCAATTACGTAGGTGATTTGTAAACTTTTTATTTTTTAGATTGGTTCAGTATTAATGAAAAAATAAAATTATTGTGAAAGAATAAATTATATATATGATGTATAGAAAATTAATTCATAATCAAATTATTTTCAGTTTGCAACATATATTTATTTTTATTCGTTTTTTCCTCCTTTTTTTGTTTATATTTAATTATTTATACTCAATTTGTAAATTATGGTATAAACTGAATTTTATTTAAATGCGGCGAAAAGAAAACAAAAAAAAAACAAAATATGGAAGGAGAGGGACAAGTGGCAGTAGTAATTCACGGATGCACAGAACTCAGTAAGTATAATAGTACCAAACACGCACCATTCTCATTTTCCTCTTTTTTTTATTTTTTTATATTAATTTACTTTTTTTGTTAATTTCTAATTTTTGAACTTTCAAATAACTAAAAGCCTCCTTTTTTTTCCTGTCTTCTTCCTTCTTCTCTGGTTCGCTCTTCTCTTTTCTCGGTCTCTCGCTCCCTTTCTTTCTATGATTGTCTAATCTCTTCTTTAGATTTCCTTCTCTTCCCTTAGATCTTCCTTTAGTCTGCTCGCATTCTTCTTATTTCTCACAATACTCGATCTACATTCATCTCTTCGTTTTTTATATACCCTTCAAGCTCCGTGAAATGTTTTCTCCGGAGAAAATTTCCTCCGATTTCGTGTGAGTGAAAAATGAACAGATTTCGATTCGGCCACTCTACTTCTCGAGATCGATTAGCTTCGTCAGAGTCCAGTACTCGTAAAGGTTACGATTTTGCCCTCTCTTTCTCCCCCTAGATTTCATTCTTTTCCGCTTTGTTTACGAGAAAACGCAACAAAATTATGGGAAAAAACGCCGATTTGATGAGTTTCATTTGTTCTAACTCATTACTCGAGTTTTGTTCTGTGAATTTACAGTAAATAAATACGTTTTTACTTTCTATTCATCAATTTTATAAATATTTTAGTAAAGCTTCTGAGATTCTGAGGAAATCATTAATAGCATTTACTGATTTTTTTTGTATTTTATTGCCTTGTTGGGGTTGTTCGAGAATCTTGTAATGGAGGTCATCAGTGTCCTAATTGGTTACTGCTACTGCGAATTTTTCTTTTAAGTAATCTCAAAAATTAAGGAAATGAATTTTTTCAAATGTAGAGATAAAAACAAAGAAAGACATGTTAATTTGTTTTCTTGTAGAAAACTACAGTTAAAAGCAGTAGTTAGAGAAGATGAGACACCTGCTTTTTTATGATAAAGTAAAGAAATTTAGACCAAAGAAATATAAAATCTCAGGGCAGTGTTTGTTGGGTTGTGTCATGATTTGGTTTGTTTGTTAAATTTCATTTTTTTCAACAGAGTTAATGATTTTAATTTACAAGTAATGAGTGCTCTTAACCTCCTTGCTTTATTATGTTTTTTATGTTCTTCACCTCCACATTTTGTGCTACAGATTGCTCTTTTTGTCTCTCAAATTTTGATTTTCTTTATCAAGTTTTCTTCCGTTGTAAAGTCGATTGCTTTATTAATCGAGAACCGTAAAAAGTCATCTTATTCTCATTGGTGGATTCATTGTTTCAGGAAAGAAACCGAGTCAGAAACTCAAATCTCCAAGTTCTTCTTCTGAATTTAACTCTTGTTTTAGTGAAGCTTTGAGTGAAAATAAGGTATGTATATATACTCTTTAAGCTATCTGAGAGGAAATGTTTGGTTCCAGTTGTTGTTTGAAAGTGACCTGTTTCTCGTATTTTTAGTTGCAGCAAGATTTTGGTCATCAAAGCACTGGAATACCAATGAAAAGTTTGTTAGCACAAGAAATGTCGAAGCAGAAAGATTCTAAAAAGAGATCACCAAGCATCATAGCCAGATTGATGGGTCTCGATGTTTTGCCACCTCAGAGTTCATCCCATAGACAACAGAAGTATGTGGAGAATCAGCAAGGCAGGAGTGGTGGAGGCAATTCTTATGATGGTTATAAGTCTCTGGGAAGACGCTCAAAGGGTGAGCAAAAATTCAAAGATGTTTATGAAGTTTTGGATGCAAAGAAGGCAGAGAGCAGTAGAAACTTATATCATCAGGAGAGGGTAAATGCTAATCTAACCCAGGCAGAGATGGCATTTATACGGCAGAAGTTCATGGAGGCTAAGCGGCTATCAACGGATGATAAACTTCGCCATTCTAAAGAGTTTAATGATGCGCTTGAGGCTCTAGACTCTAACAAGGACCTCTTACTGAAGTTTCTTCAGCATCCAGATTCATTATTCACAAAACATCTTCATGATCTTCAAAGCATACCTCACAAGCCACAATATAGTCAAGCACCATCCCTGAAGTCACCAAACAACCAGAGGCATGTAGATAGTCTGAAAACTCAGAAAGTTAATAGGGACTTGTTGAGGAAGAATCATAAGTCACCTCATCAGCATGGTGGTGGTAGTTGTCCTAGCCGTTCTTGTACTAGGCATGCTTCTTATGACACACTTGACTTACGAAATGAGGAACTGGACAAAAGAATTGAGCTGCAGGCAACCAAGATTGTTGTTCTGAAACCTAACCTCGGGGAGCCACATTATGCTGGTAGAACTTTTGCTTCACCAAGTTCTTCTTCCGATGAGTTCAGAGCAGATCATAGGCTTCCATGCCCCAGCAATCATGGCAGGCAGCAAAGTAATGAAGATGTTCGCTTTTCAAGACATAAATCAAGAGATTCTGGAGAGATGTCCAAAATAATGTCTAGGCAAAGGAAGGCGAGCTGTGGTAATGGTAGAACCATGAGTTTTGAGACTTTAAGATTTAGAGGATACGCAGGAGATGAAAGCTCATCAGGTAGTGATTCATTAAGTGAATCACAGCTCGTGCCAGTAACTTCAAGAAAAAGAACTGCCTTCAACCGTAAAAACTACCACAGATCTTTGCCTTCCAAGTCAACAGCATCATCTGTTAGTAGGGAAGCCAAGAGGAGACTGTCAGAGAGATGGAAGCTGACACATAAATATGAGCACGAGATAGAAATTAGTAGAAGCGGCACATTAGCTGAAATGCTTGCAACTTCAGATAGGGAGGCAAGGCCAGCAAGTTTTAATGGACTCAGTTTTGAAGATGGGATTAGTAAAAGATTTGAGAACAATATTGAGTGGCCTGAATCACCAGAACCGGTTGGAATCAGCAGTAGGGATGGTTGGAAAGGATCCTGCTCAAAAAGCTTTCCAAAATCCAAAACCATAATGAACCAGGAAAGCACCAGTGGTTACACCATAGTTTTGCCTAAGGGGTTGATCAATCGAGATGGATTAGCGAAAGGGAATTCTTCTCATCACTGGGAGTCTTTCTTTTCAAGCAAATCTAGACCCGGCAGTAATAAATCTCATTCATCATACTACAGTTCACCAGAGATCAACATCAGCCCAAGTTTAAGCAAAGTCCTTTATATGAACGACAGGATTTCAACAGAGAAGCTCTCTCCTTTAAAAGCACGTAGCAGTTTCTCAGTAGATGCAAATTCAGACACTGAAGATAGTTCAGCTTCTGATGATACCAAGAGAGCAATGTCTTCTGAAGCTCTAAATTTGTCAACTGTCACCTCAGTAATTGACCCTGTAAGTGAGCATGACGTTTCATGATCATAAATCTGCGCTCTAGAGCATCGCTTTACATTTCAATCCATAAACTAGAGTATACAGGTTGTTGTAATGATAGCTATCTTAATTTTTACCGATGTTTTAGGATATCGCAAGGACGACAACTGAGGATGTGAATCATTCTTTGGTTCCTGAACAGCAGTCTCGTGAAAGCTCAAAGGAGGGAGATCAACCAAGTCCAGTTTCAGTTCTTGAAGCTTCTTTTGATGATGATATTTCATCAGGTTCTGAATGCTTTGAGAGTGTTAGCGCGGGTCTCCAAGGTAGTCAGTCATTTCTTGCTAAGTCCATTGTTTCTCTCATACATTACAATTTTCGACGTCTTTTAAATTGTCTAAGGTGCGTGTTAATCACCAATTTACAATTGGTGCTAGTCATCCTCATTGCTCCGGGTAGATCAAAGATCCGCAGGTAACTATAAACGTTTCTGATATATTAACCATGTTTTTTAATCTACGTTCCAGGACTCAGGATGCAACTTCAGCTCCTCAAACTACAGTCAGCTACTTACAATGAAAGTGGCATGCTCATTTCGAGTGACGACGAGACAGATCAAGAGGAATCATCCACAATAACTGATGAGACAATGATCACTCAGGAGCTTGGAGATGAAGACTGGAAGTCATTGTACTTAGTTGATCTCCTAGCGAACTCCAGGTTCAGAGACTCGGACCACAACACTCTCATGGCAACAACACCTGTAGATCCATCCTTGTTTCAGGATCTTGAGAAGAAGTACACCAGCGTGGAAACCTCAACCCGATTAGAAAGAAAGTTCCTTTTTGACCAGATCAGCAGAGAGCTTATGCAGATACTAAAGCAGTTTTCGGATCCACACCCTTGGGTTAAATCCACAAGGGTCTGGCCCAAATGGGATACAAACAGGATACAGGAAACTCTGCGCGATTTGATCACCAGAAAAGACGAGAAACAAAGCAAAGATGATGTGGAGGAGTTGCAGTGGATGAGCTTAGAAGATGACATTGAAACCATAGGTAGAGACATCGAGGAAGTGCTGACAGATGAACTCATAGCAGAGCTTGTAGTAGGTTCAATCTTCTAGTAAGTTACAGAATAATATCCCTATTACATAATTTGAAGGACAAGCAAAAAAACAAAACTTGGAAAAAATGCAATATGTAATGATTAATTTCCATGAGCCATAAAATTAAAGAAGCATGTGTCCCTGAAGAAAAGCATCTGAAAGTTCTGATCTAGCTTAATGAATGAACGTTAAACCAGAAGTAGTACTTGATTCTCTAGTTTTCCGGATTTGCCCTTGGGAGTGATGATTGAGGAGGTGTCCAGAATTGGAGATTTTTGACCTTTGAGAGACAACCCAATACTTCCAAGGGAGTTATGTCTCCAGTCACAGTTACCTTCTTTGATGCAAAATCTATGTTGAACGATGTCACACCTACTTATTGCCCAAAAAGATATAAAAAAAAACCGTTATAATTAGCTTAAACTCATTAATCGAGAAAAAATGTAACTACAGTTTACAATTTCTCAATCTTACTATCTCTACGACAGTTTCAAGCTATATCTCATACTGAAACCATAAAAAATTTGTATTGAATTTTATTCGTCTTCTTTTTATACCAAATTGGCTATTACAAGAATCTAACTAAATTCATACGGAATAAAACAAAGAGTTCTATAATAAAACCGGTTTTACTTCATAAATATAGTCACAAAAAGTGTTGTTAAGACCCATTTCACACTCTTTTTCTGTGTGTGTGTGAAAATAACACAAACATACTCCTAATTGATGTCACTAATTAGTTAGTAATGAATTAAATTAAAATATAATTAATGAAAAAAAGAGAGTAGAAGATATCTCAAAGGGATTAATTGTTTGTCTTAAACGGTTCTAAAGCTTCACGATAACAAAAGCTTATTGGGTATCTCAATAAGACAGATACTTTTTTGTCCCTTTACTTTATATACGTACCAAAAAAACTTTTCCCAGTAGTAGTTTAGTAATTATTTGATATCCTTTATTAAGACATGATTACCATACCAAAAAAAAAAACCTAGAGAGAAGATAACCCTAAGTTTTTTTCAATGATCACAAATTACTCCAATGACCTTGAATTTTGGATAGATGTTTCTTAAGTTTGCCTTGACAGCCTCTGAAATGACAGTGAAGCAACAATCTAAGAGCAACCACTTGCAAATACACACCACAAAATCATCCTCTTTATTTACATTCACGCCACTCATGTTCATCTTTACTTGCCTGCTCTAAACCACAACTCGTTTTCTTCTTCTCTTCCGCACTTTTGGTCCCAGAAGAAGCTTCACCCGATAAAAAAACCGGGTCGCATCCTAGTAGAACCAGGTGGAGTTTTGGTTGTCACAACACAGCCACTACTGTTAATTAGCTTCATCAACGACCCTGAATTACTCTTCCCTCCCTTATCCAGCTGATGAACCTCATTTATATATACAAACACAAAGTCACAAGGAGTTGTATCATGTTGGTAGGGACAGCTTGAAACAAGTAATTAATTTACTAGTTTTGAGTTCGATTTCTGGCGAAAACTAATTTGTTACTGTTTGGTCAAACAAAGATGGAAGACTTTATTAACAAACACGAAACCAAACTAGTCGTTGAAACTGTCTCCGCATATCCCATAAATTACAAAATATATATGTATATATATGAATGTGTAAATTGGAAAAAAGGATGAGTCAGTGAGTCACATGAGTGTGTAAGATAAGAGTAACAGAGAGTTGAGAAGAGATGGTGGTGTATTGTCCACATAAAACGTAATAGAAGTTGAGATGTCACTATTGGATATTAATGTACTAAATTACATTATTCTTTTGGATATATTCATATCTTAATTGCTTATTCAATTCGACCGATCAGTTTCTGTTTCAGAATAGTACATAAAGGGAAAGGCTTTAATTACATGAATAAATGATTCCTCAATTAGTATCCTTCTACCTTAACGTATAACAGACTCATTCACTCTATCCAACATTAACCCGAACCGGAATAACAGAAATCTCAAATCTTTGTTGTATATTTATTTTTAATGCAAAGAACCAATACATAATTTGAGAGGTTTCTTTTCTGTTTAAGATACTAATTTTGTTTGGAAACATCTGAAACAAATTTATAATAAATACAAACACAAACAAACAACCGAGACATATTTAACACAAGAAAGGCCCAACACGTTGTCGTTTGTAATATAATTGTCCTTCAAATGTTTTTTTTTTATGTATTACGAAAAGCCAAGTCTTGTACGAACCGAGAGAGTATACAAACACAAATACAGTATGATGTGTAGAGTAAAATGCCACTAAATAATATTTTCAATATCTTCCACTAAAAATTGAGCCAACAAGTAAGCGGCTCAATAGCAAAATCGTTTTTAAGACCAAAAAATATTAGCTAATAAGTAGTAATTTGTGTTGTCTTAGAGAAAATATGAAAGAAAACAAAAAAAAAGACATAAGAGAGCTCTTGAAGAAGAGACTATACATATATAAAATGACTGGTGAAGGAGAAGAATCTCAGTGTGTGAGTGATTTAAAGACCTTTGCCTTCGTCTTCGTTCAAGATTCTGTTACGGAAGTCACTGACCATGCGAGGAAGACCCTCTCGAAGAGAGATCTTAGGTTCCCAGTTCAACAATTCCTTTGCTTTGCTTATGTCTGGTTTCCTCTTGTGAGGATCGTCCGCTGTGTTCGGTTTGAACTCTATGGTCGCGCTTGGGTCAATCACCTCCTTAACCACCTGCACAAATTGTTCCCATTGAAAATTCAGCGTTTCTTATTGTAAGTTCCCTAAACAAACCGAGTTACTGTACTTGGTAACAACATTTGAAATGTTGTTGCAGTTTCTCTAAGGATGGACCTAAAAACCAAATCAAACTGATTTCTTTCAAACTAAATCCCAATCAAACTTTATTTTACACAAAACCGTAAAAAAGCTTTCGAAGTTTGGACCCGCTCTTCACAAAATCAACTCAACACAGAAAAATTAATGACTAGACCTAAATCTTCCCATTTGGCTTTCATTTCTCTTTTTGCAGGGACCAGAAAAGAAATGGCAAAAGTAAAGCAAACCTCTGCAAGCTCAAGCATTGTGAATTCTCCTGGGTTACCGAGATTGAAGGGTCCTACGTGATCATTTTCCATTAATGCTACAAGTCCCTCCACCTAGAAAGAGAGTTCTTAGTTAAATATCAATCATACAGCAGAGTGGACAGAACAGAGGTTGCTACATACCAAGTCAGAAACATATTGAAAGCTTCGAGTTTGTTTTCCATCACCATAAACAGTCATTGGGTGTTTGCGGATGCTCTGCACAGATATAAATCATAGTGCGATCAGAGTGTTTTAAAAAGATTATATACGAAAAGGGCTTGCGCCTTAATGTTTTGATGAAGGAGCTAAACCTGAGCAACAAAGTTACTAACAACACGCCCGTCATCAAGGCACATTCTGGGTCCATACGTGTTGAAAATTCGAGCAATTCTAACCTGAGAATTAATTTTGCAGTTAGAGACCATACCTATATCTGGCGAATTGGGACAAACCAGTCATCAGTTCTAAACATTCCAACATGTAAAACAAAAAGAAGAATCTAACATCATCAAACTTAAACATGATAAACTGCAGGGACTACAAGTTGAGTATGGAAGCTAATGGATACAAAATTCCATGAGCGAATGAGTGTTTGAGTTGCAAACTGTATATTTTCGCCATCAAGTGAGCTTTGAGCTTGCAATATACAATCCATGGGTATATATCATAATGTTTACCTCAACACCTGCGCCTCGGTGATAATCCATGGCCAGAGTTTCTGCAGTACGCTTTCCTTCATCATAGCAACTCCTCTCACCTTTAAAAAGATATCAGCTTAGTGATCAAACTTTTCTATACAAATCTCACAAAGTCGGAAGCAAATAAAGAATTTTCCAACTCACCAATTGGATTCACATTCCCCCAATACGTCTCTTTCTGTGGATGCTCAAGGGGATCTCCATAGACTTCACTTGTGCTGGTGAGCAGAAACCTTGCCCCAACTCTCTTTGCAAGACCCAACATATTGAGAGTGCCCATTACATTTGTCTTGTAAATTCATCGTCAAGGATCAGCCAAAATCCTCATATCACGAAAGCACATTCCCAGTGGAAAGCATTTCATCACGAAATATCACAATAATTGTAGGAGAATCTAAACAGTTCCCCAGAAAACTAACTCCTACTTAGATGCAAGCAATCTAATAGAATTTCCTAAATAGAAACAATCAGACATGGAATCAGAACAAATTAGGATCCGCAATAGCATATAAAAGTAACCAAAGGATATGATAGTCTTCACTGGGTTATACTTGTAATGAACAGGCGATGCTGGACAAGCTAAGTGGTAGATCTGATCGACCTCGAGGAGGATTGGCTCAACCACATCGTGTCGAATAAGCTCAAACCTAGGATTCGAGAATAGATGAACCAAATTCTCCTTCCTACCGGTGAAGAAGTTATCAATTACGATCACTTCATCTCCCCTACCAATAAGCTTATCGACGAGATGGCTACCAACAAATCCAGCTCCACCGGTGACAACGATTCTCAATCTCCGACGTCCGATACCGACGGAAACCCGGCCGGTTTTACCTGCGGTACCGCTGGAATTAAAAGTCATCCTGGAAGACGAGGAATCACTGACGGCGTAGGAAACAGATCTGGTGATGAGGGAGTTGGACTCAGCAGCGCCTAAACGAGAAAGAGAAGGCTGAAGGATGAAGAAAGTGGATCCGATCAAGATCCCAACGAGAATGAAAAGGAGTCGCTGTTCACGGAAGAGGTAATGAAGCGATCTGGGAAGAGATCTGGGATGCTTTAAGGTCTTGGGAGAGTAAGGACTGGATTGGCTCATGGGAATCGTTTCCTCATCGCGCTTTGAGCTCATTTGTTTGTGAAGCTGCTTCATCTTCTCCGATTAGAGTTTGGATCGCCGGGAAAAAGCTTTTTGATCTGTAGACGGATTCAACCGTAAGAGCGATGTATGATGCGAAAGTAGTAACACAGGGATTACTCAATGCAATCCTTCACTCTCAGTTCTTTAATTTCTTTTATATATTTTTTCAGGTCGAGGAATATATATGTTTCGCTTCTCAAATGTGATTAATTAAGTAATTTCACAAATATAGATATTAGTTTTTTTTATCATTAACGTGTTTTTCGTTCGTAAGGAGGTTATTAATTTCAAATTAATAATGAAACATATCCAACATTTTCGGCAGATTTACAAACTACAAAAAAAGACCGTTTCGTTTTATGATATGGGCCTTTACAGCCCAATAAAAGCCCATTATTTATAGTCCATGTCATAAAGGCCAGTAGAGCTTAAATCCAAATCATATTTGATTCGAAAAATAAAAGATGATAATGGGAATTTAGTAACAAGATAAACATGTCCTAAACGATAACTACCAGATCAATGGCTGATGAGCTCTCTTCAGGAGAAGAGAAAACTCTCGTCTAAAACTGCGGATATAATTTAATCATCTTGTCAAGAAAATAAAGTTTTTTACGTGGTTGTCGTTACAGTTGAAAATAGTTATATGATCCAATCTGTATAGTATCCACTTAATCTATTACCAATTTATAAAATTCATATTCAATTGCTTTATCTTAATGTCAAAAATCACACAAAAACTTATAAAAGAAGAAAGCACGATTCTATTGAAAAAAAAAAGCAAAGCATACAAGAAATTAAGGTTCAGAAACGTCTCAAGCAACAACACGAAGTTTAGAGATAAACTTAAAGAAACTCAAAGATTGTCAATGAAAGAAGGAAAATAGGTAAATAAACTCTGAACTTTACAAAAAAACATAAAAAAACTTTAAACGTTTTTCTGTAGATTTAAGATCCTAAACTTTTTAAACAATGTGAAATAATCATATATAAAACATAGAGCTTTAAATGTTTTAATTAATTGTTTTGAAAACTTAAATATTTTTTGGTAAGTTTTACTGTTTCTATTTTAAAATTGAATGATTATATTGTATGTAGCAGTTTAGTAAACACATATAAAACAAAAATGGTACAATTTTGACAAAAAATTTAGGTAATAATAATTTATTACTTACTACAAAGACAAAATTCAAATATATACAAAGAGAAAAATCAAAATCATATATTACTATAAATTTATTTTATCAATTCTATAACAGAATGTAATCATTTTCTATAACTGAAAGTGTCACTATGCAACACAAAAGCGATTTTTATAATATTCAGATAATTGAAAATAAGTAGCATTTGAAAATAGTGTTTTATGTATTAAAAAAATTGATTGAAATTTTTTGTTACTCTTCAAACAACAAATAATTTGTTAAAAGGAAAAAAAATCTAATAAATATAAAAACGATCAATAAAATCGTAAAAATTAAAATATACACAATTTATAAAGAAAATATGATGCAACCAGAATCTCCTTAATATTTTTATTTTTTGGTTAAACATAATTTTTAATATTACTTATAAGAAATTTTAACTTTTAAAATAAAATTTTTTTGCTTTCAACTCTCTTAAAAATTATTCTTTTTTTCTTGGTTAAAATTCAGTTTGAATAAACAGAGATATTTTGAAAAAAAATCTTTAATAGTAATTTTAGGAATTTTTTAAATTTTTTCTTGTAATAATTAATGTATTACAATCTTAAAAATATTTCATGGTTTATTTATACTTTTTTAAAAGCTTAGAATTTTAAAACAACAAAATAATGGTTAGAGTTTTACTCATGTTTTTTTGTAAAGTTGAGGGTTTATTTACCCATTTTTCCATGAAAAAGTAAAGATAGTTGTCGGTTTAATACGTTTATGGATCCCTGGATAATTTTTTCTTTCTTATTATTTTTTTGTCAATACTGGATCACAATTGACTGACTCATTAGCCAAGTTCCTACATAATGTAGGCAGTGTAGGCAATGAGACTCGATTTTTGGATGTGCAAGTGCGTCTGACTTTAGTGGACTTAACACATGACACTAAACTAAATACCACAATCTTTTTTTCTTATTATATAATATAATTTTTTTGGGCTATTTTGTTGACAATTTTGCTTTTTTTTTTGGGCCTTATTTATGTTAAAAGTTTTTGGTCTATTTCTTTGTTATTAAAATATTTTTGGGCTTTTTTTTTAGTTTGTTAAGAAAATTTTGGCTCTTCTTTTTTGTTGTTTAAAATATTTTTGGGCCCATTGTAATATTTTAAAAATAAATTAGACTTTTTTTCTCTTTTAAAAAATTTAATGGGTCCCTTCTATTAGTGTTTTTATATGTTTTGAACTATTAAAAAATTAAAAAAATAAATGAAATATATGAAAAAAGGTTGATGGACTTTGGGTCTGGGACGGTCGCAAGCCGACACTGAGTAAAGAATGCGTAGGCTAAACATATGCTTTTGTAAGAGGATGAAAACTTGCAATAGAGCTAAAACTAAGCACAAACCGACAATAGTAAGTTGTAAGAATCAAGATTCCTCTTTTAACTCTTTCACGGTTTTGGGTTGTTGCCAAGATTGGATAGCTTTAATTCTTTTAGGATCAATAGATACTCAAGGTATTCTATCTTTTTAATAGCAAACTCACACTTACCTCTCTTAGCAAAAAGCTTGTGTTCTTTCATCAGATCGAACACTTTCCCAAGATGCATCACGTGATCTTCCAAAGTAGAACTATATATGAGTATGTCATCAAAAAATATAAGAATAAAGTGTCTCAAAAGTGGTTTGAAAACTAAATTCATAAGATGTTGGAATGTCTCTAGAGCATTAGTTAAACTAAAGGGCATAACCAAATACTCATAATGCATACGAATTTGATGAGAAGCGGCTCGAAGATCAATCTTAGAGAACCAACAAGTACCACTCAATTTGTACATAAGATCCTCAATCAAAGAAATTAGAAAACGATTCTTGACAATCAAATTATTCAAGCTTTGATAATCCACATACAATCTCCAACTCCTATCTTTTTTCTTCACACCGGTGAAGCAAAAGGAGTGTAACTAGGTTGAATAACTCCATTGGCTAACAACTCTTCAACCATCTTTTCAATCTTATTCTTCTGATAAAGTGCATAACGATAAGATCGGTGATTTATCGGAACAACTCCTTCCACTAAAGGGATTCAATGATCATGTACACCACGAGATGGAGGTAACTCTTTAAGTTAGTCAAAAACTAATTGAAACTTGTCTGCTATGTCTTTAATGGATTGGTCCTCCTGCGGTTATGTTTAATAAGCTTCAATAGCAAATGACATCATATTGCAGTTCACAAACAACTTCTTTGCATATTGTTCTTCTTCCTCATATTTCTTGGTGCACTTCAACAACTTAACCTCTTTAGAACCCTATTGCAGACCATGTAGTACCATTTGCTTTCCATCTAATCAAAACAACGTCCTTAAGGTTGTAAAATTCCAATCAATTTCACCTAGTGTACATAACCATGTAAATCCCATAACAACACCACAATCTCCCAAAGAGACTAACATGAAGTAATTCTCGAAGGTATGGTGTTGATAACCCCATTTGAAGGTAATGTACTTCCACCAGGTACAATTGGCCTTGCATTTCCCACTTATATGATTTCGAATCTTAATGTTCCGGCTAATTTTGTATCAATAAAATTGTGAGTAGAACCAAAATCAATGAACACAAACAACACTTTTTCCCCATGAATTCCTTTGACCTTCATAGTTCGATAATCCATAACTCCGACGACAACACTAACCAAAATTTTGGGCTCTTCATCTAAACTCTCTTTAGCTCCTAAGCCCTCTTATGTTCCTTAATCTGTAGAATCAGACTCATTATCACTCATCTCTACATTGAACAATTTTGCTTTCTTATGGACAAGATAGTGTTCCTGAGTGTATTTTTCATCACAAAAGTAACACAATCCTTGGCCCTTCTGTCACTCATGACCTCAGCTGAAAGAGTCGGACGTGGTTTGGTAACTTTCTCTTTACCCTTTTCTAATGCAGGTTGGCACCTCTTTCTTGTTCTGAAAATCTCTCTTGTAGCTCACTACATCTTTATTAGAACTCCTTGCATTAGACCACGTTCCAGAAGCTTTTGGAGGGTTTGCTTTTTCGAAGAGTCCCCCAAGCATAAGACAATATCTCACTGTTTCAGGTTGAAACATCCTTACGTCCATCTGAGTATCCGAATAAAGACCATCCAAATTTATATTCACCAAGTATTTGTACAGAAAATCAACTCTAGTCTTAATGTTTTCAAATTAAGCATGATTTTCAACTATTCTATGTCATTTTCGAACAGCTCTAGCAGTAATATTTTGTAAGCCTCCCAATTTCCCAAAACACCTGATCCTACTCCATATTGAATAAAAGAACGATGCCACATCGCTGCTTCTCCATTAAAGTGAATTGAGATTAAACAATCTTTCAAAATTAATGGGGTTAAGTCAACGATAAAAAACTCTTTCACCTTAAACACCCATTCACGTACTCCTAATCCATCAAATCTAACAAACTTCACTCATCCAAATCTAGTAACTCAACATATGATCCCGGTAATAGAGCTAAAGTTACGCTTCATCCTTGATCAATAAGTAATTGCTCACGAGGTTTAGGAAGACTTGAATTTTGTACTGTTTTATTTTTATTTGATGATGATGCATGTGCACGTAACGCACATTTCACTAATTCAAGTAATCAACCATACTTTTGTTAACGTGTTCATCTAGTATACTTTCTCGTGCAAACAAACGATCAGCTTGAATGATCAACATTTTCTCCATCGCTTCCATCCGTGACTCCATAGTCACCTATGTTTCATGTGTCTTTCTATCTTTATTGGCAGCCGTATTACTTGTTGCAATAATGGTTGTGCCCGAGCAAAGATTGAGCTCTGATACCTTTAATGTCGAATATCACAAAATCTTATGAAAGAAAAAAGTACGATTTTATTGATAGATGTTAACGAAGCAAAGCATGCAAGGAGCTAAGGTTCGTGAAAAGTCTCAAGCAACAACACAAAGCTTATAGATAAACTTAAGAAAACTCAAAGATTGTTAATGAAGGGGTAAAGAATGCGTAGGCTAAACATATGCCTTTATAAGAAGATGAAGATCTGGTGCCATGGGTGAAAATGTGTGAGGATTTGTGACTGGTTTTGCGTATGGTCTTGAGTGGTTCCGACTAAGTTTCCCTAGTGAGATCTCGCTATTTTTCCTCCTCTCTGGTGATTCTCAGTCCTTAGCCTCTCTATAGTTTTCCTTTGTTTCCTTTGTTCTTTGGTGGTTGGGTTCTAATGTATGGTTGTAGTTTTTGGTTTAGACCCGAATTGGTTATTAGATTCGCTTGTGACCCGAAAGTTAACTCTATAACTGACTCATCTAATATGGCAATGGTTATGTATTCTATGAATGATGCTGGTTCTAAGAGAAAAGAAATAGAAATTGGAAATGTGTCTTTAGACTCGACAAAGATGATAAAATCAAAGGTGGTCCCAACGGGGGGGGGGGGACTACTAGAGCACTTATGAGCATTATCAGTTGAAGATTTCAACGCGTGGGATGGTTCTTCGACTTGACAAGTCTTAGACAAAGGGAGATCCGTCAAAAACGTTTTCCAAATTCATGTTCTTGATAGAAACTAAAAAAGGTAGGGATGTTATGTTAGATCTTCTGACTTGGTTGGGTTATGATTGGGTGTACATAGTAGATCCCATAGGACTTATTGGACAATTAGCTTTATTTTGGAAGTTTTTGGTAATTTGAAATATACAGTTGGCTGACAAAAACGTAATAGATTGTAAGGTTGTTTTTGGTTTTCTTCTTTATGTTTATCGTGTATCTTATTCCTCCTGTTGTAAAAGACATACCATGATTATGAGAATGACTCATGTGTATCCATGGTTCTAAGGCTCATAACTAGTACTTAATTGGTAGGAGACTTCAATGTTATTTTTCATCATGGAGAAAAAATCAGAGGCTTAGCTAGTAAAGATGCATAATGCAAACAATTTGCACATGTAACTTTGAATTGTAACTCCACAAATATGAAAAGTGAGGGAAATGGTTTTAACTGAGGTGGAATACAATATGTTAAGTGGATTCAATGCAAACTAGATCAAGCATTTGGAAACCACAATTGGGACAGTCAATTCCCAACATCAAACCATGTTTTCTTGGATAAACGAGTCTTTAATCATCTTTCAGTCTCAATAAATTTGGTATTCAGTCAGCATGTGTTCAGGGAAAATTTTAACTTTGAAAAACGAATGGTTAACAAACTGTATATGAGAGATACTATTCTTAAATCTTTAGATGAAGATCAAACTAGTGAATCTTAATCATTGTATGATAGACTAAAGGTTTGTAAAAAATAATTGAGGTGGTGGAAAAAAGAGAAACAACGTTAACTCATAAAATAAGATCCAAAGTCTACATGAACTTCATCTTTCCCATGAGCAACCAATATTTTGGTGGCTACAAAAATATTGAGGGGGAAATTTCCTATGCCTCCGAAGTTTGGTGGATCTACATAAAGTTCAATAGTTTTGCCACAATCAAACAAATTAGCAACCAAATATAAGTGGCCAAATCCGTAAAACACAAATTATATATCTAATATATTCATACATTTTAAGTTTTTGTATAAATAATGTGATATATATATAAAATAATAAAAAATTTTGAATTCCTTACATGATTTATTTTTATCATCATGTAAGATTATATATTCTAAACCCCAAAACATATATCTAACAAAAGTTAACTTAACAATTCCTTTATAAGTGGATAAATTAGTCTCATGTAACAAAATCTCATCCAAAATCAATTTTGGTAATATTTAATTTATCTATCCGCATACCACAAACAACACCAAATTTACTTAAGCCTTAATGTAATCTGAAAACCTTAATGTAATCTTTTGTAATATACAAAAACTTGATAGCACTAACAAATCAAAAATGATTTTATATAGTAATAAGTATATAAAAACACTTGGTAGCTCTAACACATTACTTAGTTTTTTATATAGACAAATATAATAAATTTTTTTATAAATATGATTTGGTTAAAATAACATAACATAAGATTATGAATTATAGTTTTATAACCATTACTATAATCAAAATACATTTATAATATTACAAATTTATAAAATTTATTTTACAAAATATTTTAGCCACACCAAACTTGAATTTGTTACCATGTAATCAGTGGCCAAATTAATTCCTTAAAACCCAAAACATATATTTGACACATATGTTTTAGCTACTAGCAACCATTTTAGCGTATCTAAAATAATATATTATATAAATAATACAAATTGATGGCTACAGTAACATCGGTATCTAATCAGTTGCTAATTAGGTACCGACTGACAACCGATATTTTTCATTGCTAATTAGCTACTGATTTTTCACTGATGCGTTACAAAAAATTTCATTGACATTTTGGTAGCTAATTGGTGGCTAATCTGTGGTTTATTAGCTACCAACCAAATGTCAGTGGCTAATTAGACATTTCATGTAGTGAAAATGCCATGCACTTGAAATTCCATTCCCTCCGTAGTTTTGTGATGCTAATGTGAAGCTCATGACGGATAAGCTATGTGTTGAGATATATGATGAGACATGCATAATGGGTACATACAATAATGGATATAAGAATTTGGACCTATATGATTCCATATAATATGAGTCCACATTTTTATATTATTAACTAAATTTTGTATACTTCGTTTTGTATGCCTCTTATATTTTTTGTTGTTTACGCTGCAAGCAAAACTTATTATTTGGTATCTTGCATTTACTATTTTGTGTATGCATGATAACTCATTATTTTTTGTATTTACTACAAGGATATTAGATGAGGTGACTCGGTTTAGATGATGTAATTCTGTTATTGACTTTCTTATTTAACCTTTATTAGGATACTTTGCTAGCCAACTTCATTAATAGGTTTCTTATTGACTGTTTTTTGTTTGTTACTTTACTGATTAACACTTCTCTACCTCTACTCATCCTCTGTAAAAAAAAAATTAAATCACAGCAGCTTGTAAATTACATCCGAAAATCATAATTAATGTGATATTTGACGGCTTAGAGCTCACTCGACCAACACACTTGATCAATGGCAGCTCGAGTGAAGCTGACGAGCTAGAGGAAGACCACACCCGACCATTGGACTCAATCATAAGCAGCTTGAGTGTGGACATGAAGCCAACAGAAGAGGACATCATGCAAGTACCTGCTGGAGTAATGACAAGATCACGAACCAAATTCTTCAACCAAGTTATTGGAGAACTTATCAACCAAATCAAAAATTATGAAGAAGACTATCTAAGTTTGGCCTCAACAGTTCTGACTTGCATTCAACAAATGGGTGTGTCATTCATTTGTATTCTTTTTCCCTTAGTTGATTTGATCCCATTGAGTTTTCCACTAAGATTTTTAATGAGGCAAATTGGATTACACAACACAAGAGGCCAATTTTGCTGAATTAAAGACTCGACCCATCATCTCTCTAAAATTCTAGGATTGGCCTTGACTTTTGGTTATTTAAACTTATATTGTAAACTCTTTTCTTTTAACAACTTTCTAATCAAAATCTTGTATAAAACTGTTTCATCTCTTTGGTGTGTCATATCCAAAGAACCAACAAAATATCAAAGGTCTCTATAACCTTTGTGCGACCTAACGATCTATCTACGGCTTCTTCTTCTTCTCACGAATCAGATCAAGCCATCTTTATCATCTCAACTCATTTTGAAGTGAAGATCTTAGGAGATTCGTATCAAGTGGTATCAGAGCCACTTCAGAAGCTGGGTTCTCGATTTCTCTATCATTTCTTATCTTTTCCACTTCTTCAATCCATTTTTCTTGCTCCCATCATATATTCTAAGAAAAGAAAACAAAAAAACATATTAGTCTTAGATCTACATAGAATCTACTTTTGTTTGCTTGTTCTGCATATGACTCTTTAACTTCTTTAAGTTTTATTTGCATATATGAACATTACTTGATCTAGTAATAGGTTTGTATGTGAGATCTAATCATGTGTTGTGTTATAGTGGCTAGATCTGTAACGAATTCACCATCAGAGTACGTGTTCATCACTTGATTCTTCACTTTCACCACATCCATCTTGTGAATCTATTTTTGTGTGCTTATTTTTGTGTGACCTCTCATATTCTTTAGATTCTTTGAACAAAAAAACAGAGATTAGGTGTTGAAATCGCTTGAGTTTGTGTAGGTTGCAGTATGGTCGAGTATTGCTATCTCAACTTCCTGAAATCGTTTTTGCTCCTCATTTGTTCTTTAGAACTCTTTTCTTGGATTTGGGTGCCTTAAACTTTTGGGAAACATGGCCAATAACGATGAGGAGACACCACAAAGCATCAACAACAAGGTGTTGATTGAAGCTATGGAAAGGCTTTTAGATTAGAGTTTATACAGAATTAAAACAAGTCGAAGAAAGGTTGGATCTGGACGAGATAGAGCTAGTGTTAATCAAGGCAAAGAGGCTTCTAGTTGTAACCGATTGAATGATAAACACTATGGCCGAGGTGATCAAAGGAGTAACCAGCAAAAGGAACAGTTGCAGACTCGATTAAGGAAACAACAGGACAATGATGACATAAAAAGGTGTCTACAAGAAGTGTTTGAGGTTGTGTAGAAGCAAAAACGAGCCATTCACTAATCTGTTGATACTATAGCAAACAAAGAGAGACCTAAGGGATTGGAAAATTAAAAACCAGAACAAGATCAACCTTTGCCAATTCACAAGGACCCCATTGTGCATAAAAACGTTGAAAACAATATGAAAAGGGTTGAGGAAACTTCATAATCATTAGCAGTTCATGTTCCAAGCGAAGATCCACCAACAAGAAGTGATTTGTTGGAGCATGAGATCTGTCTAAACCAAGAACATGAGGATGGACCATGTGAGAGTCTCTTCTACACAAAGTGTTCACTTCAAAACAAAATTTGCAACCTTATAAGCTTCAATGGCTAACAACTAATGGCGAAATAAAAGTGACCAGATAAGTGATGGTGTCTTTTTCTATTGAGAGATTTGTAGATGGATTACTTTGTGATGTTTTGCCCATAAAAGCCAGCCACATTGTCCTACGAAAGCCATGAATTCGGATCGCAAAGCTACTTATCAAAGGCATATCAACCAATACTTATTCCAGCTTGGTAATATGAAGATCTCACTCGTTTCAATATCTCCATTGGAAGCTTATCCAAATCAACAAACTAAGAACAAAGCAATGGAACAACTCACCTTGCTCAAAACTTCCTTGGAAGCTAAGCGTATTATGTCCTCTATTTAATATGGTTTTGTGCTTGAGAAACTAACCTCTTTGGAACCGGAGCAACCGAGTAGCATTGTTTCTTTTTCAGGGAATATACAAAAGAGTTTACCGGTGGATTTTGAATTTGACCAACCATCTAACTTGGAGCCAGAATACCTATGTTGCACCAAAACGGAAACGGAAACAGATATGGAAGCGGGGACCAATACGGGAAACGGCAAAACTTAAAAATTTATAGATACAGGGATGACATAGATACGAATATATATTTAAGAATATATAAAAATATCCATAGAATAAAAATATAAGAAAGTCAAATCATAAAGTTAACCATAAATCTCAGAACAAAAGAATACTTAAATATAATATTTTAAGAAAATAAAGAAGAAACTAATCCTTGAGCAACTCATTATCAAAATCAAGCTCATCTAGCGAAAATTTTGCAAACTCCAAAAATCCTACGTCTTTTATAGAATCAAAAGCATCTCCATCAACATCCCATATCTTCGTTTTTTTCTTCTTTATATTGCACAAAATTCCTTGACAATAGACGCAAATTGTTGTGGATGAAGACTAAGTCTTGAACACGACTTGGATTCAACCTATTCCTTCTAAGTGAGTGAATAAAGGCCTAAGTACTCCAATTGCGCTCAGCACATGAAGATGAACTCGGTTGTCCGAGGAACCTGAAAGCCAAAGTCTGTAGGAACGGAGTTTGGGCACCAAAGTTAGCCCACCAATTCTTGGGATCCATACTAAACATCACTGAGATGCAGGTTAAATCCGTAAAAGGAGCACTCTTCATGGAGAATAATGCATACTCATTCATAACCTTAAGATGATCCTTAGTATTCAGAAACAATCTTCGAAAACACTTTCCTCTCTCAATTGAGAATTCTGCATCTCTATGTGGACTATTTCTTGTTGAATCCCCACATAGCCATTCATCACTATAAAATCTGCAATACAAAAAACAAGTTTTACATATGTGGCAGGAAAACTAAATGAAAGAATAAATCATATACTTTAAAATCATATACATGGATTTAAAGAGTGAGCTAAACAATGCAGAAGAGTGGTATTCTTTGCCCAACGATTCACTAAGATCTCATAAACAACATTGTAGAAAGGACTATCTTCAAACGTTTTTCTTTCTTAAAGATCTCATACTTCACCTTCTCAATCATAGAATCCCACATCTCATATACCAAATGAAGGCATGGCTTGTCATTGTCACAGAACCTAATCATCTCATATATAGGTCGTGTAAAATCAATAATATAAGACACTTGCTCCCACCAGTCATCACTTATAATCTTCTCCTTAACAAAAGTTGCTTTCCCCACATCATCATCTCTATAAGTAGCCCACTCCTCACTTATGGCCATAGATTAGAGGATTGTTTTGATAAACTTCAATCTCTTAAGCATCACAATAATGGAAGCAAACCGTGTATCAGCAACTGAAAGCAATTTAAGAGGACAATGCTTACTAAAGATTGCTAGTCTCATGTTGTGGGTCATGATGAAGTGTTTTACTGCAAGTGCATCTTCATGAATTACTGTAATCTAGTCGCATTCATCATATGCTACTTCATTCCTTTCCACATTCTTTGGAGCACAAATGTTCTTAGAGCAATATTAAGTGTATGAACCACACATGGTGTCCAATATATGTGAGGAAAGATACACTCAATGATCTCTCCAACCGCCTTACAATTTGATGCATTATAAGTGATGATTTGCACAACATTCTGATGACCCACTTCATTGATAACTTCTTTCGTCAAATTAGAAATGAAGAATTTATCTTTCACTTCCCCAAAGCAATTCACAGCCTTGAGAAAAAGAGGACCACTTTGAGAAGTAGCAACAAAGTTAATCAGATGTTTTTTGTTAGGATCGCTCCAACCATTTGACACAATCGTCACACCTCTTTCTTTCCATGTTAACTTCAGTGGAACTAATAGAGACACATCACCATCAATCTTACTAGCAGTTGCAAGCTGATAAGACCTAAGGTATTATGGGTTTCTTGCCAGACTAAAAGGCAAGCAACCAGTGTAGAACATTCTTGCAATCTGTTGATTAACATGGTCTCTAGCTTCAATACCAAAGGCTCAAGCAATTGGAGAATCTGCAGGCTTTCTTTTCTTAGAAGAAGATGTCATTTCACATGGTAAAGGAACCGCTCTAAAGCTAGACTCGTTTTTCTTCCTCTCAAAATCAGCTTCCAACTGTTTCATTTCAACTTGTTGACTCCTTGTTGCTTTCTTGCATATAAGAATACCTTCATTCTTAATCCCAAGCAGATGTGCTTTAATTCTCGAATATGAGCCTTACCGAATCTTAGTGCAAATATTACACTTAAATTTCTAAGTACTTCCTTTTTTTCTTTGCCTATCTAATTTAGTCACATAGTTCCATAATGGAACTTCTTCACTTTGATTTGTTGAATTAATCAATCCACCATAAGAAGTACTACCGATATTATTACTTTTTCTCCTTGAGAAGCCATAAAACCAACCAAAAACTATAAACAAATTGAGCAGCTAAAATAATATGAACAACAAATTGGTTATTTTAGATATGATTAAGCTAGGGTTTAAGTTAAGTAATATATATCACGTCACCATATAACCAAAATCAAAATTTCTTAGAGGCTTTTGATTTATCGAGCAGCAAAATCATGGCACGTGATATATACTAAACTAAACAACACCATAATACTTTCTCCTTACGATTACATCAAAATATAACCAAAATTAAAGTTTCTTAATTAGATATGACGACCACGTCCCCACCAAGTTCCCGTCTCGAAGATGTTACGGGTACGAGAGACGGCAACTAAATGACGTTTCGGTGCAACATAGCAAAATACATTTTTATACCATTTCCTTGTGATTATCCAAGAAAGTACTATAAATAATTTTATTTGGTTAGAACATGGCCTAATTTTTTTGTGATTATCTTTGCTCAAGATAAAAAACGTTTTGATTTGGAAAATGTGAAAGAATTTCATGTTTCAAACTCTGTTTTTGATAAAATTATTCCATCTTTTGAAGCACTCACACCTGAAAAATTCTCTAAGAAAATATGTTTTCTGATTGATGAATTTCGTGATTTCAACTTTTCCTTGAGTTTCCTTGAAAAGTAATGTGTTTGACATGTTTAGAACTAAAACAGAATGTGAATTGTTTTAAAACTTGGCCTGAATTGAATTGCTTGTTTAAAAATGTATTAATTGAGCCTTGTAAACTGACATACCATATATTTGAATTTAGCCATTCGAAAACGACCTTAGATGCCTTAAACAATGAGAGCATGTTGGGTCATCTTAAGAGATTGTTTGTCTATTACTAACGCACATTTGATGTGGTTTCTCTAGTTCTTGTGAAAGCAAAGGAAAGACAGGTTAAGGATTCAAAGGCAAAGATGACTCAAGTTCTTACTAATCAAGTGGACTATGGACCAAGGCAACATATGAATTATCTTTTCGGAAGTTGGAATTAGAAATACCTGAGAAAAAAAACAACTACAAACACCCAAGGATGGTCCATTCTAAATCTCTACTTTGACATCATCTCCATGAATATATGCTTTATCTTTTCCTTGTGCCTAAATTGTTTCTATTTGATGTACGAGATGTTGCGCAAAAGCATGAAAAATTCGTCAAAGCTTACTCAATGATCGAAGAAGAACCACCAGATGTGTTACTTGTGCTTAGATCAAACCTTAATTTATAGCAAGCAAAACCACACAAAGGTTCACAAACAACCTTGAATCGTACAAGTGATGACACGATTTTTACGGTTTTGTGCAATCAGATCAAATGAATCCTAAAACATTAACATGTCGCTGATAGCATTAAAGGTGTCAATCCAAGTCAAGTGTGTCACTAGCAGTTGGGAACTATATGGACCAACCTAATCCAAGTTTGATATTCAGTTCATCAAGTGTCACGGTGCTGAAGCATAACAATAAAACGGAAACAAGAAGCAAACAACTCACCAAGCAGAATTAACGCAATGAACAAAAACAGAGCGGTTAATACGAGAATAGACGATAAACGAGAAACTGGGCATCGAGGAGTGAAGTTATTGATTCATGCTTGGCTAGGAGACTTTAGACTACTTGACAAACCAACATGCAATTATCTCATACAAAGGGTTCAACGCAATCAATATCACTGTCGTGACAATCGAACGTTATTCAGCTAGAGCCAGACCTAACTCTCGTTAACGGTACCTAACTCAACAAGCATAAAAAGACAATCCACATCAGTCAATAAGCACTCTAGACAGCTAATCCCTTAGGCTAGAAACGCAGATCACATAATTTAGCTCATTCAAAAATTTCATCAAACACTTGGGTAGGTGGATGAGTGCAATAGATCATATTTCAAGTAGCTAGCAAGAAACAAGCATTAGGCTCACTAAATCTGATGAGAATCTATTAACATTAAGCTTAAGTAGTCTGGATTCCCCTAGTTCCACATAAATCTACCTCATTTCCTCAACACCCATAAGAAAACTACTCACTTATCATGGGCAGATGAATGAAATCGAAATCTAATGCGAGTGACATGATTAGAAAAATAATGGAAAGATGAACAACAATGAAGAAGGAAACAAAGAGAAATACTCAATTAATCATCATCAATCCAAGCATTCAAATACACAAAAACGAAAGAAAACTAGAGGCAAAGCGTTTATGTGTTTTCTGGGTATTTATAGTGCAACACTCGACCCTTACAAAGTCAAAACACAGAAAAAGTCAACAAAATAAAAGTTCGGAATCATGACTCGACCAGATGTTGGTCGAGTCTCAGAGTTGAGTGTCTTGTGTCGTGCTCTTTTCCAGGAGACTAGAGTCTAGGCCACTCGAGTTTGTTGGTCGAGTCGTGGCCTTGTGCTCGGCAGATGGCCATCTCGAGTGTTGGCATTCGGGTCCTTCAGTCGAGTCAGTCCTCAGGTGGTCTCGGTCAGATTGAGACTCGACCCATCCGGCCGAGTGCTTGGGTCGAGTTGTGGCCTTGAACCTTCAAAAATCCTTGACTCGATCAAGGGCTGATCGAGCATGTGAGTCGAGTCTGTTTGGTCCCAATACTTAGCCATTTCTTCTGATCGTGTACAACACTCTGTACAGGTCCATGTCCATCCTCACGTCTATCAGCTTCCAGAATGGTCTGAATTCCTTCGAAAGTACCTAATAATGGACCAAATGCAGGATGCATGCTATGCAAATGTATAATGCACAATATGAACCTAAAATGACTCTAAAACGGTGAGAATGTCATGAGTATGCATGAAAACTAAGATAAATAAGACTCTAAAACATGGTAAAATTCATGCATATCAACAAGTCAATACACAAGTGGGAGAAAGATCAACCATTCAAGCCACTTGATTTGGATCAAAACAAGCACAAAATCTTTAACCTCTTCATTGTTATCAAATAAGAGCCACCAGACGCGTTCTTTAAACCAAAGAAAAAACCACAAAGACTTAGAGGTAATTACTTGGCCCAACTTGATTTCATGAGTACTAATTTACTTTATGTCCATGCAGGTAATTCGGACTTGCTAACAATATCTACAATATTCCAAAATCCTTAAATTAACAAATTTTGAATTCAAAATATAAATTTTTTATGATTATTAAATCTTATGGAGTAAATACAGAAAATTATCATTTTAAATATATTATCGAGCTTAATATATTTTCAAATCAATGCTGATTAGTGAGATAGTTATCCCACCACCCTTTAAGCTGTCCCAAAAAATCAGCTATAAGGAGTTCAGCGACAGTTTTATCCTCGCTGCCTATTTGTGTTCTATAGGCGTTTGCAGCCATTGTCATTTTTTGGAGGAAATTAAGATATTATATTCAGATATTCCATCTAGATTCCAGTCATAGACGAAGAAGAGTTGAACCTAGATTGTTCTACTGGTTGAATTTGTCCTAGGTCTGGTGATGCTATTATTTGGTTCTCATGATTGTTTTTCCAATCAAGACGGTTTATCCTATTGTTTTGAAATTGGTTTTTCAAAAAGTTCTCTACAAACAAAGAAAAGATACAAGAAAAATATTATGAATATCTTAAAAAAATAAGGTTCAAGTTTTGTTTTTAATTGGCTTGAAGATTATATAAAAGAAAGTAACATTTATTTTCCTTATTCAAAAACAGCAAATCCTATCACAAATCGAAATAAAATTCCTGAGTGGGAAACACTCGTTAGTGGAAAAATACTTCGTTCAAATCACCCTCCTCAACGAAGAATAAAACTTGAATTATCGGGTAAACCGATTGAAGGAATCTCTTTTAAATTCCCACAAGAAGATGATAAGGCGAATGTCCCATAAGAGGTATTAATGATACTAAGCAAAAAATATCTAAATAGATAAACATGAAATATTTGTTAAGATTTAATGCTCATGTATTATAAAAGGTATATTGTAAGAATCGTTATATAAATTTTTGTGAGACTAACATTTTCATAATTCTAATGTTTTCAATATTCTCTAATCACATGGTCGAAATTAACAATTGGATTAAATATTATAAGCTTAAAACTTTTTTTTTATTGTGCGGTAGATGAAAATATAATATACTATTAGAAATAATATTTAAATCCAAATTGTAATGATGAAGTGAAAATACTATTTACACATTTTAAATCGAAACTATAAAAGAGACTACATATTATTACACCTATGGTTTGTAAATGTTGATGGTTTCTAGAAGCTATATCGTTAATCTGTGGTCGGTTTGATCTTCTCCAAAACTCAAGAAAACTTGATAACTTGAGGTTTTCTAGCTCTTTTCTTGAAGAAATGATTATGTGAACTGAAAATAAGAGAAGTGTACATATTAATAATTAGAATATAAACGTTAAAACTAAAAAGAAGAAAAATTGAACTGAATAACATAGATCTATAGTAGTTGTCAATTACAAAGATTTTTAGGAAGTCTTAATTATGTTCTAGATTTCTGTCCAAATATCAATAGGTTAGCTAAACTATTGCATGATCGTTTAAAGAAATACTCAACCCTCTGGATAGAACAACATACCGCTGTACTCCAACAGATTAAAAAACAAGTCTTAAAAATTCCATGTCTGCATATAGCAGATCCAAAATTAGAAAAAATCATAGAAACGGATGTCTCTGATATTGGATATCGAGGTATTCTAAAACAAAAAGAAACAACGGATCGTGAAAATATAGTCCAATTTATTTCGTCCCATTGGAATGAGACCCAAAGAAATTAACCATTAAAAAAGAAATACTAAGTATAGTTTTATGTATACAAAAATTTCAAAGTGATCTTCTAAATCAAAAGTGTTTACTAAGGATTGATTGCAAAAGTGCCAAAGACGTTTTACAAAAGAATGTTAAAAATCTTGCTTCAAAACAAACTTTTGCCCGTTGACAGGCATTATTAAGTATTTTGCTTTTGATATAGAATATATTAAAGGAGAAACAAATTTTATTCCAGATTTCTTGACTCTTGAATTTCTCCAAAACAGGTACGATGCCACCAAAACAGATTGACAAAGGAAAAAGCCTTTCTTTAGGTCCAAACCAAAAATACCTTCCTCTCTTGAAATTTTTAAAATTCCTGAAGCCCCTTTAAAAATGATTTAAAAACAAAACTAGGCTTCAAAACAAATTTCAAATCTTTGAACAATTCCCAAATTGTTTTAAAAGAATTTTCACAAAATTCTCCTTCTGAGTATTTTGAAAAACAAATTTATCAAAATGTTAATTCTCTTGAAGAAGACTTTTTTGAAAATGATCCGATTTCAACCATAGAAAAGTTTTTGGGAAAATCAGCATTTTAAACCTTACAATACAAAAAAAACTGTACTATTTTATCAAACAATTTTGGAAATTTTAGGATCCGTTACTTTCAAACACAACTTTTTGGATGAAAGTCACACGGCTCCCGCCTACTCCACTTTCAAAATACATGATCTTTTTTTCCCAAGGGATTGGGACTATAAACTCAACGAAAGTATAAAATTTTCAGAAAATATTTCAAATCTTTCTTGTTACGATGTCTCATTTAATTAGTGGGATTATTGCCAAGCTTGGTATAATTCCTTCTTGATCCAATCACCCAAACACAAACACACGTGGTTGATTTTTTTCGACACCACATGTAACTTATCCAAATCACCAATATGGTTCAATCAATGGTGGAACAACTTTGGTTCTATCATCGACATTTTCAAACCCCAGATAAACAAATCTTTCCAAATCTTCAAAACTAGTTTCATACCATCTGAGGATGAAAAAAGATTTTCCACCCTAACACTTTTCCATTCCAAATTTCATTTACCCTGGGTCTTTTCATGGAGCTTTGAATATTCAAATGATGCAATACCCATCATCAGACGCAAATTTAAAGTCAAATGGTGGGACAAATATAGAATCCTTTCAAATCTATATCCTTCAAATATCCCTGAATGGATTCAAACCCAAAATTCCAAATCTCTTAACCCATAACCTTCACAAACACTCATCCAAACACCAAAAATGACTCAAATAAAAAATGTTATCTATACTGGCAGCAGCAAAATCGGAAGAGGAAATTAAGTCAATTTCATTGAGGTTCCTACCAACCATATCAAGTTAGAACTCTGAAGCATTGGGAACTGAACCTGAAATGGATGAAGATGACTTATTATAAATCACAAATTTATGTTAAAAAAAACATACACTGGAGAAGATATACAAACATCGGAGAAGGTATCCAATCCAAAATCCGCAAACAACTACAGTAGCTGTCGACGAATTATGTCAACAATCAACCACAGTAGCTGTCAGAGGAAAAAGTGATACAAACAAGAATTCATCAATCAACTGCAGTAGCTGTCGGCGACTTAATCAACTACAGTAGCTGTCGGTAGAAAAAATATTTTAATCACTACAAAAGCTGAAGACATGAAGCATCTCGAGGAAGCCATCGTTGTCCACTACAAAAAGCAGGGGACATGAAGCATCTCAAGGAAGCAATCATCATTGTCCACTATTAATTTTAAATTTCTTTTAAATATTTTAATATGCACTTGTAAACTTCTATATAAAGAAGTGTTGTCCATATCTTCAAACACACTTTGGACTTCTCTCTCTAGATTCCATCTCTAAAATCTCTCCCCCTTCCATCTCGAGTTAAGAGAATTTCTTACATTTTATTTGTAAGTTTAAATTATTTTCAGATTGTTTTAAAATTTTTAATAAAATCCAAATTTATCTTAAACTTGAAATCTTTATCTTTCAAATTCTTTCAAATTCTGGAATACCTTCTATCAATCTTTTGTCACTCTGAGACTAAGTCCTTAGTAGTTATTGACTATTGAGTTGCGACAAGGCTGATAGTATGTATTTGTAATGAATACATGAAAAAATGTATGTTTTAAACCGACCCCCTTATATATATATATATTTAATAAAGGGGTAAGCTTTTAGATATGTTTATTATTTTTTGACCATCATTTGTTACCATTTTCTGCTTAACTTCATCACTTTTGCATAGCACTTAGAGTTATTTGTGTCCATATTAGCATACATAGTGTTCTTGTATTAGCATTGCATGCATCTTTGCATTTGAGTTATTATTAGGAACTTTTGGATGCTTTGAAAACTATTATGGACCAGAGATGGAAGGAATTAGAAGGACTTGACAAGAAGATACGTTTTGGAACCAAATGGAAGCAAAGATTTGAGCAGATGGATTCAACTCGGTCTCATCACTCGACCGTCAAAGCCGAGTTGGTCTACAAATTGATCAACTCGATGAACCAGCTCGACCGCAACGGTCGAGTTGAAGACCAGATCATTTATTCTTCTCCAGCTCGACCAACATGCTCGATACACTTGGTCGAGTTAGACGCTCCCGAAGACTTTTGTTAACTTTTCTGGTTTGACATTTTAAAGTTAGATTAATGAGGGTATAAATACCCATCTTATGTTACAAAAACCCTTCGTCCACGCTTGACTGCCTTTTTTGTGAAAGAACAACTAGAATATTCTCTCTTTTGTAATTCTAGATATGAACCTTGTTCTTCATTTGTTTTAATGCAATTTCTATCTTCTTTTTAAATATTTTTTTCTTTCTTAGCTTTATGGTTATTCTACTTTCTGAGTTTTTTAATGTTCTTAATGATGTCTGAGTAGATTACCTAGGGTTCTTCAGAAAATGAGTTAGATTAGTGTGGATCAAAGATTTTCTAGGTTCCTTAAGGTTATATTAGTCTAGATCTCTTCTAATTTGGTGTTATTAATGCTTATTTCATTCTGATCATTTGAAATTTGAACTTACATATTTTACCACCTAGAAGGTGTTTGATAAAATGTTCGACTGAGCCATTTCAGAGATTTACATTCCTAACTCTAGGTATTGAATGTTTAGTATGTTTATTGGCTAGAATGAGTTATTTCTTAATGCCTGATAGGTTGTTGAACGCTTATGATGATATGGTCTGATGATAGCTTCTCAAAGATTAATTATCATGGAAGTGGATTCAATAGTTTATGAATTTGTTGCCTAGATCCTCTCAGTGTGAGTTTTGTTAAGTAGCTGTTTCTTTCGGTTATTTGTTTGTTTAATTGTTCATTTAAGTTAATAGACAAATCATCATATCTGATTGGCTTGAATTAGATTGATTTGTTTATATCTTGATTGCTAATAGTTGCACTTGATTAGATTGACATCTTATGTAGTGCAATGACATGATAGTGCATAAGGATAATTGAGTGGTAAAAATCCTTGAATCAATTTGGCGTCGTTGCCATTTGGGTGTTTACATTACTACATTTAGGATTTCAGATCTTCTGAGATCAAGTTTGTTTTTGTTCAAAGTTGATCACTTACCTTTCGGACGTCACAACTCGAGCAAAAGGTTGAGTTGAGTTTTCTCGTTGTATGCAGACACATTCAAAAGGTAGGCAGAATCTCCTTCATTGCCTTGACAACATTTACCAGCTTCCGCGTGCGTTGAGCTATAGAGGGATCAACTTCACAATGATCAAAAAATTTCAGTGGGAATAGACAACCCACAAGGATTTAATACACAAGCACCTTATGTGCATGGGCCTCAACAGCGGAGGCAAGGAAAAATTAGAGCAGGTGATGCACCTACCAATCACACCTAGATTTATCCCCAATAATAATTTTGAGATCAAGAGTGGTCTTATCTCCATGGTACATAGCAATAAGTTCCATACTACCTGTGGAAGATCCTCTTGATCATCTTAACGAGTTTGAACGACTCTGCAGCCTTACCAAGATAATTGGGTTAGTGAAGATGCTTTCAAGCTGAGACTCTTTCCATTCTCTCTAGGTGACAAAGCCCATCAGTGGGAAAAGCATTTACCTCAAGGTTCCATCACTTCATGGAATGAGTGCAAGAAAGCCTTTCTTGCCAAGTTTTTCTCAAATTCAAGGACTGCCAAGATTAGAAACAAGATTTTTGGATTTGTAACATGAAATACCAAGTCTTTCTCTGAAGTTTGGAACGCTTCAAGAACTATCAGTCTTAGTGTCTTCACCACGACTTCACCGATGAATACCGACTCAACACTCTTAACAGAGGTGCTCTTCTTAAGAACTGCATGCTTTTAGATACCGCCCGCAATGACAACTTTCTGAAAAAAGATGTGGATGATGGCTGGTAGTTTGTGGAGAACCTTGCCCAAGCTGACGACAATTATGGTGATGATTATGACAGAACCTTGAGAGGTACTGCGAATTCTGATGCAGTGAGTAGAAAGAAAACCAAAGCTTTGAATGAAAAATTGGACGAGTTACTCTTGGTACAATAGAAATTAGTCCACTTTGTATGTGAGGAAGAACAAGTTCAATATGGGGAAGATAATCAGGTTGAAGAGGTAAGCTTTGTATAGAATCAGGGGGTTACAACAAAGGGTACAATAAAGGTTGGGTTTCTACAAGTATAAGCCATGCAAAATCTCCTTGGTCTTGGCTGATAGGTCTATTAGAATTCAACGTGGTATTTTAGAAGATTTACTTGTCAGAGTAGGCAATGTGGAAATACATATTAGTTTTATAGTTCACTAAATGGATGAAGAACCTAAGGATCCATTGCTATTTGGGAAACCCTTCTTAGTAACAGCTTGGGCAGTAATAGATGTCAAGAATGGTACAATTGAGATGAACTTGGGTAAGGATTTCAAGATGAAGTTTAGTATCAAGGACATCATGAGGAAACCAACCATCGAGGGTGAGTTGATTTTGGTACAAGAAACGGACTTGATGAGCTACTGGAAGAATTAGCATAAGAGGATCACCTCCAGATTGCACTAACTAGAAATGTTGTTGATGGTTATCTCCATAATGAAACAAAATTTTATAGGAAGTTGCTAGACTCCCATAAGGTTGTAAAGGGATCAATTCAATTCGAGGATTTGGTCAGAACATATGTCACAACAGTAATTGAGGAAGAGATAACTTCAACAACCCAAGAACTGATAGTTTTCAATCCCAGCTTGACCTCCAACTCAACGTCCCAGGCCGAGCTGAACAACATTCCAGTATCAGACGACTTGCCCAAACTCAAAGCACATAAAGTCGATTTAAAACCACTTCCTAATGGGCTAAGGTATGATTTCTTGGGTCCTAACTCTACTTATCATTGCATAATGAATGATGCATTGAATGATGATGAGTTGCATTCTCTTTTGACTGAATTGAAGAAGTTTAAGAAGGCAATATGGTATTCTTTAGATGACATTAAAGACATATCACATAGTCTCTGCACCCATAAGATTCACCTTGAAAATGAATTTTGCTCTAGCATTGAACCTCAAAGAATATTGAATCCTAATCTGAAAAAAGTAGTTAATGTGATTTATCCAATCTCTGATAGTAAATGAGTTTCACATGTTCATTGTGTGCATAAGAAAGGGGGAATCAGTGTTGTTAAGAATGAGAATAATGAATTAATTCCCACTAGGACAATTTTTGGGCATAAAATGTGCATTGCTTTAGGAAGCTTAACTCAGCATCTAGAAAGGATCACTTCCCTTTGCCTTTTATTGACCAAATCCTTGAAAAATTAGCTAATCATCCTTATTACTGCTTCTTTGATGGGTATAGTGAATTCTTTCAAATCCCTACCTACCCAAATGACCAGGAAAAAATCACATTCACCTCTTCATATGACACTTTCACATATAGGCGAATGCCTTTTGGTTTATGTAATGCACATGCTACTTTTCAGCGCTGTACGATTTCGATAATTTTGGATTTAATTGAGGAGATGGTTGAAGTATTCATGGATGATTTCTCTGTTTATGGCTCTTCTTTCTCCTCTTGTTTGTCAAATTTGTGCAGGGTACTTTCTAGGTGTGAAGAGACCAATCTAGTGCTTAACTCAGAGAAGTGTCACTTCATGGTAAAAAGGGTATTGTGTTGGGTGAAAAGATATCAGAGAAGGAGACTGAGGTTGATAAAACAAAGATTGCAGTTATGACACAACTACAACCTCCAAAAACAGTTAAGGATATTAGGAGTTGCTTGGGACATGCTCGGTTTTATAGAAGGTTCATCAAAGTTCTAAGGTGATTGTACACATTCACAATGCGCTTGGATGTTTTTGACGAAAAAGAAAGACACTAAGCCTAGGCTGTTGAGATGGATATTTTTGCTTAAAGAGTTCGACATGGAGATTGTGGATAAGCCAGGGATTAAAAATGATGTAGCTGACCATTGGTGTCGGATGATCGTAGAGGATTCAACTCCAATAGATGAATGTATGCAGAGGAGCAACTCCTAGGTTCAGTTACATCTATAGTTGGCTATGAGATCAAGGAAAGAATTGTTGGAGTCATAGCCTTAAAGGATGAGAACTTGCCTTGGTACACTGACTTGGTAAACTGTCTGGTTGTAAGGGAAGTCCCAAAGAGCTTGGATTCCTATCAGAAGAAGAAATTCTTTAAGGATATGAACCACTACTTTTGGGATGAACCTTATCTTTACAAGAAGGGATCTGATGGTTTATTCAGAAGGTACATAGCTGAACAAGAGCTACAAGGGGCCTTGGAGGATTGCCATGGGTCTACTTATAGTGGACATTTTGCAACATACAAGATAGTACTAAAAATTCTGCAAGCTGGACTTTGGTGGCCCACTATATTCAAGGATGTACAAGTGTGATCCTTACCAAAGGATGGAGAATATAAGCAAAATGAGTGAGATGCCTACTCAGAATCCAATTTGAAAGGTTGAGGCATTTGACTGCTAGGGAATCGACTTCATGGAGCCATTCAATCCACTATTTAATGGAAACAATTACATTATGGTAGCAGTTGGTTATGTTTCCAAATGGGTTGAGGCCATAACATGTCCCACTAATGATGCTAAGGTTATGTTGAAGCTGTTTAAGAGCACCATCTTCTCAAGGTTTGGAGTCCCAAGAGTTGTGATCAGTGATTGAGGCTCTCACTTCATTAACAAGCTGTTTGAAAACCTATTAAAGAAGTATGGAGTTAAGCATAAGATTGATACATCTTACTACCCACATACTAGTGGCCAAGTTGAGGTTTCAAATAAGATTAAAGCAGTTCTTGCAAGAGTTATTGGAGTGTCAAAGAGGGATTTGTCAATAAAACTTGATGATACTTTATCGGCTTATAGAACAACTTACAACACTTTTATTGGAAGGACTCCATTCCAGCTACTATATGGTAAATCATGCCATTTGCCTATTGAGATTGAGTACAAGGCAATATGGGCAACAAAGTTACTAAATTTTGATCTCACGACAGCTGAAGAAAATAGAGCAATCGATTTGCATGAGTTAGAGGTGATTAGACTTGAAGCTTATGAAAGCTCAAAGGTTTACAAAGAGAGGACTAAAGCATTCTATTACAAGAGGATCACTCCTAAGAAGATCATAGCTGGTGATCAAGTCCTCTTATTTAACTCAAGACTTAAGCTTTTTCATGGAAGGCTAAAATCAAGGTGGTCTGGCCCATTTAAAGTTAAAGAAGTTCTACCATATGGACCTATAACTTTGGTCAATAAGGATGGAGAAGACTTTTATTCTAAATGGACAAAAAGTAAAACCTTACTTGGTGGATGAGCTCATTCCTAAGAGAACCTCTATTTCTCTCGATGAACCATCCCACCTCTGATATGAGTGAATAGTCAAACTCAGTGACTTTAAATAAGTTCACTTGGGAGGAAGTCTCATAGTATGCTTGCAAATATTTTTATTGAGTTCTTAGAATTTTTCTCTTGCTTCTTTTATTTTCATTTTGGATTTTAGGAGTCTGAGGAGTGTTTTAATAGGTAGTGTGGTTGAATTCATTGGTTTTGGCAGCAATTAGGGAAGGTTGAACCCCAACGAGCTGTGCCACAAAAATTTCACCACATTGCCCAGCGTTTAGGATAGGATTCATCGAAAAATCTAATGGAAAAATGTCCAGCTCGATGTCGTACATCGAGTTGACTATCAAGCTGGTTAAAAAGGCATGAATCAACCTTGGCAGCTATGTAGTCACGTCGAATCACAGAGATCAGCGGTATTTTGGGGATTGTTCTTTACAATTTTCTTCTACTACACACTTTTGATTGGAAGCAAGAACAAGCGGCGCTAAATTACAATATATTTTTGTAAAAGTTTTATTTTATGAAAAAAATGATTAGAGTAACTAGCAAAAGATAATGTACTTTTATGATTAATACAAAATTACATATTTAACTACTACTTACCAAAGAAAAAAAAACTAGAGAAAATTAAGGCAATATCAGGTTTCTAGAAACTAATTAAGGATCTAATAGGTAGTTTTCATATTTAGGTAAGTAACAGTGGACTATATGTGCACATATACAAAAATGTCCCTGATGAAGCAACTTACCTTGGATTCAGCTAACCCACCATGAAGATTAGTTAATGGCCCACCACACTTCAGCTTGTTGTGTAAGGCAGACAAAGCATTTAATAGAGGAAACATCAAAGATCTCCTTTGCCGAAGGAGGAAGGTTTATGTCCACAAATGCTAAAAGGAATTATTGTCTGTAAACAAGCCTAGAGGAATGAAGCCAAATATCTTTGCAAAAAAATAATATTAAAATGACAAACCCTCTTTATTAATGCCATCGCTGAGGAGAGTGCATTTAGACTGTGGTAACTTGAAAAAGAAAGAGATCAACTTTCCCTTCTAAGATAACTGCAACCAACCTCATTCAATGTTCAACTCTTGAAATTTAAGATAGGTGAGATTCTCTTATGTCTTTATTCTCATCAGATTTTTGCTTTTGTCTTCTTTGAGGGAACCATTGTTGAGTGTTCTGAAACCTAATTCGAGATTTGCTTTTGTCGTCATCTAAAAGTTTTGTCTGAAAATGGGACCACTGATTTCTTGTTGTCATTATCTAAAGTGTTTGCGCTATACTTTTGGCAAGAGGGACCACTGTATTTAGTTTCGTGGTTTAAGGTTTTTGAGTGAAAGCCATGTTAGAGATGTGTCTCTAATTTTTATCTGTAACATCTCAGATTTTTTTTGTGCATTTTGCAAGGATGAAATATGTAGGTTTTGTTCTATATTTTTCGATGTAGAGAAAGAATACCTTGTTATGGCTGAACCTTGTTTTATAAGCATCTGTGGTTTAGAGTATACCGTAGATTTGAGAAAGCTTAGTATAAACTCTGGCTTTGAAACACAAAAAAAGAAGGAATGACATGTATATATTTTGTTTGCAGATAGCTTAAGTAAAATGTGGACAGATGTGAAGGTTCATCGAGGTGATTGGAAGTTGGATCCTTATGACAACTACATCTTTGAAGAGACTTGAAAAGATTTTATTGCAATAATCGAAGTGAAGGAAGGGGACTCTCTTGCGAGGTTTTTGGCAAAACTGATGTATGTTATGGGTGTGAGGGAGGGCCAACATGTTGAGATCAGTTACCAATGGCCTAAATGTGTGTTTGGCCCAACTTGGAGGCAGTTCCCACCTTCATATATCATATTGGCAGTTCCCACCTTCATATATCAAGATGGATGAGGAATTTAATGTGTTCATGTCAATCAGAGGAGAGATACAGAGCCTACCTCTGATGGCAACGGTGCGACAACAAGATTGAGTGCCTAGTATTCCCCTTATTACTGATGGAATAAAAGGCAGAGAGCGTAACGATATGATTCTTATTTTTATTGACTCTTGTATAGTTGAAGTATGATTAAAATGTATGAGACTTTGCCTTAAATTAGGTTAAAATAGTGATGTGATTTGTAGTTGACACTAAAATTGTTTTTTGCGCATATATTGTGTTGGTAATGGGGACAGAGCTGTTTATTTCATCACAAGCTAATTCTTGTCTTCCAACCGCAGAAAATGTTGGTAAACCATTAATTTCATTTTGCATAGGATATTAGCAGGAACATAATCTATGATGCTTAATAAGTTAATTGGGCCAAGCCGACCAAACAATGTTCAACAAATGATAGGTATGTGGGTTTGTAGTATGCAAATAATAGATATTGCGAACGTTGAATATATTACATGTAAATATATTTAGTACCCGCAACTTAATAAGGTTTACTGCAGATCTGATGGTTGAATGACCTCAAAGGACGTGGGGACTGTACTGCCAAAGCCAAACAATGATGGTAAATTTTGATTACCAATTGTTTGTATTGGCAAAAAAAATTTGTATGCTTTAACTTTATTTGTTTGCATCAGGTGGTGGTGTTCAAGATAAGGGGAAACAAACAGTTGTGGATAAAGCGAGGCGGGTACCTCCTTATACGCATGACGTGGGGAGGGGAGGTCTAACGATAGGCTCAGATGCGAGCAAACTTTGGAAGGCATTTGTTGGGAGTAAAACCATGTTGCTTGGAGGTAGTAGTCAGAGGAGAGGTGGCGTTGGTGTTGACCTAAACAAAGAGGCTGCTATTGGGAGCCTTCGAATGGAGTCAATAGGTCAGTTGTTTCAAAACTTCAATGATGATAACGAGGATAACTTGACGTTAATAGGTCAGTTATTTAAAAACTCATTGGTAGTTTCTGAAAAAAACAATGGTAAACTATTTTAGTGTCTGTAAAATAATGCAATACCCAATATACATTATAGACACTGATGAGGAGCCCATTAGGCTAGAGGGCGTTATGCAGGGGAATGGAGGTTGGAAGCCATCCCGACATCCCCTCAATGTTGCAATTACCGAGGTAAATGTTGTGAACAAGCGGGTTGTCCCAAACTATCTAACTGATCGAGATGCACCACCATATTTTGATGTCTCCGATGAAGATATTGGCATTGAAGATGAGTACACCAATTTGCGGTATTATATTAATTTGGACGTAAATTTTATTTGTATACGCAAAACATGTTATAGATAAAGTACACCGGGCAATAAGGGATATAGATTACAAAGGCTCAAAGATATTCGAAGGGCGAGTGTTTCGGGATGAGGAGGATTACAGAAAAAAGTTGGCGATCCATGCCATAACCAACAAGTTCCACTTCAAATACGATATGTCTTGCCCAAAAATGGTTAACGTCTTGTGCGTAGGAGCAACATGTCCTTGGAGGGTGTACGCAACAAAAATGCGAACACTTTGTGATACGTATAATATCACCATTCTATACTTGCAGCATTGCTGAGAGGTGTGACTTTCATAAGCAAGCTTCCACAGCTGTTATTGGGGAGCTGATTAAGAACAAATATGTGGGCTTTGGGCGTGGGCCTGGAGTATGTGAAGTGAGGTGCTATGTAAGAATATGCTTTGTTTTTGAGTAGTGTAACGTTTTACAGATACCTATGTAGTTAACGGTTATCAGTAGTGTTAACAACAACAAATTGTGTTTGTAGTTGCGAAAGGACTTCAGCTTGCATATCTCCTACTAGAAGGCATGACGGGCCAGGGAAATTGCAATGGACAGTGATTTGGGTTCTGCTATGGATAGCTACGACTTACTCCCTGCTTATTTCAAATTACTAGTTGACACAAACCCGGGGTCTATTGTCGTATTGGACACTGAGATGGACGACAATGGAATATAATGGTTCAAGTATCTATTCTTCGCACTTCATGCATTTGTTTCAGGGTTGGCATACATGTGAATAGTAATAGTAATAGGCGGGACCCATCTTTGTGGACGATACGGTGGATCCTTGGTTGCTGCGAGCGCTCAAGATGAAAATTACTGTATATTCCATGTAGCTTTTGGGATTGTTAATAGCGAGAATGACAATGCATGGACGTGGATCCTGGAGAAGCTATGTCGGATTGTTCCAGATGGGAGTAAACTGAACATAGTGTCTGACAAGCATGCATCCATCTATGCTAGTATCCAAAAGGTGCGTGATTGTGCATGATTAGTTGTGAAATGCGAAATTAGTGGATAACAAAAAAGTATCTGTTAAAATAATATGTATTAGTAAAAAAATTTAATATCCAATAACACCATGTTCATGCTTTGATCATTGTGTTTGTTTTTTTCTGCGTTGAAGGTGTACCCCTAAGCGTAACATGGCGCCTGCATATTTCATCTGGTTTGAAATGTGGTGGCAACTTTCAAGAACAAAAACTTGGGTCACTTGGTTATGGATGCAGCTAAAGCGTACCGCGTAGAAAAGTTCCAAAAAACTTTCGAAGAAATAAGATACATAAGTCCTTGGTGTGTCAAATACCTAGTTGAAATAGGATTTGAGCATTGGAGCATGGCCTACTATAAAGGCAATCGATACAATATAATGACAAGCAACATTGCGGAGTCGTTGAATAACGAACAATCAGTTGCTAGGGATTATCCCATTATCTCTATCCTCGAGTCGATACGGATGACACTGGTGACTTGGTTTGCCTTGATACGAGAGGCTGCAGGTTTTGCTGAGCTGACTGTCCCTCCAAAAATCCATAATACACTTATGCATAAATTTGAAAAGGGGGCAGGGTTCCGGGTGACGAAGCTAGCTGAGCAGTTGTATGACGTATGAGTTAATTTCGCAGTAAGTTATATGTTATTATTAAATATAGCAGTTAATTTTGGCAACATGCAAACCTGCTTTCAAAATTCTTGACAGTCCAAACACTTTTGGTGCCTAGGTAAGAGAGCCAGATGAGTCAGGGTTTTGTGTGAACCTGAAACACAAGAACTGTACGTGCAAGGAATTTCATATCTTAACCATACCTTACACACACGCCATAGCTGCTGCTGTTCAAGATAACACTAAATTTGAGACCATGGTAGGAGTTTACCACAATATCCAATACCTGAGATTGTCCTACCAAGGAATCATCATGTCGGTCCCGGACCTGGCCAGTCTGACTCTTGTAGGGGATGGTAGGGATAATATCGGGCCTCCTCATGTGAGACGCCCCCCTGGAAGGCCAAAGAAGAGACGTCACATGTCATCTAGCGAGTACAAGGTATGGTTATTCAGATTTATATAGCTAACTAAAAACATGGTACAACAAAATAACTTAGCTTGTGCAATAGAAAGCATCTAGGAAGAAGTGTGGACGTTGCCAAGGCCTAGGACACAACCGTTCAACATGCAGACTCCCACCCACTGTAAGCTGTGAACTTTACTTATAATATAAGCCGATGATACTTAACGTTTAATATCCAGCCACAATAATGCGTTTTGGCATTGGTTTTACAATTAAGTTTTGTAGCGGTAAAATATTTTGTTATCTGTTACATATTTATTTTGCTATCACTAACATAGTAACATGTTCCAGTCCACAGGGTGCGCGTCAAAAACTGCTGGAAGCAGTACCCTTTTGACTTTTGGCGAGATCAACGATGAGTGTAATATATATATGGCCCCGCGGAGGCAATATGAGATATGTGAAATATAATGAAGTCTCATGGAAAAATGATGTTTGCATTCAGAAGTAGTTTAATATATAACAAAGAATGTAACGAACCCTTGTTCACCCTCCTTGTATATATTGGAATCGCATCTCACGTTATGAATCTCATTTCCACTTAAACAATGAAGTGTCCCAACTTATATATTAACTACAAAATTTCACACTTCAAATTATCAAAAACACACTCAAAAATATGATGGTGTTCCATGCGAAGTGGGTGTTCGCATTTAGCAGTTGTGTAATATATGACAATAATGTAACAGAACCTTGTTAATCCTTGTTGTATATATTGGAATCGCATCTCCATTTATGAAACATGAGTTTTAACTTCAATTCCCCCCCCCAAACAAATGTAGTGTGCAAACTTAAATATTAACTGCAAAAAGTCGCGGGCAATTTACCACCAAAAAAATAAAAAAATATGAGAAGGTATAAGTTGCAGGGTAGCAGTACTAAGAATATCTGAAAGGATATGACCCACCCTTAATAGTGTGCTCACATGTGATACCTACTTGGGCGCAAACTTAAATGTGGTATGCAAAAATGTAAAAACCAAGAAAAGTTGAGACTGGTGTGCAAAGTTTGTATTATTATTAGGACAATTTTGTTGAAGTTGAAGTTGGATAAAAATATAGAAGTTCTAAAATGGGACGTGATACCAAATTGGGCGCAAAAATATATATTATCAGCAAAATGATGCCTAAACACATTGCTTTGGAAAACACTCTAAATTTTTTTGGTAAGGGTGTATAAAGCTTGTATTATTGTATGGACAATACCTTCCCTCAGAAATGTTACATGAGAAGTCCTAAATTGAATGGCAAAAAAATGAAGTGATGCGAAACTGTAAATCGTGTCTACATAAAATATAGTAAAAGTGTTGCAAAAGGGCATACGCTTACACAGAGTACATGACTAGGAAGTACATTGCACAGTACATGCCAAAAGCTAATAGAGATTATAGATGTAACGCCCCAACCGCCACCTTAATGAGCCCCACGTCTTCTTCGGGTCTGTGGGCCCACTTTTACCAGTGTGACAGTCGGTACGCTAGGTTTATGAGACTTGAAAGACTTGTTACCGACCCTACAAATCACCACATGATCTTTTCCCGTGTTTTGTCCTCACTCACACGGTTCTGAAAATCACTTTCCGGAAAGTCACCCATCCTTCAACTACTTCAACTCAAGCACGCTTAATGTTGGAATTTTCTCTGACAAGAGACCGAAAAGATAAGTGTACTTTGGTGACATAGGTGGCCAAATCAATTCTTTTAAACCTCTCTGCATGCATCATCATATATCATATTCCATGAAACCGGGATGTTACAATTCACCCCCACTAACAAATCGCAACGTTATCCTTGTGTACCAAGATCGTCACCCCCGACGGTGTGAGCCCTTTTGTCTCCACACACGTTTGGGTTCGGTTCTGATACCACTTGTAATGTCCCAAACGCCACCTTAGTGGGCTCCACATTCTCTCCGGGTCTGTGGGCCCACCTTTACCGGTGTGATAGTCGGTACGCTACGTCTGTGAGGCTTTAAAGACTTGTTACCGACCCTACAAATCATCACATGATCTTTCCCCATGTTTTGTCCTCACTCATATGGTTCTGAAAATCACTTCTTGGAAGGTCACCCATCTTTGAACTACTTCAGCTTAGACACGCTTAACCCTAGAATTCTCTTTGGACAAGTGACCGAAAAAATAAGTGCAACGTAGGTAACATAGATAATCAAATTAATTCTTTTAAAGGTCTCTACATACACCATTTTTTGGATGTGTAGAACCAAACTCTGATATCTATTGCAAATTCTCAAAAAAAACTACTTTAATGGGCTTGAGAATGTACATTAGGCGTAATAAAATACGAAATATTCTATATCGGTAACATCGACGTTTATCTTGTTAAATCTAAACCGTTGAATCTCGTCGGTGTCTACATTTATTAGGGGTTGAAGACGACTCAGTGTTATCCGCGGTTCACCTCCTTCGTTTCGAAAACTTTTAGGGTTACTGCGATTCGCTCTCTCCTCCTTTGATTGGATCTTTTTGGTTCTGGTTTATTGCTCTTCGATCTCTAGGTTACCGATTTCAATTGGTTTCTCATTTCTTCTCTTTAGATGTCGTTAGTAGGCCTTTTTCTTTGTATCTCATTAGGGATATATATATCCGTCTTTTCTTTTCTGTTCTGATATTTACATGAGGTTCTTCGTATAGGTCTGAGTTACTGTTGCACCTCTCGGATCTTTGCTCATTTTTATTACTTTTAGATAATTTTAAGACGCTACTGTCATTCTTCTTCATGTGATTTTTGAATTGACGCCTTAATATTCTGCGAAAATTTGCAGCTTGATAATGCCTCGCCATGATGATCGTTATGGAAACACTCGCCTCTATGTTGGCCGCTTATCATCTAGAACTCGTACCAGGGACCTTGAGCGTCTTTTTAGTAGATATGGAAGGTAAAAATCACTGCTTTTTTAGAAATTTTTTTCTTATTGTCTTGATTGTCTTCTTTTTTTTTCTATGTGTTCTTGGGGAGATAAGTATTTGAATTTTGTTAACTGTTATTTGGAGTGAATCTGGAATGATTTCAATTTGATATTGTGCAGGGGATTTATATTCGAAGTTAACATTAACAGGGTAATTATAACTATTGCATTGGTAGTTTCATCCATGCGGGAAAAATCTGGATCTAGGCTTAGTGCTCTCTTTTTTTTTCTTAACTTTAATGGTCTTGTTGAAGGTTTCTTGGGGTTTGCCTAACCTGGAGATGTTTGGTTGGTGAGTGGGTGGACTTGGTGTAATTGGTGGAAATTCTCCCCCCGTGTATAGAGGGTGCATCGGCGATTTTGTTTGTAGATTTATTGCATGTTTTTAATGGAAATGGACCCAAATCTCAAAAAATGGTGTTTGGAAGTACCTTAAGTAATGATGGCCTTGATTTTATGGCAACAATTTCCGCAGAGTACGCGATGTGGACATGAAGCGTGATTATGCCTTTGTTGTAAGTCTAATAGCTACCACCTTCTTTATATAAGGGTCTGATTTGTCAAGTTACTTATGCGTACAAACACTTTTTATATACTATGCATGTATTATTGGCCCTCACATTTTGAGAACAGGAATTTAGTGATCCTCGTGATGCTGATGACGCAAGATATTACTTGGATGGACGGGATTTCGATGGAAGTCGCATCACTGTGGAGGCATCAAGAGGGGTTAGTTGTTTCACGTCTCTATAGTACTGATTCTCCGTTGGTGATGTTTTGGATGAAATCTTACTAATGTCTTGCCGAAATCATGACTTTTTGATAGGCGCCTCGTGGTGCTCGTGATAATGGGCCTAGAGGTCCACCACCTGGTTCTGGTCGCTGTTTTAATTGTGGTGTCGATGGTCATTGGGCTCGAGACTGCACAGCAGGAGACTGGAAGAACAAATGTTACCGCTGTGGAGAACGAGGACACATTGAGAGAAACTGCAAAAACAGCCCTAGTCCAAAGAAGGCCAGGTACTTATCTTTTTGAATTTTTGTTTTGCACCCTTTTCTATACTTTATGCTTATTCTTATATATTAACAAAAAAAACTTATTCTTATATATCTCTTTTGGAAAATAATACTCCAGATTGGGTGGAAGCTACTCTAGGTCACCAGTCAAGTCCCGCTCCCCTCGTTGCCGAAGGAGCCCAAGTCGTAGCCGCAGCCGTAGTTACAGCAGAGGGCGCAGCTACAGGTTAGTAGTTTGCAGTGGAAGCTGTCAAATATATATGAATACGGAATATAAAGAGAAGCCAAAAACTTAACCAGACAGTAATAATTTTGTCGTAAGAAGCTTACGAAAATTTTGAACATTGTCAGGTATTATGTTAATTTTATTCATAAGAATGCACTAGACAACTCTTTCATGTAGCATTGTAGAAAGGATTTTATGCTTTTTTTGGCTGTCAGTAAGACAGATGTTCTGATGTCTACAATGCTAATTCTATACGATGTTATTGGCTTAAGCCCGTTGGTTGACTTTTTATTTTCTTTTTCATCAGTCGTTCACGGTCCCCTGTGAGAAGAGAGAGAAGTGTAGAGGACAGATCACGCAGTCCTAAAGCAATAGAGCGATCTGTATCTCCGAAAGGCAGGGACCAAAGCCTGAGTCCTGACGGGAGAATGGTAGATGCCAGTCCAAAGCGTGGAAAGCAAGAGGGATCAGAGTATGATGGTAGCCCAAAAGATAATGGTAATGGCAGGAACTCTGTGAGTCCAACTGTTGGAGGTGATGAAAGTCCTGTTGGACTTAATGGTCAAGACAGGAGTCCTATTGATGATGGAACTGAGCTTAACCGTCCTTCCCCTAAAGGCAGTGAGTCACCTTGATGGCTCTCATACCCTCAACAGGTTAAAGGCCAATGTAGCTTTGTGTAACAATGGATGTTGTTTCCTTTCCCTTTCTCTCTGCTTGATACTTTTCGTTGCTTGACAATGCTGGATTTGCTTTCCTTGATGACTCTTTTTGTTGATTTGTTTCAGACAACTGTCTAACTCTGCTATGTTATTTTTCATAAAATATTTTATTACTAACCGACCAAATTTTCTAAGATTCTCGTTTGTGGGCTTGTGCGAGAATATTGCACCTTGACTCTCTGTTTCTTATTGTTGAATTTTTAATTCACAGAATCTTTTGTTATTGTGAAAATAATGATTTGAAAAAGTATAAAACAAAAAGATTCGTTTTTTTGACGAAAACAATCGCAGCCTAATTCTTTTAGCTTTTTTCCTTAAGAAACGATTATGACAAACAAATAGATAACACATTCGACTAGTCTTTGGATGAAGCATATGGTTGTACGTCGATCGATCATCACTGTTTTCCTTTTACTCATCTATTTCAGACCAAAACAAAAATGCTTGTGAGATCGATCAAGCAGTTATCTATGTACGTAGAGGTGACTTCGAGTAAACTACACCACACTGACCTTGGCTTCATACGCTATTTTCAAGGCCAAGTTCATCTTCAATTTCGTCACCATCTTCAAACAGCTTGAGAAACCGGGCCTGCTCTTGTTGCCTTTTCTTCTTCCTCCAATACTTGTAACCTACCAAAAGTCCTACCGCAACTACACCTAACACGAGTACTACAATCAGTACCACAATTGCAGGATGTATTCTGCCATTTTCTTCTTCCTTCTCAGCAGCTGATTTTTTATTTGATGAACCTGCAGTAAGAAAAAGCACGCATATGATCATCCCAAGCACATTTATCTAGAGAACAGAATCTCTAACTATAAAGCTAGAACCTACAGACATATGGGAGAGTTTGGTGTATAGTTGGAGGAAACAGTATTCATGTAATGAATGATCCTAAAGGTCAAGATGTGTTGCTTGGGTACGCACCACCTCCAACTTGTGAGCATCCATGACAGATAAAAGTAGCATTAAATTCTTTATCTTTGACATGCGTGTAGCTACCCTCTGCTGTGAAATCAGAAGGACAAAGCTCCCATTCGTCAAATGTATCAGATGTAATAGTGTCGTCCTCATAGATTCCACATCTCTTGCATTTTGTTCCTTTAAGTTCGGTTAATGGCTGAAAACATTGAGAAAAGAACTTAACATAGAGCTCAAAGACAGTGATAATAGATCATGTTCTTCAACACAAGACAAGCCTATTTGTCTACCCATCAACTATGGGTATCACAGACGAAGAAACCCTTATTCAAACCAAGTTACTATGAAACCTATTCGTCGATCTAATTGCTCTTTAATAAGTTATCCCATCAAATCAATATTAATACTGAGATCTAAATTCTAAAGCAGACTCCACAACCAAACAAGGTATTGAATATCAGAAACCACAAAACAAGTCAATAGCTAAGAACTAAATGGAAGCAAACTCTTTTTTTTCCTAATTTATGATTAAAAGAACACCACATAATATCAAAACTTTTGCAAGAGCTACGAAAGATCAACAACATTTCAGAAAGAAATCAGCGATCTCACGATTGACCCACATTTCAAAAAAAAAAACACACACAAACCTGCCAGGACTCTTCGCCTTTGAAAGAATAAGACACATTGGCTCTCTTCACATCAGGCAACACCGTCTTGTTCTCTCCTTTACAATGGAAATAGACTGTAGGTTTTGATAACCAATCGTGAGTCTTGAATATACGAATCGAATCTAGTGTAACTTCTTGTGTTAGTATTGTTCCTGTGAAGATCAAAACAATTATCACCTAACTACAACACTAATAGCGAATTTGAAGTTATCAAAATCACTCATCCTCAGCAAAAAATAAGTGCAATCGAAAAGATAAATGGACGAAATCAGATTAATTTTTACCCGGAAACGAGCTGAAGAAGATGCAACAGAATACGAAACCACGAAAATCCCAAGAAGCCGGTGGAATTCCGATGGACATCGCGATTCCCTTATCGAATCGCTCGATCAAATGTGTGGACGGTTGATCGAACGAGAACGAGTAATTAGGATTTCGATTGACGGGAGAAGCTTAGTCAAAAAGGATTTCGTACTGTTGGATCTCGCTTAACTTTTGGCTATGGCGTTCGAGAAAAGCTTAACGCCTTCGAGAAAAGCTTAACGCTTTCTTCGTATAAGGAAGAAAGGTATAAACCGAACCTCTCTTGCGTTGACCGCTTTGGTTCTCTTATCTCATTTTATATTCTTACGATAGAAAATGTCAAAAAAATATTCAAGAAAACTAACCAAACGGTTATAAACAGGTAATAATTATCTATCTATAATAATTATATAAAAATATCTAGTGTAAATCAACCATCTTTATATATATTCTCCCTTTGTTATTTTTCACTTATTACACAAAGACCATATTATACTTGTAACACGTTATTAGCACGAGCTACTTCTACACTAGAGAAGATAAAATTTATTTTTGTCAATTTTGATTTTATACTTTGTTATAATGAGTGACTTGGTTCCCATATATATGTTGTATATTTTATTTTAATTTATAAGCTGTAATAATGACCGAATTACCGCATGAGTAATTTAGTCTCCATATTTAATATTAATTTCGGGAAGATAGGCACTGCCTTCTCCGAATCGATCGTTAGATAGGCTCTGCCTTCACAATCATGATCATATGGTAGACTATATCTCCTCAGATCAATATTTTTATATGTTCAGAAGACATATACAAAATCTTCTAGAAGAACATAAAAATCAAAAATATCATGAAGATATTTACTAAAATGTTCCTAAAGAACGGTAAAATAAAATGAATATACATATAAATTTGTTCTAGACGAACAAGCAATAAACAAAATAAATTTGTCCTGAAGACAAATAATATATTTAAATTTACTGTTATTGCATCATATTTAATTTATGTAATTGCGTAATTTATACTCTGAATATTTCATGATTATGTTATTATTAATTTTGATAATTTTATTTCTAGATATATTTTTCTAACGGTTATGAAAAAAATAATACATATATATATTCTTCCAACGACTCTAAACACTATTTTCAACGGCTACATACAAATTTTTAATCTATAAATACACTCATCTTTCACTCATTTTCATCATTCAAAAATTTTCTACCTCCTCTCAAATTTTCTCTCTCAAAATCTATTCATTTTTGTAAAATGTGTTGGGTTTTAATCTTTTGCTTCGATATAATTCTTTCCGTTATTCCCGGATTTTTCATTGGCGATTTCACTCATGCAGAATTTTGGATAAATTTTTGGTTACTTATTTGTACTTTGTATCTTTTTGTAATTGCTTGCTTATTTCATTTGTATAAGTTTAATCATTGATATGATAATGTGTTACATTTTATTTTAATGCTTAATAATAAAATTATGATTATTATGCAGTAATTATGTCAAATTTGGTTAAACTCGAGATCACTGCCCTGGACATATCAAGCAATAATTATATGAGATGGGCAATTGAAATAAAGATGCACTTAAGGGGGAGAAAACTCCTTGATACTATCGATAAGTCGAAAACGACTTCAGAAGAGCAAAAGGCTAATGCCATGATATTTTTGGTCCATCATATCCACGATGACTTAAAGAATGAGTATATCACAAAAGAAGATCCTGCAGATCTTTGGCAGTCACTAAAAGATAGGTTTGATCACTAGAAATACGTGATCTTACCAAAAGCGAAACATGAGTGGTTGAACCTCCGTTTCCAGGATTATAAAAGCGTAGACGAATATAATTCTACACTGTTTGGAATTACCTCCAGGATAATGTTATGCGGAGAAAAGATCACTGATTACGACATGATCGAGAAAACTCTCCAAACATTTCATCCTGGAAATGTAGTCCTACAACAGTAATATCAGGCTAATGGATACAAGAAGTACTCAGAATTAATGCAATTTCTTCTTGTAGAAGAGCAGAACAATGAACTTGTAATTCTAAACAATCAATCTCGTCATACTGGATCAGCAACATTCCCAGAAGTGAATGTTATATCATCGAATTATAATAATTATGGATGTGGACGCGGTCGAGGTAATTACCGTGGTCGTGGACGAGGAGGATACGGACGTGGATATGGACGTGGACAAAGAAAAAAAAAATTCCTAATGATTTCAACAATAAAAAAAAATAAAAGACCAAAAGCAAAAGAAGTTGGAAAAAGGCAACATGAGGAAAGTTGCTAAAGGTGTGGCATGAAAGGACATTGGTCGCGTACCTACCATACGCCAAAGTATTTCGTCGATCTACACCAATAGTCCCAAAAGAAAAAGGGAAAACAAAAGGAAACCAACTTCATTTATGGCAATGTCGGGCCCTCTTTTGATAATGAAGTTGGTCCTTCTTTTGACCGTGAAGTCGAACCGCCCCTTGATGATAAAAATAACGATACATATCTCGATGTGGCTGATTTTGCTGTTGATTCTATGGATATCAATGAGGGCCAAAAAGATTTAAATCTTCATGAAGAAGAAATTATGACATAATGTATAATTAGTTATGGTTGCATAATGTTGTTTTCTGCCTTGTTTGTAAAATAGTTTATTTTGTAATATACAATTTGTTTTTAATATATTAACGCATCTTTTATGAATATTTTCAAATCAGAAAATGTTGAAATACGGAAACAAGGATGGAGATATGTGTCTGGCAGATAATGCTACAACACACACAATACTTAAAGATAAAATTTATTTCTCTTCCCTTAAGATAAACAAATCCGCCGGAAGCGTGAATACTATATCTGGTGATGCAAAGATTTTTATAGGATCAGGAACAACTTGCTTTTCAATGCCAAAGGGAACAAAATTTAAAATAGATAATGCATTATATTCCCTAAAATCTTGTAGAAATTTGTTGAGTTTCAAAGATATTCGAAGAAATGGATATCACGTAGAAACTATGAATAAAAATGATGTTGAATATCTCTGCATCACATCAATTATTTTGGAAAAAAATGTATATTAGAAAAGCTGCCAGCTTTATCCTCCGAAATATATTTCACAAAAATAAATATGACTGAATCATATGTTACAATAAACCCAAAGTTTACATGTACATTCAAAATCTAGCATGAACGCTTAGGGCACCCTGGTTCAGTCATGATGCGAAAGATTGTGGAAAATACAAATGGCTATTTGTTGAAAAACCAGAAGATTTTTCAAACGAAAGAATTTCAATGTAATGCATGTTATCTCGGAAAACTAATAACTCGGCCATCACCAGCCAAAGTTAAGAATGAATCTCTGGTATTCTTGGAAAGAATACATGGTGATATTTGTGGGCTTATCCATCCACAATGCGGGCCATTTAGATATTTTATGGTATTGATTGATGCATCTAGTAGATGGTCACATGTGTGTCTATTAAGCACACAGAATATGGTTTTCGTAAAATTCATTGCCCAAATAATCAGGTTAAGGGCACAATTTCCTGATTATACAATAAAGAAAGTAAGACTTGATAACGCTGGTGAATTCACTTCACAAGCCTTCAATGACTATTGTATGTTATTGGGAATAGATGTTGAACATCTAGTCCCACATGTTCACACACAAAATGGTATGGCTGAGTCTTTAATCAAACACTTACAAATTATTGCTAGACCGTTAATAATGATAACAAAACTCCCAATTTCAATATGGGGTCATGCAATTATGCATGCTGCGGCACTAATCCAAATAAGGCCAAATGCATATAATAAATACTCCCCATTAGAATTAACATCTGACCAAAAGGTAGACATATCTCATCTTCGTGTTTTTGGGTGTGCGGTTTATGTCCCCATAGCGCCACCACAAAAAACAAAAATAGGATCACAAAGGTGATTGGGAATATATATTGGGTATACATCACCAAGTATAATTCGGTATCTGAAACCAAAAACTGGTGATATGTTTACGACACGTTTTGCCGATCGTCATTTTAATGAAGATGAATTTCCAGTGTTAGGGGGAGGAACTAAAGAAGCTCCAAAAGACATCACATGATACACACCGTCGTTATGGTATCTTGATCCTCCTACGAAACAACGTGAATTGGAAGTTAAGAAAATTGTGCATTTACAAAATATGGCAAATCAGATACCAGATGCATTCACTGATACAAAAAGGGTGACAAAATCGTATATGCTCGCTGCGAATGTTCCATCAAGAGTTATTGTTCTGGAAGAACAAAATGATGGAAACATAACAAATAAACCCAATGTTCAGTTAAAAAGGGGGAGACCTATGGGATCATAAGATAAATATCCCCGAAAGAAAATTTTTTTGGGAAAAATAAATATAAATGGTCCAGAAGAGCCAAATTATACAGAGAAAAGTCTTGAAGATGAAAATAGAGAAAAACATGAGATTTCCATCAACTATGCCCAAAACGGAAATATTTGGATTAGAAGTGAGATAGAAGATGATGATGGAATTTTCTCATTCTCTGTATCAAAAGAAATTGATAATGAAAGTGATGATCTAGAACCAAAGTCTATATTAGAATGCCAAAAAAGATCTGATTGGGAGAAGTAGAAAATGGCCATGATAACTGAATTAAACTCCCTAAATAAAAGAAAAGTCTTTGGATCTATTGTCATAACTCCTGAACATGTAAAGCCTGTTGGATACAAATGAGTTTTTGTTCGAAAAAGAAATGAGAAAAATGAGGTAACAAGGTATAAAGCCCGACTTGTTGCCCAAGGATTTTCTCAAAGACTTGGGATTGATTATGAAGAAACATATTCCCCAGTAATGGATGCAATTACCTTCAGATTTTTGATGAGCTTAACAGCCTCTAAAAATCTAGAAATGCATCTAATGGATGTTGTGATAGCATATCTATATGGTTCACTTGATAGTGAAATATATATGAAAATCCCAGAAAGATTAAAGATGCCTGAAGCATTGAATGCAAAATCTAAAGAAGTATGTTCAGTCAAATTACAACGATCACTTTACGGATTAAAACAATCCAGACGCATATGGTATAATCATCTAAGTGAATATTTATTGAGTAAAGGATATACCAACCATACAATATGTCCTTGCGTATTTATTAAGAAATCTGTATCTGGATTTGTGATCATAGTTGTATATGTTGATGACATGAACATAATTGGAACTCAAAAGAAGATTAATGTTACTAGAACTCATGTGATAGAAGATTCGAAATGAAAGATCTTGGACAGACAATGTTTTGTCTAGGACTCTAGATCGAGCATCTTCGAAATGAAATTTTTGTACATCAATCAAATTATACGAAAAGGATTTTAAAACGATTTTATATGGATAAAACGACTCCTTTAAGTACTCCAATGGTTAATAGATCACTCAATATCGATAAGGATCCATTCGGACCTTGTGAAGATAATGAAGAGGTATTAGGTCCTGAAGTACCTTATATGAGCGCTATTGGTGGACTCATGTATCTTGCAAATTGCACTAGAACAGATATAACATTCGCTACAAATCTGCTTGCAAGATATAGTTCATCACCTACGCGCAGACACTAGAATGAAATAAAACATATATTTCGTTATCTCCGAGGAACAATTGATTTGGGATTATTTTATAATAGAAATTCTAGTCTCGATCTAGTTAGTTTTGCAGATGCAGGCTATTTATCAGACCCACACAAAGCCCGACCGCAAACCGGATATGTTTTTACAATTAGAGGCACTGCAATTTCTTGGCGTTCCCAAAAGCAGACTCTAGTTGCTACCTCCTCAAATCATGCATAAACAATTGCACTTCATGAAGCATGTAGAGAATGTGTATGGCTCAGATCTATGACTCAACATATACAAGAAGCAAGTGGAATAGCCATAAATAAAGAGCCAACAAAAGTGTTTGAAGACAATGCTGCTTGTGTCGCCCAACTTAAAGAAGGTTATATTAAAAGCGACCGAACGAAGCACATCCCCCCAAGATTTTTCTCCTACACACGAGAACTCGAAAAGAATCAAGAAGTGAATATTCAATATATTCGGTCAACTGACAATGCAGCGGATTTGTTCACTAAAGCGTTTCCCACTACAACTTTCAGAAAACATGTTCACGGTATTGGGATGCGTCAATTACGAAATTTATGATATTCATCATTTCAGGGGGAGATTATGTTACTGTACTCTTTTTCCCTCATCATGGTTTTTATCCTACTAGGTTTTTCCATGATAAGGTTTTTAATGAGGCAGTACATAATATAGTAATAGGTAATTAAGGAGAAGTTTTATAAATAGGTAATAATTACCTATCTATATAGGTATAATAATTATATAAAAGTATCTAGTGTAAGTCGACCGCCTTACCTCTCTATATATAAAGTTGATCAGCCCATTGTATTATTTACAGTAACATAAGTAAAAAAAGAAGAAGTCAATAAAAGATTATTACACTATTCTCCCTCACGTCCTGTTCCCTCCATCTCTTCTTTATTTTGTTATTTTTTACTTATTACACAAAGACCATATTATATTTATAACACAAACAATAGTACCAAAAAAAAGGTTTTTTCTCTCGTTTCGAAACTTTACGTCTCTGACTCAAATCTTTTTATGTCGTTGGGTTTAGAGTCGGGGCTGGTACCTTTCACAGCATCGAAACCAACTCTCCTTTTATTTTGTCGTGGTGGCACTGTTGTTTTTTCTTTCCGGATTTGGTTTCTCCACTATAAGAAAACATTATTTTGCAAAGGAAATTTGCGATAGAAATTTTTCATCACAAATTTACTATGCTATCACAACGCGATTGTGAGGAATGAACTAACATCGCAAATTCATCGCAAAATTGTGAGGGTTCCAAGCCTCACAAATTTGCTAGGCCATTGCGATGGATTTGCTACGGATTTGCGAGAAAGAATAACCCTCGCAACTCCCTAGCAATATTGCGATGAATTTGCGATGTAATGCTTCTCTAGAAAAATTGCAAGTCATTTGCGGTAGAGTTGTGAAGTACAAATTTTCATCGCAATTCCATAGCAAATTGTTCCTTTTTCTCGATAAACACCCCACCATGAGATTGTATCTTCACACCAAATCATAAATACATAGAGAGAGAAAGAATTCAGGAAAAAAAAATTCAAAAAAAAATGACGTCGTAACATGAAGTGTTCGCATTACCACAATGGATGTATAATCAACAAGATCGAGATACCGGAGAAAGTGACAATAGAGTTTTGAGATGGGTTACGAGCATTCATAAACCAGACGGCTAATTACTCATTTACTCCGAATGACGGTGACATCTTTTGTCCATGTCTAAAGTGTGGGAACACCTAATATTTGAATATTGATATGGTGAAAAGATATGTATATAATAGAGAATTTACTCCGAATTATTATGTCTGATTTTCACATGGGAGGGTTATAGTTTGGGTGCATGAAGTAGTAGTACGAGTACTGGTGTTGATGATCAACCTAGTCATAATGTTAATTATAATTATGGCAGATATATGTTTGAAAATTATGATCATGTACAAGGAAATAGGTATCATGATATGGTTACAGATGCATATCATGGATCTATTCTTTTTGTTAGTGAAAATACTATTGAAGAACCAAACACTGAAGCAAAATAATTTTATGATATAAACGTATGTGGTATTTGCCAATCACTGATAGATTAAAACGATTATACCGATCATAAATCACATTAGCGACAATGAGATGGCACATTCATCAGATGCAAAAGCTTGGAAACACTTTCATACGATACATTATGACTTTGCTACAGAGTCTAGGAATGTATATCTTGGTTTATGCACTGATGGATTTAGTCCATTTGGTTTGTCTTGGAGACAATATTCTCTATGGCATGTCATATTGACGCCATACAATCTTCCATCAGATATGTGCATGCAAAGCAAATTTTTGTTTATGGTTATTCTAGTGTCATGTCCTAGTCATTCTAAGCAGTCTCTTGATGAGTTCCTGCAACTTCTAATTCACGAGCTGAAACATTTATGGTATAGAGGTGTTCGCACATTCGATTACACGCAGCAACAGAATTTTAATATGCATGTGGTTTTATTGTGAACGATCAGTTACTTTCATGCGTACAAAATGTTATCTGTATGGACTACACATGGAAGGTTATCTTGTCCATATTGTATGGGATGGTCCGATGCATTTCAACTAAAGCATGATAAGAAATCATGTTGGTTTGATTGTCATCGTTGGTTTCTCTCCATGTATCATCCCTATTGAATGAACAAGAAATTGTTCAAGAAGAACAAGATTGTGCATACTCTTCCCCCAACACACATGTCAGAGAATGATTTGTTGGAGTAGATTGATCATTATGGTGCTCATGAAGCATGTAAACGTGGGGCAATTGACACACTTTAGAAAACGTGCCTAACGGATATACTTATTCTCACAACTGGCACAAAAAAGTATCTTTTGGGAACTCCTATATTGGAAAGATCTCTTACCACGACAGAACCTTGATCCAATACACATGATTTAAAACTTTTTTGTTAACATCATGAACACGATTTTGAATGTCCAGGGAGAGAGTAAAGACAATTTCAAATCAAGGTTAGACTTAGCCAAAATATGCACAAGCGAATTACATATTACATAGGATGAAACACAACCGATTCCAAAATTTCAGTTGTCCGGAGAAGCGAAACAACATTATTTAACCGGATTTCTTCATAGATAAAGTTTAATGATGGTTATGTGTCCAAATTCTCAAGATGTATTGAGCAAGAGAAAAAAATCTTTGGTATGAAGAGTCAAGATTGCCATGTATTCATGCAGCGACTACTGCTCTTTACATTACTTGAGCTTTTACCGACAACTATCCACGAAGCAATTGTAGGTAAATTTCTACATAGTTTAAATTTTCTCATTTAATTAATTATATAAGTGGTTTAATTATATATATTAAGTATCAACTTGTAGGATTGGAGCATTTTTTTAGGGATATATGTACACGAACAATAATAGAGGATGACATAGCTCAATTAGGAACTAATATCCCAGTGTTGCTCCGTAACTTGGAAAAAAATCTTTCCACCCTCATTTTTTGACGTGATGGAACATCTTCCAATCCACCTACCACATGAAGCAGCTCTTGGTGGCCCCGTACAATTTTGATGGATGTACCCATTTGAGCGATTCATGGAACATCTAAAAAGAAATGTCAAAAATAAGCAAAAGTAGAAGGATTGATCGTTGCAGGAAGTTTGACAGAGGAAACATCTCATTTCACATCATATTACTTTAGTCCAACCGTCAAAACCAAAAGAACCAATATAGGATGATACGACGATGGAGGGGTTGCACCATCATATGTCGTTACGGTTCCAAATATCTTCACTCAAATTGGAAGATTTGGTAGAAAATTAAAAGAAGAATACTGGGAAAACCACACATATTTCTATGCAGCTCACAACTATATAGTGAGAAATTGTGAAGATGTAATACCATTTGAGAGGTATATATATCAATTTCTAAACATTATTAATTTACATACATATATTTTAATTAATCAATATCAACATTACTTAATTTGCAGTGAATTCGACAGACATATACGAGAAGCCTTCCCTGATTTAGAAGAAACAAAATATGAAAAGTACAAAGAATGTGATTTTGATGGATGGTTGAAATACTACGTACATAAGATAACTGTGTATATTTTATCAAAATTAAAGAACCACACATAATGTTATATATATGTATATATATTTTTTGTAGGTCAAGAATGGATGTGCATGCAAACCTTTGCCATTATGGTTGCATGAGATTGTTGATGAACCAATTGCAAGGATCGTAACGACCCCAATGTATTTTACTCGTGGATACACTTTTCATACTTATGAGCATGGTTTCACTTTTTGGTGTAGATCGAGGCGAGAAATGGTGGTTTTGAGCTTCTCTTCTCACGATGAAGCTCCATCTGAGTTCGTGGGTCTCGCCATTCTCCCTTGAGTGGTCCGGCGTTGATATCTTTGTGTATATTCTCCGCTCTGTGACTCGTCAGAGTTTCAATTTTGGGGAGTTTTTGACCGGAATCTATTCGTTTGGGTTTATTCTCACCAAATCTATACTTTCTCCGGTTGTTTGGTATTCGTTCGGTGAGATTACAGCTTGTATATCTAGCTTTGTTGTTCATGTCTCTCTTTCTTCTCCTTGTATAGATCGAACATGTGGTTTAGTTTGTAGTCCTTTGTTCCTTCGTGTTGATTAAGTAGTTTTGTTAAGGATTATATGTTGGGTTAAGCTTGGTTTGAGATCATTAAGTGGGTAGTTTCAGTTATGTTGCTATTCCTTTATCTCAGATTTTGATGTTTCTATAGTTTCTATGCTCGTGTCTCTCATGGGGTGAGAGGATGTGTTTTAGTTGAAGATTTGTTCTTGGTTTTTCTCCTGCATGGGTCTGTTTTGTTGCCTCTTATTGCTTGGTGTGGATTCGTTGGAGTTGATTTCAAGAACTTTGTCCTTGCTATTAGTCTATATCAAAGAGACAAGAAGAAGAGGTCGAAGACCTTTAAGGTCAAGAAGAAGAAGAAGAAGAGGAGAGTCAAGGCCGAAGACCACCCAAGGACCTCCAAGAAGGAGGAAAATGGCCACAAGGACCCATAAAGGTCACCAAATCATCAAAAGGTCATGAAAAGGTCGGATGGTGCATGTGCTGGAAAAGTCAACGTTGGGTCAAGAAAGTCAACGGAAGAGTGTTGTGCACCGCGGGTAAGCCATCGGGTCGAGAGGCATGTAATGCTGGCAAGGAATTCATGCACCGCAGGAAAGTCAACGGCAGCACCAGAAAGTCAACGGACGAGTGTTATGCACCACGGGTAGGCCATCGGGTCGAGAGGCATGTACTGCGGGCAAGGAATTCATGTACCACAGGCAAGTCAACAGACGTTGGAAAAAGTCAACGGACAGGTCATATACCGCGGGAAGCAAACAGGTCGAGGTTCGTGTACCGTGGGTAAAGATCAATACGTACCGTGGGTGGAGACACGAACATACCGCGGGTCGAGATCAATACATACCGCAGGTCGACATCAGCACGTACCGCGGGTAAGCCCACGAGTCAAGAGGCACGTATCGCAGGACGGATCTAGTACGTATTGCAGGTCGGGATGTTCACGTACCGCAGGTCGAGAGGCATTGTACCGCTGGTCGAGGAAACACGTACTGCGATACGAGTCAACGGTCGAGGCAAAAAGTCAACATACGGGTCAACGGTCGAGACAAAAAGTCAACATTTTAAGAAATCTTCTAAATATTGATTCTAATCAAATGGGATGTTATGTAAGCTTGTTAGGACCTAATTGAAGCCTAACTAAGTCCAATATGATTGTTGGAAGCTTAGGAAAACATGTGACTTCTCTTTATGCCAAAATCAAGAAAGATGATATGTCACTTTCAATGGTTGGGAACTCCACTCCTCTTTCCTCTCCAACGACCAAGACTTAGCTGCTAGGATTTATTTTCAGCTGAGACACCCTTTCTTGTAATCGTCTATAAATAGGGGCTTGTATTCCCTTTGTATCCAATTTCCTTGAAATAAAAAGAAGAGTTTTCCATATTTCTCTCATTACTTTATGTTTAAGCAAGTAGTTTAAAATGTAGATTCTAGGTTAGTTGGCTCGTGTAGAGGCTGCCCAATGACAGACCTCTACCTAAGCACTTCTAGATCTCCACCAAACTCTTCTAATGCTTTATTTAATTATTTATGTAAATCTAGTTGAATGGTTATTAGATCTGAGTTCTCTTTAGCACACAAACCTCAAGTGTTGTGATGTTTTACTTGGACTAGATCCAACCTAGATCCTTCTGTCATTGCTAAGGCCGAGCTACTCAATAGTACTCTCGGATTTATCAAGGCATTTAGAGGCGGATTCAACCACAAGTTGGTGTTTCCTCTCACTTGAGACCGAGTCCATCTTTTGTGGGTTAAGTGGTTTCATTCACCAAGTGAAGTCTCCACCTTTTATGTTGAGCTTACTCTCATAAAAACCAACATGGTATCAGAGCCACAAGAGCTTGGTTCCCATTAAACTCGGTTCTCTTGTTTTGTTTTTGTGTTCTTCTTCTTGTCCAATGAATCAAAGAAGAGGACATGAATGGAGTTCTCGTTTTTAGATCTAATGACTTTACCTCTTAATTTTATCAATGGATATTAGCTTATCTCAAATGGGAAAGATCTTATACTAATTGTCTTTTGTTTTTAAATTTTTAAGAACTTACAAAAATTCTTGAAAACGGATTATTTCGTGAGCTATTAAAGTTGCTTTTGTTTAACCATGAAAAACACTAATATTTGTGTTATTTTGTGGCTCTTGTTTGATTAAAGCTCATGGGAAACCATTGTCCATGAGTTATTCCGTGAGTTCTTGTCTTTATTCTGTGAGCTCTTGCTTCCGCTCATACTATATATTCTTACTATTCTCTTGGTTACTAATTCTCTAATCTCTCACCATCTCTTTTTTTTTAGTGTATGTTAAAATTATAAAAACAGATCCGAAGGTAAAGATGGTGGGAAAGCTCGTTCGCTATCTCAAAGTAGAAGTGGCGAGTTGCTGAAGGGTTGTGAATTCTGGAGGTCAGTTGGTGGTTGTATTCAAACTCTCAAAATGCTTTAAATGAAGCTAGAAAAAGGCACAACAAATGGCTTGGTATTTGGTCAAGAGGGCCACCAAATTTCGGAGACCACAAGACAAGCCCAACCTAGTCCATTCGGCTGACTTGAAGAGAGCGGATACTTAGGTTGACTATGGTGGAAGTTCAAGTGGAGAGGCAAATTGGTGGAAGGCTATGAATCAAAACCAAAGCGATTGGAAGTGCCTTTAAAATGTCAAAAATCCTCAAAGATCTCCAAAAAGGCTAAACTCTAAACCTTTCCAAATTTTTAAATTTTCAGTCCATATCTTAAGGCTTTAAATCCTCTCATTTGGTCTTTCTTTAATTTCATTTAAGTGTTTCTTAAACCCCCACAACATATACTTAAAAATTTCTCTTTGAATCTCATGATCAAGGTTCAAAAGAGAAGGAGGAATGTGTGGATATTCTCACAAGGAGCACTAGATGAAACAAGAGGATCATAAGAAGGGAAATAAAGTCAAGAAGGACTAAGACAAGGAATCACTTGGAAGAAGAAGGCGCCGGTTGCAAAGTCATTTCAAAAACCGGGGTCTAGCAACATCAAACCACCGATGAGCTATACTCTTTTTCTCTTAGTAGAGTTTTGTCCCACGTGGTTTTCTCTCTAGGGTTTTTAATGAGGTAGTCTTGTCGGATGGCAAGCTTGGCCTTTGGTCCTTAGGCCTTTGGCCTTGAGCGTCTCGACGACCAAGCTTGGGGGAAAGTATTAGTCTATATCAAAGAGACAAAACGAAGAGGCCGAAGACCTTTAAGGTCAAGAAGAAGAAGAAGAGAGTCAAGGCCGAAGTCATCAAGACAAGGCCGAAGACCACCCCAAGGACCTCCAAGAAGGAGGAAAATGGCCACCAAGGACCCATAAGGCTCACCAAATCATCAAAAGGTCATGAAAAGGTCGAATGGTGCATGTGTTGGAAAAGTCAACGTTGGGTCAAGAAAGTCAACGGACGAGTATTGTGCACCGCAAGTAGGCCATCGGGTCGAGAGGTATGTACCGCGGGCAAGGAATTCATGCACCGTAGGAAAGTTAATGGTCGCTCTAGAAAGTCAACGGACGAGTGTTGTGCACCACGGGTAGGCCATCGGGTCGAGAGGCACGTACCGCGGGCAAGGAATTCATGTACTGCAAGCAAGTCAACAGACGCTGGAAAAAGTTAACGGACATGTCATGTACCGCGGGAAGCAAAAATTAGTCTATATCAAAGAGACAAGAGGAAGAGGCCGAAGACCTTTAAGGTCAAGAAGCAGAAGAAGACGAGACTCAAGGCCGAAGTCATCAAGACAAGGCCGAAGACTACCCCAAGGACCTCCAAGAAAGAGGAAAATGGCCACCAAGGACCCATAAGGGTCACCAAATCATCAAAAGGTCATGAAAAGGTCGGATGGTGCATGTGCTCGAAAAGTCAACGTTGGGTCAGGAAAGTCAACAGATGAGTGTTGTGCACCGCGGGTAGGCCATCGGGTCAAGAGGCATGTACCGCGGACAAGGAATTCATACACCGCAGGAAAGTCAACAGCAGCTCCAGAAAGTCAACGAGCGAGTGTTGTGCACCGAGGGTAGGCCATCGGGTCGAGAGGCATGTATCGCGGGCAAGGAATTCATGTACCGCAGGCAAGTCAACGGACGGGTCATGTACCGCGAAAAGCAAACAGATCGAGGTTCGTGTACCGCGGGTAGAGACACGGATGTACCGCAGGAAGGTCCTTCGTGTACTACGGGTCGAGATTAGTACGTACCGCAGGTGGAGACACGGACGTACCGCAGGTGGAGATACAGACGTACCGTGGGAAGAGTTTTCGTGTACCGCGGGTCGTCATCAGCACGTACAGCGGGTAAGCCCACGGGTCGAGAGACACGTACCGCAGGACAGATCCAATACGTACTGCAGGTCAGGACATTCACGTACCGCATGTCGAGAGGCATCGTACCGCCGGTCGAGGAAACACGTACCACGGGTCGAGGAAACACGTTCCGCGGTACGAGTCAACAGTCGAGGCAAAAAGTCAATGTACGGGTCAACAGCCAAGATAAAAAGTTAACATTTTGGGAAATCTTCTAAATGTTGATTCTAATTAAATGGGATGTTATGTATGCTTGTTAGGACCTAATTGAAGCCTAACTAAGTCCAATATGACCGTTGGAAGCTTAAGAAGACATGTGACTTCTCTTGATGCCAAAATCAAGAAAGATGACATGTCACTTTCAATTGTTGGGAACTCCACTTCTCTCTCCTCTCCAACGACCAAGACTTAGGTGCTAGGGTTTATTTTCAGCTGAGACACCCTCTCTTTTAATCTTCTATAAATAGGGGCTTGTATTGCTTTTATATCCAATTAACTTGAAATAAAATAAGTGTTTTCCAAAAGTTCTCTCTTTTCTTTATGTTTATGCAAGTAGTTTCAAATGTAGATTTAGGAGTAGAATCTCGTGTAGAGGCTGCCCAATGGCAGTCCTCTACCTAAACACTTCTAAATTCTCCACTAAACTCTTCTTATGCTTTATTTAATTGTTTATAAGATCTAGATGAAACCTAGATCCATTCTCCTTGTTATGGCTGAGTTACTCAATAGTAATCTTGGATTTATCAAGGCATTTAGAGGCGGATTTAACAACAAGTTGGTGTTTCTTCTCACTTGAGATCGAGTCTATCTTTTGTGGGTTAAGTGGTTTCATTCACCAAGTGAAGTCTCTACCTTTTATGTTGAGCTTACTCTCATAAAAACCAACAGCAAACGGGTCGAGGTTCATGTACCACGGGTGGAGACACAGAGGTACCACAGGAAGGTCCTTCGTGTACCGCGGGTCGAGATCAGTACGTTCCGCAGGTGGAGACAAGAATGTACCGCAAGTCGAGATCAGTACGTACCGCGGGTGGAGACACAAACGCACCGCATGAAGGGTCTTCGTGTATCGCGGGTCGACATCAGCATGTACCGCAGGTAAGCCCACGGCTCGAGAGGCACGTACCGCGGGTAAGCCCACGGGTCGAGAGGCACTTACTGCAGGACAGATCTAGTACGTACCACATATCGGGATATTCACATACCGCAGGTCGAGAGGCATCGTACCGCTGGTCGTGGAAACACGTACCGCGGATCGAGGAAACACGTACCTCTATACGAGTCAACGGTCGAGGCTAAAAGTCAACATACGGGTCAACGACCAAGACAAAAAGTCAACATTTTGAGAAATCTTCTAAATGTTGATTCTAATCAAATGGGATGTTATGTAAACTTGTTAGGACCTAATTGAAGCCTAACTAAGTCCAATATGACCGTTGGAAGCTTAGGAAGACATGTGACTTCTCTTTATGCCAAAATCAAGAAAGATGAGATGTCACTTTTAATGGTTGGGAACTCCACTCCTCTCTCATTTCCAACGACCAAGACTTAGCTACTAGGGTTTATTTTCAGCTGAGACACCCTCTCTTGTAATCTTCAATAAATAGGGGCTTGTATTCCCTTTGTATCCAATTCAATTGAAATAAAAAGAAGTGTTTTCCATATTTCTCTCTTTACTTTATGCTTAAGCAAGTAGTTTAAAATGTAGATTCTAGGTTAGTTGGCTCGTGTAGAGGCTGCCTAATGGCAGAGCTCTACCCAAACACTTCTAGATCTCCACCAACCTCCTCTTATGCTTTATTTAATTACTTATGTAAATCTAGTTGAATGGTTATTAGATCCGAGTTCTACTTAGCACACAAACCTCAAGTGTTGTGATGCTTTACTTGGACTAGATCCAACCTAGATCCTTCTGCTATTGCTAAGGCCGAGCTACTCAACAGTAGTCTCAGATTTATCAAGGCATTTAGAGGCGGATTCAACCACAAGTTGGTGTTTCCTCTCACTTGAGACCGAGTTCATCTTTTGTGGGTTAAGTGGTTTTATTCACCAAGTGAAGTCTCCACCTTTTATGTTGAGCTTACTCTCCTAAAAACCAACACTTGCTACTTTATCTGCCTTCTCTACTGTTGTTTTTGTACGCTCTCTTGTTCTCCTTAGACCCTCCATGATTGTAGGTGTCCTCTTCGGTGGGTTCTTCACGTGGTGTTGTGCAGGTCATGGCGCTTTCGGTCTTCTGATAGATTGGCTACAAATTTCTTTTGTTTCTTCCGTTTAATTCATGATTCTAGGAGTCTACAGTTTTAATCATTTGTGCTTTTCTCTTTTTGAGTTTCCCTTTGTCTAGAGCTATGTTTCCCTTCTTCGGGCAATGTTCAGGGGATATCTCGTGTTTCCTCCCTCTTTAGTTTAGTTTCTTTCTCGATGTAATCATCCTGTTCTTTTTCTTCATATTACCAAATGAAAAAAAAACTAACCAAACAAATGTAATAGTCTAGGTGTGGGCATAATACGTCGACAGAGGACCAAAACCTGGACCCAACTCGAAAAGAAGACTTGAACCTGAAACCGAAATGTTTACCTGAATGTATCCTAAACTTTAGGATCCGAAGAACCAGACTCGAACCCAAATATGAACCAAGAACCGAACGGGTACCCGAATATCTGATTTTATAATACTGTTTGAGTATTCTATGAGTATTTTTTTGTTACTTTTAGATATTTTCATATATTTTTGAATATTTGGTAATTAAAATGTATTTTCATAATTTTAGGTATTTTTCTGGTATTTTAAAGTATTTTTTTGGTATTTCTATGATTTTCTCTAGCCTAAACCTAGCCGCAGTAGCAAAGAGAAGGAGATAAAGTTTTTCGGGATGCAAGAGACATGATAGTGGCCTTTCCTTGTCTTGGTCCGAGAGAAAGTAAGTCACATGATTTCCTTGGTCTTCAACGGCCTTTAAGCTCCAACGGTCGGTTTCTTCCCTTCTAGAAGGTCATCTTAGTCAACCATAATCATGGGTTTCATGGGCTTCAATTATATGTGGAAGAAAACCCACAAAACCAAAACGTTGACTTTTCAGCATCCGACCGTTAATCAGTCCGCGGTATGTGAGGTCTCGACCTACGGTATGCGAAAGCTCGACCCACAATATATGTTTCTCGGCCTGCGGTACGTAAACATCCTACTTGTGATGAACTCGACCCTTCTGCTACCCGTGGTACATGTTGGACTCGGTCTGCAGTACATGAATCTCGGACCATTCACTACCCGCAGTACGTGCATGTCTCAGCCTACATTTCTTGACCCATCCACTACCCAAGGTACGTGAAGTCTCGACCTGCGATACACGATCCTCGACCCATCCACTACCCGCGGTACATGATCTGATCGTTGACTTTTCCAGCATCCGTTGACTTTTCCAGCGTCCGTTGACCACACCCGCGGTACACGATCCTCGACCCGGTTTCTTCCCACGGTCCATGCCTTACCGTCCGTTGACTTTTTTCGTGACCGTTGACTTTTTCCAAAACTTGTTTTCCTTCCTTTTGTCTTGCCAACCTTTGCTCTTTTATTTATCTTGATCAATACTCCCCCTCAAGTTTAACCATAAATGGACATGTTGGTTAAGCTTGGAAGACCCGAGAGCTACACCTCATTAAAAACCTTGGAGAGAAAACCGCGTGGGACAAAACTCATCCAAGGGAAAAAGAGTGTGTGATTCTCGGGAGAGGGGACCTTTGATCAAGTCCGAGTAAGATCCACAAGTCCAAGTTTGTTGTGGATATGATCACACACCTTGAGACTTGCAGCCTTGGTGAAATTGTCTGCTAGTTGATCTTCATTTCTAGTGTAGCATGGGAGAATCACTCCTTCCTCAATCTTTTCCCGAACCTTATGACAATCCATCTCAATATGTTTGGTTCTTTCATGAAAGACGGAGTTGGAACCTATATAGATTGTGGCATGATTGTCGCAATGCATGGTGATTGGATGGTCTTGTTCAATCCCAAAGTCCTTGAGCATAGCTTTCAGCCAAGTTAACTCGTTTGTGAGTTTCCGCATTGCCCGCTATTCAGCCTCCGCACTCGAGCATGAGACCACTTTCTGTTTCTTGGTCTTCCAAGTTACCAAATTTCCCCCAATGATGTGCAATATCTGGTTGTGGATTTTTGGTCATTTCTATCTCCGGTCCAATCCGCATCACTGTCGATCTTGGTACTCCCGTTCTTGCCCACCCAAATGCCACGACCGGGACTCCCTTTGAGGTACCTTAGGATCTGTTATATCAAACTCCAATGGTACACTGTGGGCTCCTTCATGTGTTGAGATACCTGATTCACGACAAAACAAATGTCAGATCTCATAATAGTTAAATAAATTAACTTACCCACAAGCCTTCTATATTGTGGTGCATCCGCGTATGGTGTAGCCATCTTCAAGAAGTGTCTTTGCTGGTTTCAAGCCAAGCTTTCCTATCTCAGTTTGAAGGCCAAGTGTGTATTTTCGTTGAGATAAAAACAAGCCTTCCAATGATCGAAAAACTTCTATCCCAAGAAAGTACTTGAGTTCATCTAAATCTTTGATATCAAATACTGATTTAAGAAAGGATTTAGTTGATTGGATACCGTCCTTATCATCACCGGTGATGATGAGATCGTCAACGTATACAAGTACCACCACAATTCCTTCCAGGCCACAGATTGCGAAAAGTGTGTGGTCGACTTCAGATCTTTTGAAGCCGCGAGACTTGAGTGTAGTACTTAGCTTGTGGTACCACGCCCTCGGTGATTGTTTAAGACTGTAAATAGCCTTGCGAAGTCTTAGAACCTTATCGAGTTTAATGGCGTCCTCAAGTCCAGGTGGTGGTGTCATATATACCTCTTCTTCAAGTTCTCCTTGGAGAAAGGCGTTCTTGACATCCATCTGCTAGAGATCCCATGAAAGGTTAGTTGCAAAGGAAAGTACAACCCTTACCGTATATAGCTTTGCTACGAGTGCAAAGGTGTCCGTATAGTCCTCGCCATAGCTTTGAGTGAATCCTCTTGCGACCAAGCGAGCCTTGTGCCTTTCAATGGTTCCATCACTCTTATACTTTATGGTAAAAATCCATTTTGAGCTGACCGCCTTCTTTCTCGGAGGTAAATCGGACTCATACCGCATTGCTCCGACTTCATCCTTAACTGCATTGTACCATACTTTTATGTCTTTGGCTTCTTCATAGGTTTGAGGAATGAACTTGGCTTCAATATTTCCAAGGAAGGCAGCATGTTCTGGTGGCAAAAGGTCGAGAGAACACACTTCTTGAATGGGATGTGCCACGACTTGATTGTTATAGTAGACCCTCGTATTCTAACTTCTTGTATTTCTTCGAAGAGGTTGTGGCTCTTGTGGTTCAGATGGTACTTCCTCACCATCCTCCTCATGAGTTGTGGGGTTACCTTCTTGACCATTGTAGTAAACCTTTACCTTACGAATTCTTATACTTCTACGAAGAGGTTGTGGTTCTTGTGGCTCAGCCGATACTTCCTCTAACATTTTCCTCATGAGTTGTGGGAGGTCCTTCTTGATGAGAGCTTGCCTCTTCATCTTCATAATCGATGTGACCCATGTGAGTTGGTTCCTCTTGTTGATCTCCAATATTCTCGCCCAAGTTTGGTCCATCATTTGGTCTTGGTCCATGATCATTTGGTCGGTTAATTCCGAGATGATCGAGCAATATTTTCAAGTTGGTGGCACGGTCAGTTAATGAGGTAGAGAGATCCCTTAAATTATCCCAATCGTTGTCATCAAAGTAACCTTTATCCTCCATAAATTTGACATCCCGAGAGACATACATTCTTTGTTCCTCGGGACTATAGCACTTGAATCCCTTTAAGTAGTTGAGTAGCCAAGGAACACACACCGCTTGCTCTTTGCTTCTAGCTTGTTACGTAGTTCTCCGGGTACTAAAACATAACAAATACACCCAAACACACGTAAGTGATCAATGGACGGTTTTGAGTTGTTAAGTACCTCAAATGTAGACTTGTCTTGAAGAACTTTGGTTGGTGTGCGATTGATAAGAGAGCCTGCGGTAGTTACGGCATCTCCCTAATAACTTTTTGGAACAATCCTATGGAACATCATTGAACGGGCCACTTCCATTAAATGTCTATTTTTCCGTTCGACTACACCATTTTGTTGTGGTGTATAAGGGCAGCTCGTTTGATGGAAAATGCCTTGTTTTGTAAGATGTTCTTGAAATGGGTGGCTCATGTATTCCCCTCCATTATCAGTTCTTAGTACCTTCATTTTGGCGTTAAAATGATTAGTGATGTAAGATTCAAAATTTTTAAACGCACTAAATACTTTGTCTTTTGAAGGAAGGAGAATGAACCAAGTATACTTTGATTTTTCATCGATAAAGGTAACAAAATACTTAGACTTTTCTCTAGATAAACATGGTGAAATCCATAAATCCGAGTGAATTAGATCAAAGATTTTTTCATATAATGTTGAAGACTTAGGGAAAACGGTTCTACAATACTTTCCTAAAGTCAGTTTCACATTATTTATTAAGTTCGGATTGTAAATCATATGATGTGAGGCACCCGAATCAACAACAAATGAGTTTACGAGTTTATGGGATAGAAATGTGATACCGGAGTCCCTAAGGAGCTTAAGGAGAGCCTCAATGTCAGATTGTTTGAGAACACCTTCTTGCTTGCTTGCTTGAGCCACAACCCCTAGTTCACGGCCGGATGTGCTCGGTGCTTCTTGTTCCTCCACGGTATTTTGAGAGACATTTGCTCTTGGTGTGTCTTTGAACTTAGCCGGTTTTAGGTGAGGGTGAAGAAGCAAGCACTTGTCCTTGATGTGTCCTCTCTTCTTGCAATGATCACAAATGAGAATCTTTTTGTCTTCATGTTTGTAGCTCACTGTACTCGCCATGAGAAGGTCACTTCTTCTGCCAAATAGACCTAGGGATCCTTGCTCATTGTGAATGTGGCTGCATACTTCATCGAGTGTTGGAAGCTTGTCCGCCCTTAACATATGCTTAATGAGGTCGGAATATGTTGAATCAAGAGTAAGAAGCAAGTAAAACACTTTGTCTTGCTCCCTTCTTTCACCGAAAATCTTTGGATCAAGGGTAGTGGGCCTTAACATTTCCAACTCAGCCCACAAACTTCTTCATTTGCCAAAGTGTTTGGTAAACTCGAGGCCTTCTTGAGAGAGATTGTTGAGGGCCTTTTGAATTTCAAACACTCTTGTTATGTTTGAAATTTTTCCGTAAACCTTTGTGAGAGTTTCCCATAACTCATTTGCCGTCTCGCAATAGGAGTATGCTTCATGAATTGTCGGGTCAAGGGAGTTTTGGATGAGCACCAACACGGTCTGGTCATCTTGAGATCATTTTTCCTCTTCTTCCACTGCTGTTCCCGAGGATCCTTCCTTATCTTTTCTTCTTAGCACTGCTTGAGGTGGCTTGGAGTTTGGACCTTCAATATGACTCCAAAGTCCACGGCTGCGCAAAACTGACTTTGTGGTTTTTGCCCACAACAAGAAATTCGGTCCCTTTAAAACCACCGAAATGTAGAGAGATTTTGAATTTTCCATAGCTTAGATTTTCCGAAAGAAACTTAAATGAAACCGAAGATAATTTGAGAAAGAGAATAAGGACCAAATTGCCCTGATACCATGTTAGAATTACGGAATCATGATGAAGAATAAGTGAAGAAAAAGAGAGAAAAGAGTAGAGATTTTAGTCAAAATTTCTTTATAAAATTCAGCAATGAATTACAAAGCTTTCATGCCTCTAAATAGGTGGTTTACAAAGGTTGTTGCTGGCCTAAACCTAGCCGCAGTAGCAAAGAGAAGGAGATAAAATTTTATGGGATCCAAGAGACATGATAGTGACTTTTCCTTGTCTCGATTTGAGAGAAAGTAAGTCACATGATCTCCTTGGTCTTCAACAGCCTTTAAGCTCCAACGGTCGGCTTCTTCCCTTCTAGAAGGTCATCTTAGTCAACCATAATCATGGACTTCATGTGCTTCAATTATATGTGGAAGAAAACCTACAAAACTAAAACGTTGACTTTTCAGCATCTGACTGTTGACCAGTCCGCGGTATGTGAGGTCTCGCCCCACAGTACGCGAAGGCTCGACCCACGGTATATGTTTCTTGGCCTGCGGTACGACTCCTTATCCAATCATAGTCTTCTACGTTATAAGGTACGACTCCTTATCCAATCACAGATTTATCACATAAGAACAATTTCTCCACTATATCGAACCTTTTTAATGGCAATAACTGAGGCTAGTGAACCCTCTAACTTTCATGACGCCATGAAACACAGAGTATGGAGACGAGTTGTGACTAAAGAGGTTGATGGTCTTGAAGTTCAATATACTTGGGATATTGTTGATTTACCACCTTACAAGGAAGTTATTGGTAGTCAATGGATATTTAGAATAAAGTATAATTCAGACGGATCAATCGAGCGACACAAAGCTCGATTAGTTGTTCAAGGTAATAATCAAATAGAAGGAGAGGATTATGGTTAATATTTTGCTGGATTATGGTGAGTATTTTGCTTTAGTTGTGAAACACCACAGTTCCTTCCTTACTTCGACTACCGGCTGCCAAAAATTAGGAAATCTATCAAATGGATGTCACAACGTATTTTTACATGGTGATTTAGAAGAAGAGGTATATATGAAGCTACCACCGGGTTTTCGGCATACTCATCCTGGGAAAGTCAGTCGTCTTCGTAAATCACTTTATGGTCTTAAACAAGCTATGCGATGTTAGTTCAAGAATTTTTTTGATGCTCTTTTAAAATTTTGTTTCACATAAGCATACAAAGATTATTCATTATTTTCTTACACTCGCCACAACATCGAGCTGCATGTTCTTGTGTATATTTACGACCTTGTTATTTGTGGGAATGATGAATACATGGTGCAAAAGTTTAAAGACTATTTGAGTCGATATTTTTCGATTGAAGACCTTGATCGCTTGAAATACTTTCTTGATCTTGAAGTAAGTAGGGAACCTGAAGAAATGTTTCTCTCTCAATGCAAATATAGCTTAGATATCATTAAATAAACAAGTAACCTTATAGCAAAGCCTGCTGATAGTCCTCTTGAAACAAATCATCAACTCGCCGTTGTTGAGAGTCCTACTCTCAATGATCCTCAGCCATATTGACATCTTCTTGGGTGTTTATCTTTTGCATACTCAACCAGACTCAGTTATTCGGTAGATGTCCTTTCTCATTTCATGCAAACACCAAACCAAGCTCACTAGGATGTTGCTTTCACATAGTTCGATACTTAAAAGGTACTCTAGAATATGCATTTTATTGATTTTTATCTTATATTAAATCATATACATCCACACACACACAAAACAAAACAAAAATTATATGTTCTTTTATTTTGTCAAACAAATTAGATGTTCATCTTCACAAAAAAAAGGCATTATTTTGTATAGTCTAAAAAGATAAGGTTAATAGTCATGATCATCATCTTCGTTGGAAGTTGAGTTTGCCAACAAAGAAAGCAAACATAAAAGCAAACGCAATTGGAAAAGCGATTTGAACAACAGCCGTAATCGCCAAACGATCATGATGAAATCCAAAATAGTTTTCCAAAAATTTAGCAACAGTCGTGGATTCTCCAAAGACATTGATCGCTTGATGAATATCTCCATACTGAGATGAGAAAAATCCATTGAGTGTCCAAGACGTTGGTGTTAGATAATACAACCAAAGCCACCATCCTGGAACTTGCTGCACTTTCCAAACAACCAAACAAGACATTATAAACACATGTTTTCTTGTTTAAGATAATCAGACAATAAAAGATGGATCTTACCGTTTGTGGGATCAAAAACCCGGAAAAAAGGTTGAAGTTAACATAGAAGAGAGACTGAACAATAGCAGCAACCATGAAGTTTGGTGTGGTGGCGATGAGGAACATGGCAAGGTAGTTGAAAGTGAGAAGAGAGGTAAACATACAGTAGAGTGACCAAAAGACTTTAGAGGCTGATGAATAGAATCCAATCATTGGATATATTACGATCACAAACTCTACACTTTGTATGAACAAATACGGTATCTCAGTCACGACTTGACCCAATGCATAAGCTGTTGCTGAGTACATCCCTGCAAATCTTTCTCTATACATAACATTTCTCTCTGTTTCGAAATATTGCAGAGCTGATGAACAATTGTTTATCCCTAAGAAGAGGACCAAACCATAGATTGCTCCAAGTACTGTGAACAAGTTTTGTTGAGTATCTCTGCAACAAAAGTGAATCATGTCAAAAACAAAAGAGATTTCAGGTAGGAAAGACTTGAATTTGTGAGTTTGACTTACATTTTTTGGCCTTGTTTCCAAAAGAGTGCACCAAAGATCAAAGAAGAGACTAATGTGTGCATCATACGCATTAGGTTATAAGAAGGGCTTCTCCAATAAGACAAGCTCATCTTCCAAAGAATACATCTGAATTGTCCCCACCAATTTTGTGCAAAAGTTCTCTTAAATTGTAAATCACTTGATCCTGGATCTGGTTGGCTCAACTCTTTCACAAGCTCTGAATTGCTCCTATAACAATTACATATCTTTCATTAAAACCAAATTGAAGTATGAAAGATTTATGCATAGTTTTGAAGATACTTACTTGTAAAGAGCAGATTCATGGTAGATATTTGCAAAATTGATGCCAAGTTTAACTTCTACTGATTGTGAACTAACATCAAGCATCCATGTTGCTGGATTGTGGTTGTCTCTTATTTTAGGAATTCCAGGAACACTCTATTTATTTTTATCCAACAACAAAAATTCATTTTTGTAGTCTAATCTTTGGTAGAAACAATCATAAATTAAAAGATAACTTAAAGCAAAAGTTACCTCAAAATACTCGATAATATGGCATGAATGTTGACCTAATGGTCCTGTATAGATCATTTGACCACCTCTTCTAAGAAGGACCAACTGAAATTTCAAGTTAGCTAATGTAATGTTAAATTTTGACCTAATTAGATCATAAAAAAAGTTTGGGGTCAAAAATAAAATACTTTTTGTTTTCGAGAAGATTATGCAGTTACCTCGTCGAAAGCTTCGAAAATGTCAATACTAGGTTGATGAATAGTGCAGACGATGGTTCGTCCAGTATCTGCGACGTTCTTCACAGCTCTCATAACAATGGCGGCTGCTCTTGCGTCCAACCCCGTCGTGGGCTCGTCCATGAAGATGATCGACGGATTCGCCACCAATTCCACAGCAATCGTTAGTCGTTTCCTCTGTTCTGTGGATAATCCGCTCACTCCGGCGACTCCCACCAATGAATCTTTGATCTCATCTAATTCGATTGTCTCCAGTACTTGTTTCACGAATTTCTGTATATATTTCCACGAGTCATTAATCAATTTTGGATTTGAGTCGATATGATGAAAGAGAAGATTAAAAAAAATAGAGGCTTTACAGTTTTGGTTTTGGAATCGATCTCAGGAGCTAGACGAAGCCAAGCGGAGTAAATCACAGATTCTTCGACTGTGATGTTTGGTGAGTGAATATCTGTTTGTTCGCAGTAACCTGAGACTCTAGCGAAGGTTTCTTGGACTTTAGGGAATCCACTGATTCTAATGTCTCCTTCGATGTATCCGCTCGTTTTTCTTCCGGCTAAAACATCGAGAAGAGTTGTCTTTCCAGCTCCACTCACGCCCATCAACGCCGTTAAAATTCCGGGCTGGAAAGCTCCTGTTATATCTGAAAGAAGTTGCAGCTTCTTCTGATCGTATCCTTGGTCTCTCATCTCCTGAAAAATCATCATTGAAACATCAAAGATCAGCAAGAGCAATGCTGAAAATCTTGGGTTATAGTTTATGTTGATGATGATTTTACCACGGGAGTGTCAACGAAATAGTTCAAGTCTTGAAATGTTACAGTGAGGGGCTTGAAAGGTAAGACCATGTCGCCTGAATGATCATCTTCTTCTTCTGTCTTTACAGGGACATTTTTTATCTTGTTTTTGACCGCAGAGTTATCTGTTGAGTCTTCTGTTCCTTGCAGCTCAGAGAGTTTGTCTTGCGAAATCATGGCACGAGATGATGTGGGTGCTGCATTTGGTATAACCTCTTTTAGTATCTGGTGGTCATGTGTTGAAATAACATACATTTACGTAGTACATGAAGTGACTTACATTTCAAGTAAGTCAGAGCCAGAGTGAATATGATGTTGAAGAACACAGTGAATCCCAACAATGCACAAAATGATACCCAGTACATGTAGGCATTGTAGTCCACTCCACGTGTTTGGAGTATGGTTCGGCCTAAGGTAAGGTTATTGGGCTGTATCTACATGTAACCAGAAAAATACTGATTAGAATTGGGGAGCATACCCAAGAAAGAAGAAGCTAGGGTGATTAAGACTTAAATGGTGTCTCACCTGATTCCACCTTGGAGCAAGAAACTCGTTAACTGATAGCCCAATCTCACCGTAACTCAAAGGGTTTACCCAGAAACCCCACTTGAGCCATGCTGGCATAGAAGCTGCAGCAAATTCAGAAAGTCAGAGACATGAAACTTCTGAGGCAAGATTTAGCATAGGATTGGGGCAAGGTCTTACGTGGTGGAATGACAAAACCGGCGAAAACAAACGTGATCAATATACCAAAACTGCCAGCTGTGATTGAAGCAACTACTGTCTGGAAGATTGCAGCTAGACACCGGAACATGGATATCGAGGTGAAGTGAACAGCAAACAGTAGAATGAACTGCTTGAAGAACCTGGAACATTAATTCACATCATATTACAGCTGTTTAAGCATTCCCAGACGTGAATGAGAACCATTTTGTAGGTTAAATGTCAAGCAATAGGGGGAAAAACTCACCTGGAGGCCTCAGGGGTGTATCCAATGACATAGTATGTGAGGCCAGTCCAAACAAAAGATTCGAAGAACGAGAGAGGGACCTTTAACACTGTTGCAGGGATTGCATAAGCCCATGCTGGATAGAAACACAACTGCTTCTGCTTAGAAAACACTGCTAGTCTTTGAGCCGTCATAGACAACTCTGGGAATCCGTCAACAAGAAGAATGATGATGGCGAAAAAGAGTGCACTCATGTAAGAATTTCCATGAATAATATCAATACCCATCCTTGTTCGGATAAACACAGTCATAGTGATGGATGCAGCCATGAAAAGCTGCACACATAAAGGTAGAAAGCTCAGGAATAAAATTGAAATCAAAAGAAGTCAAAAGGAAAGAAATCTGTGGAATAGAAGCTTCATATAATACCTGAAATGTTTTGAAAATATAGACGAAATAGTTTCTCTTCATGAGAAGAAACTCTCTTGATATGCATGCTACGAACAGCTGCCAGTTTGGTAGAGAATAGACACTGAAGGATAAAGCATCCTTATGGCTTTTGGATTTGTCATATGGCTTAGAAAGAGTGTCCTCGATCTTTTTACCAATACTCATGTCGTGGAACTTCTTCGACAACATTTCTACTGAGACATAACTATATGGTGAATCGTCAAGCCGCCAGTATTGTGCTTGATCCTTTTTGGATATAACCTTCAAAGTAGAACAAGAGAGCATTAGAACTCATGACTTCAAAAGCACAAAAGTGTTATTTAAGAGAACAAAGCTTTGATTTTTACCTCCTGAAGAAAGTCTGCAACACCTTTCCTTTCAGGGCATCGGAATCCGCATTCCTCGAAGAAGTTCAGGACCTCATCACGTGGACCATGGTACACGATTCTTCCTTTTGCCATCAGCATTATGTCATCAAAGAGGTCAAAGGATTCTGGGGCGGGTTGAAGGAGCGAAACAAGCACAGTAGCGCTTGATATGTGAGCCAGCTGCTGCAGAGACTTAACAATTTGAAACGCCGTGGAACTATCTAAGCCGTTTGTTATTTCATCCATAAATAGAGCCTTTGTCGGACCTACAATCATCTCGGCTGCAAAATATTCAGAGGTTCAAGTACTGCTTCAGACAAAAGAAACATGTCACCAAAAGATTAACATCTTGCTGGATCCTAGCTAAACCTGTGGTAAGACGCTTCTTTTGGCCCCCTGATATGCCCCTCCTCATCACATCTCCAATCAACGTTTCTGCACAAATATCAAGTCCAAGAATCTGCAAATGCAACAGAAGATATAAGAAACAGACAAAAGGGACTATATCTTTGAGATGTAATCTATTTGCAGAATTCTTTCAAGTCCTTCAACAGTTAGAGCCAAATCATCAGCCGAGCTATCAAAGAGATTATACCTTCAATATGTAATCTGTTTGCAGACTTCTTTCAAGTCCTTCCACAGATATTGCCTACAGAAAAACAAGAATTCTATAATCAACCACCGAGATTAAAGGCTAGTATTAGAATAAACTTCAGGGATCAGAGAAGGTCTGAGGAGTGTACTTTCATGTAAGCATCCACTTCTGTGTCGGGAATGATTCCTTTTTCCTTTTCTCTTTTACTGACTTCCATCATAATATCTGTTTGCTCAGGGGAAAAAATCAATGGTGCATACATTTTAATGCACTCAGGAGAACATCGATTGGTTAATAAAGTCTACCTGTTCGGCTACCAACACCCTGACAACGAGCTGAGAAGTCAACTGTCTCCCTCACTGTCATTTCAGCAATGTGCAGATCATATTGACTTATATAGGCCGATGTTTTCTGAGGAACAAACTCGTCCAGTCTGTGTCCATTGTAAGAAATTTCACCTGAACACTGTGGAAACATAAAGGCAAAACAAGAGAAAAGGAACACACTTCACACATCTGCAACAAAAACAATAATCTCCAAAATAAAATGATATAAATGCTTTCATCATAAGAACCTTTAGATTGTTTTCTAAATTTCCAGACAAAGCCTTTAACATAGTCGTTTTTCCACATCCAGGAGGACCAAGCAACAGTGTTAACCTGCAACATCAAGAAGACATAACACACTTAAAAACTTTGATTAAGATTACTCAGAAGATACAACAATTCTTCAAGTACTAACCTTCCCGGGTGTATAATGCCGTTAACATCATTAAGAATGTTTATCTTGGCTTCGCGTGGTTTTGCACCAGTGAGCTTCACCAATGCCTAAGAAATAGAATGCAACTTAGAATCAAAACTCTTAACAACTTTGTGATTTTGCAGAACAAGGTTTAGTACTCACGGAGACAACACGCTTGGCAGTGTTCCACAGTGTTGGAAGTGCCTTCCCTTCAACAATCTCGCATTTAGCTTCCACTTTTAGATTCTTGTACCTCACTTCTATGGTCGGTAACTCCATTCCAACTCTGCACAACAAAGTTTCAAACTTCATTGAAGCCAAAAATCACAAAAAGGCAAAGCCTTCTTTTAGTAGAAATCGTTTGAACTTACCTGTCTATTCTTCTCCTGATTTTCTTGAGCAATTTGAGGTTATCATTCTCAATGTGTTTAATGAGTTTCTCAATCATCAGATGACGTTCCATAGCTCCAAGCTTCGTAACATCAACAACTCGTTTTCCTTTCTCAGTCATGGACTCATCGCCATCATCAAGGAGAGTCGATCTCATTCGTTTAACAGTTGGTAATCTCTCAATCTCTGCCCATTGCAGAGCATACTCTGCATCATCATGATTATTAACATCACCATCATTATCAAATTCATATCTTGAAGAGGTGCTTCTTAAACTCGAAGTGCGTCTCCGAAACGATGATCTAATGCTTCTTCCAATCTCTGCAAGCTCCATTCTCAGCGACTCAATCTCGTCTGCTCCAACCATATGAGCCATGGCTTAGCTTAACGAGTTTGGCTTCTCTAGAATCAAATATTCAAAAGTCTTAAATGAGAGATAAACTCAATGTATTTTGACTTGTGTATATTTATATATCTATGGATTGTTGAAATTGACATAATTTAATGATGTAAGTGAATACATCAGCTTTTGTTCTGAGTTTTTGAAATTATCTCCGACTTTCAAGGTTCATAAACTAATCTTTTTAAAAACAAAATCTTTTTAAAAGACAAAACTTAGAAGTGAAAGGTTTGATAACATTTTTAATTTATGAATCCATTGAAAACGCTGTAATAGTTCGTTGAAAGGTGTAAGATCGTGGAGGATTTGATAACTATATAATAATAATATTCATGATGTTGTCTCGAAAATGGTTCTGGGTCATGTCTTTTTCTGCTTAAATTATTAGTTAATGTTTTCATGATTTAGATTCCTGCTAAACAAAGTTTTGTGTAGACAATTAGTACATGATTATTTACAGATGTTTATGTTTGGACATTTCCAACCAACAGCTACAGCATGAATCTCACCAGTTTGAAGAAATATGAACAGCGTTGGAATTATTAATCTGGTGTCCGTACAGTTTCTATTCGAGTTTCTGGTTTAAATCCAGATCTTGCTGGCAAATGGAAATTATACATTTTCTGTTGTTTTCGGACAGCCTAATTATTTTATTACACATTTACCGATCTGATAACATAGATAGAAAACTTACTTGAAAATTGGTGTTACTAAACTTTTTCTTATATAAAATGATGTTATTGAATTTAAATTTTGCAAATATGATTATTATAGATTTATGTGGCACCAATAGTATGATCTTTCGTATATGTAGATCTTGCAAAAAGTCAAATTTTGTTCGTATTAAATGATAATTTACCTCTAATCGACGCTATCATTAACTTATTTTTGTATAGCATGCAAATATAACTCAATAATCATCTCTTAATTTGAAAGACTTTTTGACAAAACTTTTTTTTGAAAAACTCAAATTAATTTGTATATCTCTCATATTCACCGCTGAATAAGAATAATCTATAAAAAGAGAAAAAGACTTATATTCTCAAAGCAATGAATTGCAATAGAATGTAAATATATGATATATAAAAAAGAGCTAGAAAGCAATGACATTTTAAGATGTTTGAGAGATAAGTTGGTAAACCAAAAGTACAATCAAATAACTAGTAAGCATGACCTAACCCTACTTTTATTTTTTTGTTTATTTTATATTCTCGGAACAAATATTTTGAGATTAAACTTATGATTCAACTCCATTGGAACTTGGAAGCATTATTAAAATCTGAATTTGACGTTGACCAAATACAAATAATTAACGAAGTCGCGGCGGGCAGTGGATTCTGTGGTTTAAAAAGTGAATATATACTTCAAAAGTCTTATAGAAAACTCTGAGGTGTTATAATGTTCTTGGAAAATTATTGAAAGAATAATTGCATAACATTTTCAATGCAATTTGAATAATGTAAACTTCAAGTATGTAAAATTTCCTTAATTAACACGTCTTATACTGACTAGAAACTAAAAAAATGTTTTAAAAATCATTTATTAATAATCTTAAAATGGTTGAGTCCCTTTACCATTTTTAGAAAATTTATGAATATATTATAACTTCATACTAGGATACTATCCGCGCTATAGCGCGGACTTGTCTATTTTCCGTAATATCGTAGTTTGGCAGATTTTTGTTAGACTGTTGCAACTGATAAAACATAAGTTGTTTGATGCATAGTTGTAGGATTATGATTTCGTAAATCCTAACAGTTGGATAAGTATATCAGTTGGAACAATTGAGCATAATAAAAATCTAACATATATATAATACCATTGTCGCATGATTTGATGTTCATAATTAAACACTTATAGCATTTAATATCCAATCAAAATGCAATGTTTGATTTATGTAGAAATGCAACATTCGGCCAAACAAAACATAGATTTTAAAACATATGAAACACAACAAAAGTATCAAACACAGAGCATAAAATAAAGATACAGTCTTCTTAGTCCACCATTTTCCACAATCCTCAGCACACTAAGCATCGTTGGGATCATCAGATGTGTCATCTCTATTTATTACAGAACAATGTAATAGTCAAACAACAGAAACAAAAATGTATTTATAAGAATATAAGGGTAATTACTGTCGCTCATAACACTCTGGCACAATTTCATAATCTCGTAAACCACATCCTTGTACTTTGAGTGAGGAGTAGATGTAGTTGCTCTCTTTGTAGGACCTCTCCTAGATGACCTTTTGGTAGTCTTCACAGCAGGAGGATCCACCTTAACAAGTTTTTGTGCATTCAGAAGACTGAAGATCAATGATGAGTGGGGGAAGTGAAATTTAGAATCCACTTTCTGTGAAAGATCCTTGATGTTATCAAATATGATTTGGCCGATATTAAACGGCTACTTTCTGATGATCTAAAACATAAGCATTAGACGATTACGTTGAACATAGGCTTCATTACGCGTTGGATACCAATTCTTACAACAGAACCTGTTCAAATCCCTCTGTTCATCAGAGAAGTCTTTGGCTATAATGAGATCTTTAAGATCTGTTTTGTTCCCATCAGAGAAAAAAGTAGTCAGATCCTCATCATTCATATTGTTGGGACAACCATAATCTACTTGCTATTTACTAAGATTTAGCAGACCAAACAACTCGATGATCTTCTCTGCAGAAAACTCATACACATGCCCTCTAACAAATACATTAACAATAATTGTATCTTTCTCAACAGAGGGAAAGTTTGCCCAAAACTCATGGACAACAGAGGGAATAGAATCAGCAAGTAAATTCACAGAGGGGAGCAAGCCAGCATCAGTAATCCAAGCTTTACACATTCCATTCCTAGACTCAGAAAACAATGTCTCAAGTATATGGCTTTTAGAGCTTATTACCTGGTATCGCGCAAAGGCTTCTGCCAAACAGAACCGTGCAGCATCGAAAGGCGTATTTGATATCTGAGGAGTGTGAGATCTTTTCCTAGTCTTACCAATTACAGGTTTTCTTCCTGCAGCCAGACGTCGCTTATGAAGACGTGATGAAATAATATCAGCTACAATTGGAGGTACATCATCATTATCGACTATATCTCTGGTAAGGTCCTCCACATCAGTCTTATGAGTTTCAGACGAACTCGTCCACGGAGGCGTTGTCAAAGACGCAGGGGATATGTTGCCATTTTTAGGAAAATCGGGGAAATCAACTCTAGGAGGAGGTGCATGCAGAAGTATGATAGCGGAGTTGGGATTTATCAACGTGATGTCTTCCACCAAAATTTCTTGGTTCGTCGGTGAATCGATCAACGAATTGTCCTCAACAGACGGCTTTTTCTTACCTTCAGACTGTGAAATGTTGTCATTTCTTCTTTGACCGCTGATCACCGGAGTTGAGGAAGCGGATTTTTCTTTAGAGACTCTCTTTTTGACTACAGATTGTTTTGATACCATTTTTTTCAGGAATTTTGAGTGAAACCCTATACCTTTTCTGTAGAAGATGAATTTCAAAGGAGTGAAGTGATGGTTTATGCTCTCGGGTTACGGAAAAAAGCTATATTTGAGTATTGTAACACGTCTTGTAAATTTTCTGAAAATTTTCATTTAGGTTCAGGAAAAATAAAGCCAAAATTTTCCATTATTTAAATATTGGGCAATAATAAACATAAAACAGAAATGTTAATTACGAATGGGCCATAAGTAATTATACCCAATAACCAATTGAATGACTTATCAATATGGGTACAAAACACATAGAAAATAGTAATCAATGATCCAATATTGACCCATAAGTATAGAAAACAGTGTTTACGTATTTGTTTGGCAAAGCCCAAAAAAGAGATATTTGTATCAAAGTGGATCATAATGACTTGTAATCAATATCGATCAAAGAATCTCATCATTATAGTAAAAACATATAAATTATACAAACAAAAATAGTTTTGTAAATTAAGGTTAACGTTTATAAGGTCTTGTTACTAAATAAAATTACATTAGCAATATATATCTGAAATGAAAGACCATGTTTAATTTCAGTAGAAAAGCAACATTCAACTGAGATACCAAAAAATTTACAAAATGAGTTTTGTAAACTAAAGCCACAATTATCAAAAACATCAAACAAAAAAGACAACCAAAATTAAATCCTTATGATAAATTAAACATTGTAAATATTAGAATGACTCTCAATAACTCTTTACGAGCCTTGATTTTAGGAATCGTATCGTGAGTAATCATTATTGACGCCATATGAGCATTACCAATGCTAACATTACCTGTCAAAATATATTTAAAATAATAAAAAGAATAAAACATGACGGATTATAACATATGAAAAATTGCATTGACTGAACTATAAAAACATTCAATTGTAATATATATTCAATGACAGATTTACCTCCTCATTCAACTATTTTTCTAAATCTTATCAAACATGAAAAAGCTTGATTCTTAGATTTTATTTGTGTGTCTGCAATTACTTCAACATATTTCCCCCATAAGATGTAGGTCAGATAGTTCTCCCCACATATTCAATCGTGAAAACATTGAGTGTATATGTAATTTGTTTTAAATACTAATAAAAACAGAATAAAACAAAAATATAAAATAAAACAACTAAATATAGCCATGTAAAAATACTGATTGTCTCTTATGATGAACATGATATTTATAGTTTCTGTATCACGAACATCAATTAGGTGCATAGCTCCAATAATCATGACTTGTCCGACAATGTTTGAATAATATGAAGTAGTATTGAATGTAATTTAAAAATTACTAAAGTAAATATATGTAGAGTGAAAGTTATATCTGACAAAAACAGTATAAATACTTGTAGATTTGGCACAACTCACCGATTAAAACTTTTGTAGTTAGCTTACGACCAAGAAAATCATCAAAAGTGACAAGTCTTATGAATGAATCATCTGTAACGGGATCACAATCTGTTACAATAGTCATGTGGGTAAACACAATCTTGTACAAACCATTTGAAGGTTTGTACAAAACAAAACTTCTGTCAAGAGTAAAATTTGTAATGATTTTCCACATCAGGATAGTCAAAATGTTTTCAAGTTTTTGGACATTCCATTTGCGTACAAGATCCTATATAGACAATTATGATTTAAGAAATGTAAATTGATTTAATTGTAACACTAAAATAATATTTATGTTCCCTTACATTTTCGTCTCCGAGAAACATCTCTAAATTTTCTCTGGTGATTGGGATGTGATGCTTCCATGTGTGAAAAATCTTCGCTCTAACTGTCCAAGATGTTTTAAGTGGCTTAAGTGAATGGAACATTGAGAAATCAGAAGCTGCATCTGCAAGTTTGGCTTCGTTTTTTTCAGAGCAAATTTCAACAGGGTCTGCCATGTTATGTGAAATGAAATGTGTAATAGTTTTTATGTGTTCTATTATTTAAAGGGTAAATAAGAAGAAGATATAACATTATGTTGCTGACCTAGCATCATGATATGAGTAATTCAGTTAGTAATGGTCTAGTTGATAAGTAAAACAAATATTAGAATAGATTAAAGTTTACACTTTTGCTCTTTTAATTTTCAACAGAAGATATTTAGTGTAAATTATAAATCAAATTATTTTCAACACATTACCAAGTAATTTCATTTTGCCAATTGATAATGTTGATATTAAGCTTTAAGATATACACTACCATTTAAGTATCTATCGGAAGTATAATTTTTAATTTAATTTGTAGATAATTTAAATATTTAATATTTGATTTACGGTTACAGTATAAAGATAGTGGAGTTATGGAGTTTGTTAGACTTTTTTTCTAAACAGTAACAACAGTTACTTTTGAAATATAGAGAGATTGTTCAATAAATGTTTAAAGAAACAGAATATAAGCAACAAATTACAATAATCAAAAATATAGACATTTAAAAAAAACAATTAATTAGAACGTGCAGGGCATGAAAATCATGGGGGAGTAAAATAACGAAGAAGAAAATAAATTATTATTGAAGATCAATATTTAATTTATAAATGATAATGAATGTAGAAATTAGACTTTTAAACTATATATTTTCTTTAAAAAAAGAAATTATTAAAACTACACATCTCTGTGTACTAAAAAAATATACATTCATAGTTGGAGCAAATGTATTTTCTTCAAATTATTTTCTTCCGACACAATATATTAAATGGGGAATTCTACATGTATAATATATGTAGACGTATACTATATGTAGTATAATCAAAATAATATGTTATCACTGTTCAAATATGTCGACACAATAAAAATAGAAGCGTCGATTGTGATGTAGATTCTTAAAAAATATCAAATATTAAAAATTCTGCAGCATATAAGATTACTGAATAGTTTTTGATCATTGTTAAAAAAAATAATTTGATATACTACCAAACAACATACCCAATATGGAAAGATGTTTAAAATGAAATGTAGACTATTAATTAAGACTACTAAATGTTAAACCCAGTACTAAACAACATATAAATAAAACTATATTAAAATAAAGTACAATGTATTCATCTTAAAATTTGAAACATATTGATGAACATCGATTATTTGTCACTTAAGTCACACTGAGCCGGTTTAATATTCTTAGTATCAAACTTGATTTCCTTTCACATCAACCTTTACTGTAGGAATTGCAAATTTGTCACAATCAGTCTCCACCTTTACACCACTATCATTTAGCAACGATTTTTCGGCTTTCTTATTAGGATTTTTGATTTCATTGCACTTTTTTTTGTGTGGATACATCATCAAGTGACTCTTCATCATTAGTGTTCGTTCGCTTAGACGTCGGTGTGGTAGGACTCGAGTAAATGGTCTGAGAAGCTTCCACACTAATAATAATATCAATGACATCCTTTTCTGAGAGTAATTAATAATGAGTAACATTTAATGCAACTACATTGGTAATATAGGTAAACATAATCAACCAACAAATTTGCTATAAAAATAAAACATAGTCTACATTGTTCGATCGGTATATGTGACACCACTTCTTTTAAGTATGAAAGAAAATCATTCGCTGACCATACCCTTGAAACTATAAAAGTGTCGTCACGCTTAGAGATTTTTTTGGCTCAACAAATATGAGAAATTGAAATCTTTTCCCAACTATGTTCTCTATCGGCAAAGGCAAAATATCTGAATCGTCAAACTACAAATTTATTTAGATATTAGTTTAGGTAAATATTAATTACTTGAGAATAAAATATATTATAAATACCTTAACAAATCACCCGCCAAGCAGAGAATCAACACTCTCCCTAACAATTTCCAAGCCAGCAGAATCGAATAAAACACATTTTGTGTCACATGTGTGATCCATTAGGTTGAGATGAAGTTTGTACCTAACCCCGATAGTATGGCAATGATCAGTGTGCATGTATATGTCGGTTGCATACATGGTTTAAAGACTAACTTATATATTGTAACGTTGCAGTAACATATATTGGATACTCGTTACATTTCTCATATAAATACTTAGGGGTTGGAGTAGGGTTGGCTAGATTGTACTCCATTTGCGTCTCTTCTGAGACTTTTGTGTTACATTTATTGCATCCTAAATTTTACCATTCATTGTATGTGTCAACGCCGAAAATTGTACCCATGACACGGCAATTGCCAACCTAATAAACATAAGGACAAAAAAAATTTCATGGGGACATACACAAAAAGTTAATAAATCACAATAGTATAAAATCAATCGGCCATTTTACATAAGTTTACCTTATCAGTTTCCTTAAGCTCAGCGACAGATTTACTCGAATATTGGAGACAAAATTTGTCACTGCAATAATTAATAAAAGCAGCCGCAGGTAAGCGTATATTGTTTTCAGAGCTGCCTGCCATTTTTTTGATACTGAATTATGTTATGTTAGTTGTCTATATAAAGGTAAAGGGTAGAGATGAATAATATATATGATTATGTGACTGACTAAGCACCACTTACTTGTGGTTACAGTTGTAGTGGATAAGTGAAAATTGGCGAGTGAATCTATTTTTACGCTTCCGTTCATTAACTTAAAATCGGTAGTTATTACTATAAATTTTTACATCAGATATATTCAACACATTAGTAATTGTTATCAATTACAAACTTATGTTGCTTAAATAAGAATTCAAATTATATTCAACTACCACATGATAACGCATCAAATTGACCTGGACACTATTTCTTCTCCTGCTGCAATATTCAATTAATTTGGTTTGAAAATTTATATATTGCATATCTGATAATATTTTACAGAAACATAATATCAAGATCGTGGGAGAATGGGATTTATTTGAGTATTTTTTTTTTAAATATTTGTAATTTTGAAATGTTAAGTTTGAAAAAATGTAATTGATAATGAATATTGTTATATGATGCATTAAATAATTAACATCAATCTAATACTCATATATCGTAGCTCATACAAACAAACAAAAAGAAAAATTAACAACACTCGTATCTTGTTTGTAACCGATAAGTCGTATATATTTTCTATATTTTTGTATAAATCACACAATTGAGTAGACAACGGTGAACACCGAAACATCAATAAATATAATGTTTTGTATGAAACAAAAATTTGGTTGGTCACATTCAGCATAATTATAGTAATTTATTTATGACTTGTTACACTGGTGTCAATTTTTTTTTTACATCGTGTTGCATTTAAGGATAAGTGAACTATACAAATTAAATTAAGTAGTATTTTACAAACATTTAGCATATGAATATGTAGGCGATTTATTAGTCGTACTTGCTCGGTTTTGGGTTACATCTATGAATGTTCGTGTGATAGTAATGAATAAAATGGTCATGTTAGCAGCATACACCAAATATGAAGATAAACTTAGTGAATTAAACATAAAGACGAAACATAGTAGTACTACGCATGGAACAACCTAAAAACCTAAAACCTAAACATGAAAACATAACATAATGTTGCAAATAAAAGGACAAGAAAGTAGTTTAAAATAACTGCAGATGAGCATGAAAATGCAACCAATTATAAAACATTAACAGAAACAAACCTAGAGTAGTCTAAAAAAAAAAGAAGCAAAATAGCATACTTAAAACGGGAAAACTAACTAGTAAACATGAAGTAGATCATTTCTCCTTTTTAACTTTCTCACACTTCTCTTGTTTTACCTTTTTTGGATCAAACTTGGCTCTCTTGTTTTGAGGCACCCCTTTAACTTCTATCTCCTTACTCATAGTCAAATCATTAATAAAGTCGACAACAACCTTTATAGGAACGTGATTTAATTCACCATCATCAATTTTCACGTGTGCAACATGTATTTGATTCTCAAGTTTAATGTTGTTCGATGCCTCATCATTTTCTTTCAGCTTGGACATAGGTGTAGTCAAAGTAGATTTTGTGGAATCTGAAGCCTCAGCACTACTAGTTATTTTCAATACATGTTGTAAAAAGGGAAAAGTACATATTTAAATAATAAAACTACACATATATTCAATAATATTGATTAAACATAGTAAATCTCTTATTATAATAACTAAATACATGATCATCGGTAGTTGATGGAAGTTTTGGCATTTGTGAGTCCATGTGTTCAACTAAAGTTTCCCCTGACCAAACCTTAACAACCTTAAATGTGTCTTCAGTTTTTGGATATATTTTTAGACTCAACGGAAATAAGAAACTTAAATATTTTGCCTATAATATCTTTAATTGCTTAAGGGAAATCTTCTGGATCTTCAATCTGTTAATAAGACTTATAAGCGTGGGTTATTATATATTTTTTGTTATCATATTTTATATGATTTGTTGAGGGGGTAGCAATGGATGTCGCATGTTTGAATTCTGGACATATCTCATTTTCTGTTTATTATCTAAGCACATATTTTTATATCATAATATTTGCATGTGTTCTCGGTGAGAAAATATTTTGGTGTGCATATACTTAGATTGAAAACTAAATAAATTAAGTTAGTCGGTAAGCTTTATTAGAGTTTATGGTAATATATGACTAATTTGAAATTAAAATAAGTATTTTTGTTTATAAAATAGTATCTTATGTGGTTATCTAATGTTTCCTGCGTTGGATGTATATTCGACATACGATTCAATCACTTAATTGTCTTTTATTGTTTTTGTAGGTATGGCAAGTTTTAGTATAGATTTGGTGGGTGAAAGTAATTGTTTTGAATATAATTAGTTATGATATTTGAGTGATGTGTATGTTAAATTTATCGAATTTAAATTGTTTAGATAGTTGAATATTTTTTATGGTCTAAATTTTTTTTCTTTTGATATTTTAAACTAAGGATTTGAGTTTTTCACAAAAAGAAATAAACAGAATATATGCTTTCATATACAATAGTTCACTTAAAATGATATATCAAAACTACTTGAAATTGTATCACGAGGTGAAATTTTCTAAAATAGTGTGTCATCTATATAACAATATTAATTGAACTCGAAAAAGAATTACCCTCAAGTTTATAGATAGTACCTGATCTCCAAACTAACAGAATCGAATAAAATACACTTTGTGGCACCTGTGTGATCCATTATGTTAAGATGAAGTTTTGTACCTGAAAACAATAGTATATAAACGTAAGTGTGTGTAAATATATATACTAAGGCGTACATGCTATAAGAGTAAATATAATATTTGAACCTTGCAATAGCTGGTATGGAGTACTCGTCGTAGTTCCCATAGACATAAGTTGGGTTTTGAGTAGATATGGTTTGATTGTTGTTCAATATTCTCTCTTTGCAAACTTTTTTGTTGCATTTCTTGCATTCAATCCTGGTTTCGTGTTAATGGCATAGATGGTAACCATGACACGACATTTCAAAACATGGTCAACTTGAGAAATGTTTATAGTTATTGTAGACAAACTTATAAAATTATTAAATACCAATCGATCTCGTCATTGTTATTAACATTTTTGTAAAACGTACCTCGTCCATGTCGAGGAGATCGGCAATGTTTTTCAGAGGGTAATGGAAGAAATATTTAGAGCAGAGGGATGCTAGGTCCATGTTTAATGTCTATGAACAAATGAGAGTAATACATAGAGATACATCAGTGAATCTACATTTAAAAAAAAATGTTACGATTGATATATTTGAATATCAAGCATTGTAAATATTAGAATGACACTTAAAAAAAATTTAAAAGCCTTGATTTCATGTATCGTTTCATCATTGGTCACAATTGACGCCAGAAAAACATTGGAAATGTTAATATTATTTGTCAAAATATTTATAAAACAAAATAAATTGTTAAACAACATGATTACAACATAGGAAACATTAATGTGCATAAATTGTAAATATCTTAAATGACTACTCTTATTTCTCTTCTCTTTCTTGTTCACTCCGCTTGTGTATCTATAATTAGATTTCCACAACCCCTATATTCGGAAACGCAGACTTCCCAGCAAGAAACTCCACCATATCCAACAATGGAAATAGATGAGAAGCAGGATTCATTGTCATGATTTAATTGACATTACAAAAAAAAAATTACGATCTTTAAAACTTACATGCATCTGGATCATGATCTTATCCGTCTCTATCACCACTGACGACGTCATCGTTTGGTTCCACGGTGTCTTTGGATAGATATTCTTCATGGCTACTCAAGACAACAACATTAGTGTTTGATGGCCGGTTATAGAAGCTCTGAACATCGAACTGGTGAGATAAACCAGAGATATCTGAGACTGTTCTTCGGTACGGTGAAGAAACAGAGCTCTTTGAAGTTTCCGAGGCAAATAAAACTTGACAGTTTCCATCTCCCTGAATCTTGTTCTCCACCAGGTCATAAAGCTGTAATCTGTTGTGTATAATTGCCATACAGAAGAAGAGATTTCTAAATATCGACATCAATGATAACATATATTGTTCTTGTAAAATAATATTCAAAAAAAAATCAAAGACAAAACTCAATATATAAGGCCATTGTAAATACTATTAATAGTTTTATAAAGTTAGTACTCTAATGGATATCACGGGATTGTTTACGGATTAGTCTTATATTCGATTTATACGTAAAACTGATATTTTGTCTTTCTTAATATCTGTAATTTCACATGTATGCTTAGAACAAGTTTTGGTTGTCAAAATAATTGATTTTTGACTGTGTGAGTCTAACTATTTGGTTGAAGAGTTTTGTTAGTTTTACACACTTAATTTGTTTAAAGATTAGAATTTTTAAAAGTACTAATTATATTCATTTGTTTTTCTCTTCAATGTTTCATTTAGAAAAATATATTAGTACAGTTAAAAATTAATTCGTAATGTATTTTTTAAAAAAGAAAGGGCAATGTAAATATAATAATAGACAACAACTAACTATAAAACTACTATATGTTGTTGGACAATTAAACTGAAAAAACAAAATTACAGCCACTTATCTAATAATCAAGAATCAAGCAAATATGTGTTTTCAATTATGGGCATAACCATAAATCAACATAATAGGCCAAAACCTTTTTTTTAATATGTTTGAAACTTCATAAAGAAGCAAATATGTGAATGTGTGTAGAGGGATCAAACGTCACTGTCGGTTCTTACTTATTGTGCTTCTTTCATGAGGCAATCACATTATTTTGTAAAATATATCAGCAAAATATAAGTAGAAATAATTAAAATCTAAAGTAGAAATTTGATCACACTGAAATAAAATCGAAAGGCTTGATCTTACAAAGGCATTTTGGCTAAAACCATTAGAAAAAATAATTTGATCTGATCTGAAAATTAGATATGATTTCTTAAATAAATAATGACAATTTTTCAGCAGAACGCCATTTTTCATTATTACTAAAGACAAATACAAATCAGAAAAAGATACAACTTTTGCTCGATTTAATAAGAAATAAACAAAACTCACTACAAAAAAAAGTAGACATTGATAATATAGTAGTATAGTACGATTTACTAAACTGCTATCAAAGATAAGTTTGTAGTTTTGTTTATGATACTATAGCATTTAATAAATGTTAAAACAAATTTTCACCAAGCGAAAAACTAAAATCAGTTATGTTAATCTTTAATTGAAAGATTGAGCTATTACTCCTAGAAGCATATACTTAAACATATTCATAGAAAATGAATATCAGGCAAACCATTAGGAAAGTGATATCTCACGTCCATTCATATAGATTAGTAGAAAAAAGAATTATCATATAACTTAAAAACCCAAACACTAAAGTTTACAGATAATCTTTATCAGAAAAAAAGTTTACAAATAACATAAATATGTAGGTGAAAAGATGGTTGGCAAATACCGATGGTAATCCAACAATTGGGAAAAGAAGATCTTAGACATCAAGAAACATCAAGTAAGTTGTCGAAATTCCTCAACATATATAGTTATTTGTTTTGAATGATAGAAGTTTAGTGGTTGAGAGCATATCATTTGCTCAGTAAAAATGATTTAAAAACTCAGATAGAAGAAACCATGAAAAAAGCAAATTAATATTTAAAAATGGTGGTAAACGACATAAAACACCTAGAGATAGAATCCAGAAATACAATAAAACAACATAATTTACTAAACTGTAAAACTTAAACACGATCACTACTCCTTCACTTTGGCATACTTCTCTTATTTGATCTTCGCATGAACAAAACTAACTTTCTGAACCTCTGAATTTCCACTACCTTCTTTCTTGATATTTTCCGTGATATATCTTTACCAAAAGCTCTCACACTCTTCTTGAAAAGACTTAGGGTCTCGTTGCACAGTTTTTTGTTGGTAGAGAACTGATTTTCTAGATTGGGGGCTTTCAGCCCAATAAGTACTTAAAATCCACAAAAAATTATAGATTATTTATTTATTTTTTAAGCAAAAAAAACCTAAGTTTAAAATAGGCTGGGTATCCATGATTCTAAACTCCTATATGAGTTTACCCTTTGAATAATTAGTACCCACTGATTTTTAAGCAAAAAATATTGTTTTAGTAAATTTAAATGAAAAATTATATTGATTTATGATATAAGAAAATAAGCAAAAAAAGGAGAAAGAAAAAAAAAAGAGAAAAAAAATGAGAAAAAAAAAAAGAAGGAGAAAATGTATATAGAGAAGAGAAGAGACAGTAAAAAAAAATTAGAAGAGATGATAAAAAAAGGAGAAAAAATAAAAAAAATGAGAGAATTGTAAAAAATATGAAAGTAAAAAAATGAGAGAGTAAAAAAGAAGAGAAAAAAGAAAAAAGAGAAGAGAGTAAAAAAGAAGTGAGATAAAGAAAAAAAAAAGAGTAAAAAAGAGAAGAGTGAAGTAATAAAAATACGAGAGAGTAAAAAAGAGAAGAGTGAAGTAATAAAAATACGAGAGAGTAAAAAAAATAAGAGAGAAAAAGATGAGAGAGTGTAAAATGAGGAGATAATCCATAATTTTTGTAAAAACAACTGAACTCGGGTACTTGCAGGTACCCAAAAATAATCCATAATTTGATAAAAAATTTCTGAGTTATCTAAAATCTCCTGAATTTTGATACAGAGACTTAAACTTACCCACCACAACATCCCTACTGTTCGTACCGATCTTAGCACGCTTCAGATACGAATCAAGTAAAAAAGAATATATGTAGAGACATGTGGCCTTTTGTTTATATCATACCTGTTGAGAATGGATGCAGATTTGGACCAGAAGAAGAGAATAGAGAGCAATAGAAGAAGAACTCTGAAAGAAGAGTGACGATGAAGTAAGCAAATGTATCAACTACCATCCATGAAGCTATTGTTACTGTAACTATACCAACACTCACATTCTTCTTCCTCCGAAGCATCACATCTGCAATTACAAATTCAATTCTGTTTTCTCTTCAAGCTGCTCCCGGAGTTTCACCGGATCTACATCTCCTGTCACAGTCAGTTTCCCCGTTGCTGAATCTGATTTTACCATCTCAACGCCTGATAACACTTTTTTTGTTATTATTCAATCAACAAAAAATAGAAATATTCGAAAACTCCAGCAGAGATTCTAGTAAAAAAGAATTACAACGTCCATCTTAATCATTATCTTGGTTTGCATATAATAATGTTACTGCAGCACGTAAAGACTATTGAAAAACTTACTTCTTTCTCCTGCGGTTCTCTTTGATATTGCTTCCTATAGCATATGTGGATTCCTGAAGGTTATCTTTCCTTACTTCAAGCAATGGCTTCTTTTACTTTTTCAATTCCAAGTCACGAGCGGTGTAAGGATGATTTTAAATTCCACCCACTTGATGAGAAAAGAGTGAGCTATTACTCCTAGAAGCAGGTTGTGTCTGAGGAAAGGAATCCAGACCCATCAACTTGGCAACTATATTTGTCGAACCAAGCTTAAATTCTCTTTCTTTCGACATTTTCTGTTCTAGAAGCATCTTCATTGGTGTTCCATTAACTCTACACCTCACATCCTGCATTCACAATTGAACGGAAAAAAATTAACACTTTCTCACTATAGAAACAGAAACAACCAAACAAAGCAATTGCCTTTACAGTTTTAACAACTCACAGCCTTTTATTTATTTGATCAAATTGATCCTTCTTGGTGGACCCTGTGAAGCCATCACAATATCATCATCATCAACAACATCAAATACCTTACAGAAAAGATATCAAAAGATCTTCAAAGGTCTTGCACACTCAAACCTGAAATTAAGAAATAGCAAATCTAACTGAGATAAAGAAAATTTCCAATGCTAATCAAATACTTTAACCAAATTCATACTGATAGAGAGATACACTTTGGCCGCAGAAACACACGTTTATCATATTAGTATCAGAATCTGGTATTTGGGTTATAGGAAATTATGAATCACATAAAAGACACAATAGGTAAATCAAAGAAAAATGAATAAAAAAAGCCATAAAATGTCTTTCCTCAGATCAAATCAAGTATAAAAAACAGAACCTTTGGCTCTCACAAAATGTTGCTTTACCTTGAAAATGGATTTAGGTTCAATGGCAGTAATCAAAGCCTTTGCTAAAACTTGTTTAAGTTTTATTGCAGCATCTGCAAGATTAATTGTTGTTGTGCAGCTGAAAGAAGAACCATATAGAAAGCAAAAGAGTTAAGAATCACAGAAATAATCAGCAAAATGCAAATTTTATCTAATCATTTCAATCCCAATCAACTACCTTAAATTGATACTAAATAATCCAACTTATTTCCAAGAAAATCAACAGCATCTGCAGATGATCCATTGAAAGTGTCAAAGTTGAAGACTTGAACAGCCAAAGAAAGAGTTGCAGCAACAACTATAGCAGGAGTACCATGTACCACCATATCCTGTATAGCACTCCTGGTTTAAAAAAAGACATCAAAATTGTTCAACATTTTTGCGCAAATCCTCGAAATTCTAATCGTAAAGGTAGTGACTTTACCATCCATGTGAAGCATCTCGAATCTCTAATTAAGTTGTCTCCAAAGGAAGTTTCTTCTGATCCAAATTTCAAACAAAATAGAAGATAATTTCAGTATACAGATTGGAACAAAGCATTGATTGATTCCATACAAAATGAAGAGTGTTTAGAGAACCTGATCGAGTAACTGAAGAGATCCAGTCTTGTAGCAGATTGATTTCAAGGTCTTGTCTCCTTCCTTGGACATTGATGAACTGTGGAAAAACCTTGCACACGAGTAAGTTATTTCACTGATTGGTTTAGAGAAATACGAACAAAGGCGAAGGCTTTGGTGGGTGAGACTGAGTGTTGATTATTATCAATGGACCAAAAGCAGAAAATACCACAGGCTTTATTTATTATTTGAGAAACATTCTTTTTGATTCACATTGGAGAGAGATAGAGATCAAAAGAAGCAGCAGATGACGTTCATTTCGAATTTAAATCAAAGATTTCTTTACCTTTGGATTTCTCGAACAATTTTTGCCCCAAGTTTGCTAGGTAAAGATCCACCTCCATTTAGTATCTTTCTCATGCTATGGTTTTGATATTCATTCTTCGTTATCCTTCAAGTAAAAGAAAAGTATTTAGAGCCCAATTTTGAAGACCAATATTTACTTCTCACCAGGAAATTTGGGATGATTACAGTCTTAGTTTGAGACAAAGCCATAATTAGTAAAGAACTTTAAAAGAGATGAAAGGAAGAAGAGAGAGAGAAAGAGCTTTTTTTATTACCAGGTTTGCAGAACAAAGCATCGTCGTGAACACAGTCTAAATGGGTTAGAGCCAAGAAATCGAACTATTTTGGAGCTATGATATGTTCGTAAATCATCTTCCACAAAAGGAGAACATGGATATTCAGAGAAGAACAGATTAATAATACGGTTTTTCTAAAAGAAGAAGTTACAACAAAGTAAAATCGAAGTGGAGTCGTGGGAGAGAAAGTAGGGATATGTCACTCCTTTATCTTATCTAATCTCTTCACGTTCTTTTAAAATTAGATTTTGTTTTATTTATTTATAAAAATTATATGTAATATTTGAATTAAAGAAATAATTAAACAGAAAAGAAAACAAAAATGTGATTGACAAAATTACCCTTCCGTCGTTAATAAAAAACTAACTAAATTTCAATGAGAAATGATATAATTACTTAGAACGAAAATGTTTATTTGAAAAAGTAACATGAACTTTAATATAGTAGATATTTACTTTTAACGATATTTATTTTTCGTTTAGGATCCCGAAATTTGAAACCAAGGGATTAGTTGTGTATAACCTGGGCATATTTACCAAACCGAATGATTTTTTACCAAACCGAACCGAATTACATAATTTAGTTTGGGTTTGGGAACTCTATATATCTTTATTAGATAGGATTCTGTATTCATTTGGTATTTGGTTTGATTTGATAATTTTACCGAAACCTATTTGGATAATTAGTTACCCAAATAAAAATATTATATATAACAATACTACACAATAGATGTCGTCGTCGACATACGTGTATATATATATGGTTACGTAAAAATATTTGATTGTGATATTTTTAAAACTTTCAAAAATTAAACAATTATAGTTTTTAGTTTTTCTTATCATTGAAATTACTTATTAATTATTTTTATTTTTATTTTATAAAAGAAAAAAGATTCATCAAAAAATTACAATATTCTATTAATATTATGTTCAGATTGATTAAATTTAAACCAAATAACCGAATAACCTAAAATTACCGAATAAAAAACGATTTAAAGTTTGGTAATTGTCTAAAGAAACCGAAGCACAGCGAACCGAACTGAATATATATTTTGTACTATTCTGCTTCTTTTTTCAAATTTTAAATTTTCTGAACCCAAACTGAACTGAATCGAACCCGAACCGTTTAACCAAAGTCCTAGCTGCGTACGTAGAGATTTTGGACAAATTGTAACTCTTAAATTAATAACGATATTAAAATTGATAAGTAGATTTCTAACCACGTAATCCGGCCTAATATAATTTAGGATTTGGATTTAAAGTTTTCCTTGAGATCCGATATTCAGTGTCGATCCAATCAACAATTAATTTTTATTAACTTTGGTCCTTTGTTTTACAATCAACTAGGATGGTACCCACGCTTAAAGCGTGGGTTATAAAATGTCTTTTTATTAAAAATTCAGTGGTTTTCTTTTTTGGGTGATATGAAACAGATATTAAAAGTTTGTTTTATGGAGTAATCGTGTATACAATATATAACAGAATCATAGATCTATCTTTCATATTATCAGTACGTATATTGTGGCTTAGAACATATTTACTATTTGATTGTTTTGTTTTATAGATTTATAGGTTTTTATAACATCTTATAACATTGTAATTGTATTAAAATGTAACTTGTGTCTTGAGAATCATTTGTTTCCAAGTTCGTGTTTGATCTCAAACTTGATGTTTTGTTAGACTTGAGATGTTTTTTTTCTTATGATTTAATTGTAAATCATAAGAAATGAAAACAAGATAGCGAGTAAAATAGAGTTAGGAGTAGGAGATGTTTGGATCGAAGCTTTGAATCAATATAACTTCCTTAATCAAGTAGTCTATTTGTGTCAATGAAAGTATAGTATATAACTTCTTATTGTACTTTTTTTAATTGATCTTTAGCTCTTACTAACAAATTTAATTCGTTTTATTTTTGTTTGTTATATCTAATATTTTTTCTTTTTCTTTTTGCAGAGTCTTTAACTTTCAAAATAAAAATTTTGCATCATCAATCCAAAATCTACATATGTGTGTGAGTGAAACCACTTTGAAGTATACAACCAAAAAACAGTGGAATCATTCATTCATTTGCTCAATATTCTCATTCTTCTTTGTTGGCGAAGACATGATTGTCGATTTCATCTCTTCTTTGCTTAACGACAATAAGCTGCAATTATATACAAATAAACTGAATCATCCAAGACTCAAACCAAACATTATAATTAGATTGTTCTCTTTCTTTTTACCTCTTGTACTTTGTTTCCAGCTCAAGCAAGCAATTTGTATTGGTTCTCAAACAGTGGCGCCATGTAAACCTACAAAGAGAGAAAGGAATCAAATTAGAGATCTTGGATTCCGACCATAACATAGAAAGTTAATCTTTTTATGCAAAGGAAGTGTTATAATCTCAACGGGTTTGGTCTGTTTGATGTTATTGTGTTTTTGATATATGCCTTCCCCAGATTGAATTGCATACATGTTCGTACCGATCTTAGCACGCTCGGCGAATACGAACGTCTTTCGTGAGTTTTGGCTGTGCCGCGATCGGCTGCCTACGTATCCTTTCAGGAATCAAGCCATTTCATAGTTATGGTCCTTAGGTGATCATTTCCTGCGTTGAAATACTTCGTGGGTTGAGATCTTCGTATACCGAGTCTTTGATGATCGTCGACGACTCTTCGGTCGAATGAATTCGTCTATGACTCTTCAAAATTAGCTTCTTTACGTTCGACGAACGCTTCACCACAGGGTGTTTAGGCTCGTCGAAGCTTCTCTACGTTCGACGAACGCTTCACCACTAGGGTGTTTAGGCTCGTCGAGGCTTCTCTACGTTCGACGAACGTTTCACCACTAGGGTGTTTAGGCTCGTCGAAGCTTTATCTCCCTAATGTTTTGTGTTCGTTGATTTATGTTTTATATTTTACGTTCATCGATCAGCTCCTCGAGTCTTGGGCTCATCGATTGTCGATATATATGTTTGGGCTCGTCGATCTTCAAATGTTCTAAGTTTTTCTGGGTTTAGGTTGAATATTCTTCCATCTTTTTCTTCCTCCCTCCTTCTCCCCTTAGTTCCTTCAACTTAGCCTCCTTTTTATAGTAAGCTCAAGATGAACATGGGCTCGTCAGTGGAATCCAGGTGTCACTCTGCATGTAAGTCTGCTCGTCAGTGATGGACATGTGACGCTAAATGTGGGCCTCTTCCATTGTTGGGCTTTCTTTCAAATGGGCTCTTCTTGTTGGGTCAGATTGGACTATTCTTTGATTTGGGTTCAGCAATTGTGCTTGGCCCAATTGACCCTGTACAATACCTGAAACGTTGGAGCAGACCAAGGCTCACAAAGAAACGACTTTTTGATACCGATTGGATACCTTCAACCATTTCCAGCTCTTTGATTAGAGATTCCACATCAGGCCACTGGAGGAAAAAGGTTTTACAAACCCGTTATGATGGTTAGATCACAAAGTCAAAGAAGATCATAATACCTCAGCCTTGAGCTCTGCTGCTTGTAACTTTCCACCTAACTGATCATTGTCACCAACTACCGATTCTAAGGCTTCAGTTAGAGGATCAGGCTGTTATTGGTTTTTGGTAAATGGCATAACATGTGATTTTTAGGTGGTAACAAATTGAATTTGCAGGTTTGGTATAGTCTCATCTTCGGTTTATCATATAACCACACATTTCTTTTACTTAATATACACGTATATGTTCTGATTTAGAGCATCTATTGTTGGACAGAATTATTGATTTGAAAGAAATAAGTCTTAATTTTCGACCAATTTTTGGTCCAGATTGATTTATAATTTATAATAACTTAATTTCTTTAATGAAAGATATTTCCAAACATATTAATTTAATTCCCTTGTTTTTCTCCGCAGTTTTAAAAATTGAACAGAGTTAACTAAAATCCATTGATCTCAATGTAAAAAGACCAAATCTTGTTAAAACATCATTTCCTCGTTGGTTCTTAGCAGCTTGGATCTGATCACCAAGTGAGATCTCTCCTCTTGTTCTCTCTTCCCTTATCAGTTCCAAGTCCAGCTTTTCCAGTTTAGCTGCTACTAAGCTACTCTATCCATTCCAATGGCGATATTACCAAGACTTGTTTTCTTCTTGTGAATCTGACAAAACATATATTCAAATCAAACCATCATTAAGTGAGTTTCTTGTTTTGTCTGAGGTATCCAATGATTAGTTTTTATTTGTTTCTACCTTTGTGAGTCTCGTCTTCAGTTTAGAACGTGAGGCAATGGTTGCATTCTTTTTGTTATGCATTGGTTTTTGATTCTTTCGTTCTCTTTGGTTTTTCTCTTTGTGTTCTTTCTTTCTTTCTGCAACTCTCCTCGTTTTCTCGGTCATGGCTTCTTCTGCTATCCTCTTGGTTTGTTCCTTTGCTCTTGCTTTATCTTCAACTAATTAAAGCAACTCAGATGAAAACTCTTTTTGTATTCTTTCGTAGCTGTCCCAATCAAGTTCTACTTCACCTTGACCTCCTTTCCTTACAGCTTCTGCAATGTTCTCTGACGATGATGACATTAACTTCTCTTTCTATCGCTTTGATCTTGACCATTCAGCCCAAACTTGTTTCACAGAAGCTATTATCTTCTCCTTGGTTTCATCACTGCAAAGGACAAACCTAAGCTCATCTACTTCTAGCTTCATTGTGGCCTATGTACATTTAATAGTTCACAAATGTCTACCTGTGTGGTTGTTGATGGTCAAGACATCTTCTTCCGAACCTGAATTGAAGTGAACAAAAGACAGAGTCGTAACTTATTTGATCTAAGCACAAAAACAATGCGAGACAACTTACCAGATTAGTTTTTTTTTTTTGCACATCACATGGTTTCACATTGTAAACAATAGAAGATAACAACCCTGAATGAATCTTACTTGATTTCACAAAAGGTTTCTCAAAGCTTCAATTGTTCTCTGCTTGATTCGTCTTCGAGTATCTGTCTAGAATATCAAACTCACTTCACAAAGCCTCAAAGAAGAAATAATTTCGATAATCGATAACATATATTTCTCTTTCTATCTCCCTTATATGCATACCTTCACTGTGTTCCTTCCTTTCTTCCATGGAATCTTTCCTTTATTTGCTAATCCAATCTTCCTTCTTATTCCTTCTTCTTTCTTCTTCTTTAACATTCCTATCACTGAGATTATCATATGAGACAGCTGAGGAAATATCAGCTTCAGTGTCTTTATCCATAGCTTGCACCTCCAAAAGACTTGGATTGAATTCTTTGATAGGAAAAACATATAAAGAAGATCAAAATGAAGCAATAACAGTGAAAGAAGATGCTTACCATTCATTTCTTTCATCTGACAATAAAAGTGAAAGAAGATCAAAATGAAGCAACACATCAAACAGTTACTAAAACCAGATGCTTACCATTCATTTCTTTTAGGGCTGCAGCTAGGTCTGTAGGATTTGAGAAACTCACAAACCCATAACCCTTGGTTTTACCAGTTCGCTTATCTCTGATAACCTGTCATGGTAGAGAAGATTCTTATGTTCTTTTAAAGCTTTGACCACAAAATTTAAACTGAATAGTTCTCTTTATGAATCAAGTATGAATGATCCGTATAACCAAAGGCCAACCATGTTCTGTCATACTACATGTTTGGGTTTGCAAATGCATCAGAGTGACAATTGTTGTATTCTAGCCAACCATCAGAGGGAATAAAAGAGTACAATAGTCACATGATTTATTTCTCAAAACTATGTTCATAGGAAACCAGGTATTATTCATCACAAAACCAAAAGGAGGTGAGACAGATACACTTACCTTGGCCATATTGAAGGTGGGGAATCGAGCAAATGCCTTGGAAAGATCATCATCATTCACTTCGTTCCCAAGATCACCACATAACAGGCGATAGTCATCTGGTAGATATGGAATATTATACTCGTAAGAAATCCATTGACAATAAAGCAAAAAAAAACATCCAATCCAGATATCTAAACAACAATGAAACAATCCCCAAACTAAAAGAACAATCAGAGAAATCGAGGGAAAGAGAAAGAAAGGCAGTGTTTACTTTCTAGCCACTCTGAAAGAGTAGGATCATCCCAAGATTGTCATCAACTTTAGGAGGAATGGCTCTCTTTTTAGTTTCGGCTTTGTGTTCCGTTTCACTCTTTGCTAAATGGCATCTTCTCTGCATAAAATCGATTAAATCGCTCCTCTCTTTGTTGCCATTGTTTGATGGAATGTGTGTAACAAATTTGTCATAAACACAATATATAGGTGAAGAAGACAAATGAAAAGAGATCGATTTGGAAGTTTTCGCTACTGTCAAAACTTCTTTCTCGATAATCTTCCATAAAAAAAAAACAAATTACATATCAAATCGCGCTAAAATTCACAAAACATCATTCATCGCAATTCAAAATCAAAAGGTAAAATTTGCAAGATGTTACCTCTTGAATAGGATTCGCCATGGCTGTTGTCGTGTGTGTTTTTGTTACCTTGTAAGGCTTCAGGGAATTGAAAAGAATTTATGAAGAAGAAGTAGAGAGAGTATACTAACCGTGGGTTAGAGAGCGTAGGGAAAAGCGGAAAGTGGGCTGAGAAAACGGGCGAGCAGTTGCTCAGCTATATATATATATATTTTTGGGAAAATTAGAAATAAAGGATCATTTTTTTATATCTTTGGGCATCTACACCTTTTTTTTATAGAATTTATTATTATAATCTTTATATTATTGTTAAACCATTTTTATCCTAAACACCCCATTTTTTCTCTCTTCTTCCGATCCCAGAAAATCAAATTGCGATTCGAGTTTCAACATGATCAGCACTCTCGCTCAGGTTTTCTCTCTTCTGATATTTTTCTTCTCTCTCGCTCTCTCTCTCCACAAGATAGGCAATGGTTGGTGATTACAGAGCACGCTTTAGCCGTCGTAGCTCCGACAACTCTGATGATTCCGACGATGCTTCTTCTGTGGAGGGAGAGACGACTTCCTCTGTGGTATAATTTCCAATGATGTTTGTGTTTGATTTCGTTTTTGTTTATCATTGCATGTTTGTTTCCTCGCCGGAAACTCCGTCGTTTTTATTAGTTTTAATGGAATTATCTCATTTGATGTTGATTATTGTGTAGACATAATGGAAGAGGAATCCAATAATTGTTTCGATTACAGTATTGTTGATGAATTGTTGTAGTTCACAATTTGGCATTATAGAAACGAAGTAATTGTCAGGTTTTGAAGTATTATATGTTTGTAGATTAGTTTTTCTCTGCAAATAATTCAAGTTGTGCATTCATTTAGATTACTTGTTTGAGATTCTTATTTTGATAACAGATTGTTGAGTTTTTAGAAACTTTGTTGCAGTACTCTGCAGGGAAAGAGTATATGGCTTTATAGTGGACTAATGAGAAGCATAGTTTATATCTTAAATCTAAATCTATGGAAGCTTCATTTGTACATCAGCTCTATAGTTCTCTTAATGGGATCGGGAACAAGGAGAATCTACCAGAAAAAGGACCGTCGACTAAGTTTGGTAGCTGTAGAAAAACTTCTCAAGAACAGGTTTTTAAGACATGATTTATCTTTTCATTAAGCTGATGATGTTCTAAATATGTTATTGAAATTTATCATCTTGGTCTATATTTCTGCTATTAGTTCAAGGTTCTTCATGATGGTTTCTGGCAGAAGATTAATGTAAAAGAACCTGAACATCGGATTAATCGAAGACAAGGTGGTTCTCATGAGTTTCTTAAGAGTCCATGGATCAAACACTATAAACCATTACCAAAGACTTCACAAACTCTTGTAATGGATGAAGATAGTTTTAATTTAGAAAGTCAAGTCGTCACCTCTGGTTCAGCCCAACGAGAAGGCTGCTCTCATTTGCATGACCATGATCAAATTAGCATAGGAGAAGGTATTTTTAGTTTCTCAATCAAAAAGTTGGTTATTTGATCAAAATTTGTTTATTTTCTAAAATCAGTTCTTCTGTTTGTCTTTTGTCTTTTGAAGCAGAAGTATCTGACCAGAACTTTGGTAATGAAGTCACAAAAGTGAAAATAGTAGATGAAGACAGTAATAAGTGAATCGTCGAGTACTGATCAAGTAAACTTCTTCATCATTCAATAATTTTGATCATATTATTGAATATATATATAACAAGTTAATTAAAAGATTCTCCTGATATTGAATCAAGTTAATTATATTAAATAAATATATCTACTTTGAGGTAAAAATGACTCCAATTAAACCAACCATATTGTCTATTAAGGTAGTGCAAATTTAAAACTTCAATTTTTCCACTAGAAAGTTGAAATGTGCAGGCTACAGAGTTCTATGTTCCTCCTCCTAACTAGCTTCTTGTGTTTCAGTTCAGTTTATTTGGTTCGAGCCCAAATCCAAACAGAAGCCATTACTGATCCCGAAGAAGGTTTGTCTTCGAGAACTTAACATTATTATATTCAAACACCAATGATATAATCGACCACAAAAGTCTCATTCAGTTAATTATTTAAAGGAATTACATATTTCTATTGCAGGCGCATAAATAGTTCTGGACTCAGCGGGAGAATACCTTCATCATTTGCTGATTTTGTGGAGCTCAAAGAATTGTAAGCTAAAATTAATTTCAACTTTTACACCAATTTTGTTCAGATTAATTAATGTGCTAATGAATTGTTTCTTTCTCATTTTGTGTATATAACAATTGACATTGATGATGATATATGTCCCAGGGTATTAAGGAACAACAATCTCACTGGGACATTACCATATAATTTTGGAGAATACTCAAATTTGGAACAAGTGTAAGTACATATGCGTCAATGTGAATGAGATAGTTTATTTCCAGTGATTTAAGCTTCAACAAACTATGTGGACCAATTCCACCTTCACTTTTCAATTTAAGTCGACTTACTCACTTGTAAGATGATATGTTTTTGTGCTTCTTTTGAGTCTTCATGTACAACTACATGGATAGTTGTTAAAAGTAACATGTTGTCAATTCATATTAGGTTTCTGGGAAACAACACGTTGACTAATAGCTTGCCCTCTATAAGGAGTCCGTCTTTACAAAATATGTGAGTTTCACTCTTAATGACACATATGAGACTAATTTCCATGATAATCAGGAAATATGTATAACATATTTGTCTGGAAGTCTTCCTTCATAGATGCACGCAATAGAGCTAGAAACACTCCAATATCGAAAACAGAAAGTATGATTAAAACTATAAAGCAAACTGAAATTATCAACACTTAAATATTTTTCCAACTTAATCGTTATATTGGCTTGTCACATGTCGATCGGTTGTGCCCTTCAATACCACAACGGCTACACTTGTGTAGCTTCTTTGACCCTTGTGATCCTTGCGAATATCTTATCTTGTCTTCAACAGATTCGTGTCTTCGTTTTCTTGGTCTTCCGATACGTCTTCGTGTTTCAGGTGGAAAAACGTTGGCACCTGCGACTTCCAGAGGTACACACCATGCTTCTTCAGGAACATCAATTGGATTAATTGATTCCGCATACGCCGTTCTCCACGAAACTGTGCTATACACTTCATCGGCAAGTGTATGTAGTTCTATGCCTATATTGAAAGCTGCTTTTATGGCGTGTCTACAAGGAATCTTAACTAAATCAAACTTTCCACATGAACATATTTTTTTACCCCAGTCAACCACACAATCAAATCTGTCACCTTTGACCTCAAATATGTTAGACGATACCGGCGAAACGATCAAACTTTTTGCCTTCTCAATCCTTCTAGCAATCTTTTTCTCTATCTCACTAGCTAAATGGCCTTTATGCTTTGAACTCAAGGATCGACGTTCATGAAACCACCGTGTCAACATTTCTCTAATGCTTTCTACCAAAGGAATTACAGGATATTCTCTCTCTAATCTCAACACCGAATTAATAGATTCAGCAGAGTTGGTAGTTCTGATATCAAACATGTATCCAGGAAAGTGACATCGAGCCCATTTTTTTACACCAGCCTCCTCAAGATATTTTCCTACCAGTGGACTACTTTTGTTGATTTGGTTGAATAATTCCTCAAATTCAACAATTCTGTAAGCCTTTGAAGCTTTAGCAACCAAGGCGACTAAACCTTTTGCCTTGTAATATGTTACCACATTATTCAACAAATGGTGTATGCAAATTCCATGGCTAGCTAATGGATAAATTCTCTCAATACACTTTCCAATAGAGAAATGTCTATCAGACACAAAAGCTAAATTTTTGTCATCCGCTATAACAACCTTTAGTTGCTCAAAAAACCATCTCCATGAATTGTCATTCTCAGAATCAACGATGCCAAAAGCAATCGGATACAAATTTGAGTTGCTATCTACTGCTGTAGCAACTAGTAGAACACCTTTATATTTGCTCTTCAGAAAAGTTCCGTCAACTACAATCACCCTTCGAATGGCTTTGTAGAACCCCTTTATGGATTGACCAAACGAAATAAAAAGATATTTGAATCTACCATCACAATCAGTTTCATAATTAGTATGCGTACCAGGATTAACTTGTTGTAGCATATACAAATATTTTGGTATTTTACCAAAACTTTTATCAGGTATTCCTCGAACTTCATTAACTGCATGCTCACGAGATTCCCATGCTTGTGAATAAGAGAGCTCACAACCATGCTCTGTACGCATAAAATTCCGGATATCGTTCGGCTTAGGTCCTTCTTTTACCCCCTCGTATTTATGCATAATAAGATTACCAATTGTTTTTGCTGAAGGTGTCCTACCGAATTTGCTTTTACTTGAAGGAGCACAAGTATGGTGAGCCACAATTTTGTTGATTTTAAAATAAGTAGACCCCTCCAAACACTCTGCACGAAGGCTCCAACTGCAAGTATTATCCATGCAACGTATACACCATAATTTTGTATCAGACTTTGTAACCTTGTAGTTGAAGTTATACTTCATTGCACAAATTTCCACACTTGCCTTTAAAGTATCTTTGTTTCTAAAAAGATGTTCATTGTTGAAAGAATCAACTACCCAATGATTCATACATTCTTCCTCAGTGTTCTCAGGCATCAATGAATCGTCACTATCAACGTCAGCATCATCATACAATTTACTTTTACCCTTATTCTTTAAATCTTTCGGATTTTCTCTAAAAATACCCCCATCTTTATCTCTATCGGTTGATTCATATTGAGACTCATCTATTATGTTTTTATTTTGCAGCTCTTCATCTCTAGGTTGTAGACGTAGACACAATTTCAACATAGACGTTCTCATCGAACAAGCAATAAAATTTCTCAATTGTCGATCGGTATTCACAAGAACTGGAGGAGATTCAGAATCAACCATCAAATTAGAAGGCAAATAACTAAATTCCATTTCAACCTTACTGTGATCAATATTGTACTCTTCTGAAACCATAACCTTTAGCTCTTCAATAGTAGTAGTAGATTCCAAACGGAGTACTCTAGCAAATTTGGCTCCATCAACAATAAATTTCCACTCTTTTCCAATTACCTTCCATGAACCACAAGTAAAATATATTTGAATTGCCATCAATCTTCGAGAGAAAAATATTTAAGAAACTTCTTTAGTTGAAGAAAAAAAGACAAACAAAGGAAATCATCACGCACGTTAGTATGTATAGTTAGTTAGAATCTAATATCAAATATTTAGAGTTAGTTAGAATCTAATATTAAATATTTAGAGTTAGTTAGAATCTAATATTAAATATTTAGGAAATCATCACACGTTAACTTAGAGTTAGTTAGAATGTATTATTTTTAGTTAAATTTCTTTTATAAGCATTAAAAATATATATTTGTAATTATCTTTCCTTAGGTTTAGAAGTATAGATAAATATTTGAAAGTAATGATAAATATTGAAAAAAAATTTATTATACGATCATAAGTTTTCTATTTTCTTCACCTCCCTTTATCATCGTATCGTTGTTCTTCATCCTTCCAAGCAAGTAAGTTTTTATTTTTTATTTTCTCTGTTTTCCTGTTATAGAATGAACCAGTGTGATCGGTGTAAGAATAAAAGGCAAACCAACTGTGAGAGTTGTGAAGGAAAAGCACAGAAATTTTTTTTATTGAAAAGATAAAAGAGTTATACGGTACAAAATTAGAAAAGACTTCTATTTTTACAAACCAAAGCATAATGCTTAAAGAGACATATGGTTATGAAGTGGTAATGTTAGATCATAAAAGTCTAGCAACTAGAGGCATCTATTTCTTTCATCCAACAAATAATCTTGTGTTCTGGGTTTTCATAGTTTTTTTTAGGTTCTATGAATTTGTGGGTCGCTAATAGTTCATCATTGATGAAGATGGGGTTAAATCATCTTTTATATATATATATACTTATCATCCCTCTCGCAACTCTTACGGTTTAATATTGTTTTCGTCTTGTGTTACTTGTGCAGCGTTTGAGATCAATTCTTAATAATCATATCTAAGATGCTTTGTTGCTTTTTGGTTTCGTTAATACATATGGTTTTGTTCTACCAGTGTTCAATGTTTGTATCATGGAGTTCTTAATAATCATGGAGCTGCTTTACCTGGTTTCTATCATTAATTGGCATATTTAAACTCATTTTTTTGAAAAATTATAGTTTGGCGAGATAGTTGGGTGGATTAGGCATCTTGAATAGGGACAAGTGGCAATTTGCCTCCGTAAATGTCTGCAAGTTGTGATTCGTCTATGTCTTCCAGAAGAGTGGTAGTGAGTTTCTTGTTCTCCACGAAAACAATCTGCCACATAAAACAAAAAACGATTAGCAATCAAAATTCACAAAAAGAGTCTAGATTTGTTGAATAGATCAGATTGAAGAAGTAACAATCCTGTTAAAACAAAATAAGGCTCGTTTGCTTTGTTTTTGCTAATGAGACATGTTAAAGTATTTTACTTTATGTCTACTCGTTTGCTTTGTTTTTGCTAATGTTCATCATAATTTTGAAACTCTGTACCTATTGTTGTTGCTACTATTAAAAGGTTTACAGATTCCTCTTCTTTATATCTCTTGTGATTCCTTTGTACTTAATTATATATCTAGTTGAACTTGTGTAGGTATGGGAGAGAAGTTACCGAAACGCTTGTTTAAAGCAGGAAATGAGCCACAAGTATCCCAGATAAACAATAGCTGTAGAATGTCGCTCATCAACAAAATAAAAGATGTCCTACCATCAGAATACAATGAAGTGAAGAGAAATCCAACTTTCAAACATATTTTGGGAATGTATGAAAACTCTCTTGGATATTCAGCTCGATTAATACATAGCATCATGTGCAGGCAATTGATTACAGAAAAAAAATATGAGCTTTGGTTTGTGTTTGGAGGGAGGCCACTGCGATTCTCTTTACAGGAATTTCACGCAGTTACAGGACTTAAGTCCATACATGATGGTAACTGTGATATAGAAAAATGGAAAGATGATTTTGGGTTTTGGAGTAAACTACTAAAGAGAAAAGGCAAGATAAGCATCAAGAAGTTGATGGATGAATACGTTGGTGGTGTTAACAAATGGAGTCATGTGGACAGAATAAGGTTGGTGTATATTTGTTTGATAGCAGGGTTCGTAATGGCGAAGGATGAGAAAACAAATATTCCTCACACATATATCAAGTTAGTGATGGATTTAAACAAGCTTCATGCTTATCCATGGGGTGTCGAATCCTTCAGTCTTCTTGTAAAGTCCATCATCAAAACGAGAGATCATTTAAAAAACCCAAAGAGCTATGTTTTGGATGGATTCTCTTTCGCATTTCAGATATGGATTATGGAAGCTATTCCAGAAATAGGGAAATTGTTGGGGAAAAAAATCAATGAGGAGCTTACAGAAGGTCCTCGATGTTCTAATTGGAAAGGTGCTGCAAAAGTATCATACGACGACATCATCTTAGTAGAAAACTCATTCGGATTAAGTGTGAGTTCTTATTTATTAATATTAATATGTGATTTTTTTTTGTTTTTAATATTATTATAAATGATGCTAACCATTTACCTACACTTTTATTGTAGGATGTTATTTATCCATACCTATGTTATAACGGAAATAACGAAAGCTGTGAATCTGCTGCTTTTTTATGGTCTGATGAGATGAGAGACGATAAAGTTATTGAACTCGATTCTTTAATAAGTACAGAGTATGATTTTGGTGACCATACTTGGGGGTTTGTGGAACTGGATGAGAATATCCTAAATTCTGTTAAGGATGAAATCAAAGAAGTGGGAAATCAAAATAATGAAGATGAGGATGTTGATCCAAATCACAACGATAAACAAACCTCAATTGCTGGTGTAAGAAGGTGTAAAAGGAAACTTCCCAATCACGGTGCAGAGAAACGCAAAAAAGATTTGCTATGTAAGCGAGCTGGTTCAAATCAAGGAGTTATCGAAGAAGACATTAAAGTTTTTATTCAAAAACTTTTTGAAGATACTTTTTCTCGTTTTGAGAGTAAGATTGATGAACGATTAGGAAGCTTGGAGAACGAAGTCTCAAAACTAAAAGACTATCTAGCTGAAACGACAAAGAATGAAGGACCATCCTATGATTTACAACCATCAAATACCAGTGTGCAGAGTAAATCTAAGGTAACAACGTACAAAATTTCTTATGTTTAATCAAGTTTCTATGTTATTTTAATGAATGTATGTATGTTGTTATATAATATATGTATGTGATTATTTATCGTACTTATAACAATGTTATAAGAGTAAGATTGGTGAGGGATTGGCAAAATTGGAGAGCAATTCATCAGGAATAAAAGACCCTTTAGCTGGAACGACAAATAATATAGGGCTATCGACAAATTCGCAACCATCTAATATCAGTGATCATAAAAAATCAACGGTAAAATTTTAAATTTTTTTTGTAACAGTCTGTATAGCCGTTAAGTTGATATTTGCACATGAGTAAGTTATTGTAAAAGCATCTTTCGGATCTTATATTAATAGGTGGAACAAACAGACGGAGTAACTCCAAATGCCTATGTAGATGATGTCGTTTTGTCACTGTCTTCCGATTCACACCTTCTGACTTGTGGGACAGAGGTGTTCAAAAAAACAATTTGTGATAGTATTCCTACAACGCTCTTAAACGATACAGTAAAAACTGACAAGAAAAGGAAAAAAGATGGAGATTATTCATTGGTGTTCGTTAGTGAAGATGCTTGGGAAAATCTAAGGCAGTGGGGTCTGAGGAACGAGTAAGTTATGACATATCTTTTTTTTTTTTTTTTTTTTCAATTTTCAACTCATGTCTAATATTATTATTTTAATATTACAGGAAGCTTAAAATTGGCCCAACTGTTCTGAACAACAAATTACTTGACAGAGTTATTACACCGACAGGATGGCTTGAAAACAAGGTGAGTTTTGAATTTAAGATTTTCTGGTGTCCATTGTGGTCTATAAAACCCTGTACGAATCTGATCGGTTATCACCCGATTATAATGACTAATTAAAATCACACAGAACACAATGTTGATATCAGGTTCGAATATTTTTTGACAAACTTTTTTATGATTTGTTTCATAACTTTCAGGAGATTGATGCAATGATGTACTTATTCCGAGAAAATACAACGTTACACCGATGGAAAACTAAACGTGTTGGTTTCATGAACTGTATATTTGGAATGCAAATAAAGAATGAATTCATCAATTTTCAGAAGAATGGTCGTAGCCATAAATGGGAAGAATTTATTCTTGCTTATGGTAACGGTGAACTACCTTCACATGGGAAGACAAATAAACGATGGGCTACAGATTTGGACCGAATTTACGTTCCGCTCAACGTCAACCAAAACCATTGGATATCTATGTGCATCAATTTTTTGCAAAGAACAATTGAAGTCTTCGATTGTTCAGGTAATAACAATAGGAGGAACATCGAACCATTCACGATTGTCATCCCTCGAATTGTGAAGGCAATTCACCCACGGACTGCTGCAAAACATCTGCATGTGTCTCCATATTCTATCAAAAATGTGCAGGTGAAGCATGGACTAAATAAATCTTCTTGTTGTTGTGGAGTGTATGCGATCAAGTATATCGAGTGTCATTTGTTAGGATTGGACTTTTCATTGTTGGACGACGAGAACATTCAAGAAGCTCGGCTGAAGATTGCAGTTGATCTATGGAATGCAGCAAATGATATTGTTCTAATTGACCGCATGTCGAAGTATGAACGTACCCAGTTTGATTCTGACGTTGTAGATTTAGACTGAGAATTGACTTTTTGTATTTTTGGTACTATTTTTGGCTCTTTATATACGCTCTTTTCTTCCATTAATCCGATGTTCATGTTCTTTTACATTAATCTTCTGCCATAAACCATCATGAAGAACCTTGAACTAATAGCAGAAATACAGACCAAGATGATAAATTTTGATAACATGTTTAGATAAATCATGTCTTAAAAACCTGTTCTACATCTAATAGGTAGAATATAAGTTCTGAAATTCATAGATTATAGTAGAAACCGCAGAGATCCGTAGAATGTAAGTTCCGAATTTGTAGATTATAGTAGAAACCGCAAAATACAAATTCTAAAATCTATGAGAAATCTACCTAATTTAGAATTCACATTCTGTGGTTGGTAGGACATAGGGAAATCGGTAGAATGTAAGTTCTAAAATTCGTAGATTATAGTAGAAACCGCATAATACAAATTCTAGAATCTACGAGAAAACTACCTAATTTAGAATTTACATTCTGCGGTTGGTAAGACATAAGAAAATCGGTAGAATGTAAGTTCTAAAATTCGTAGATTATAGTAGAAACTGCAGAATACAAATTCTAGAATCTATGAGAAAACTACCTAATTTAGAATTTACATTCTGCGGTTGGTAGGACATAAGGAAATCGGTAGAATGTAAGTTCTGAAATTTGTAGATTATAGTATAAACCGCAGAATACAAATTCTAAAATTTATGAGAAATCTACCTAATTTAGAATTTACATTCTGCAGTAGGTAGAACATAGAGAATTTAGTAGAATGTAATTTCTGATTTTCGTAGGCTATAGAACAAAGCGTAGAATATGTATTCTAAAATTTGCAGAACATGTAGAAAAAAAAAAAAAAAACGTGAATAGTGATTTTTGAAGGGTATTTTTGTCAAAAATTTACAAAGGTATAAATGGACAAATCTATAAAAAAATTATCCTTTTTTTCTAATTTCCCCTATATTTTTCCTGTAAAATGAAACCTAAAACCGTAAAGGTAAAATTTGTTACTTTTACCCACAGTAAACGGATTAAAATCATGGTTAAAAACAGGTATTTAAATTTTGTACGTGTAATTCCATTTTAATAAGGAAGGATATTTTGCAAGGAAACATAGAGATGATTCACATTTGGTCAGTTTCTCAAATCGAATTCCATCAGCTACGAGAATTTGATGTGGCTGGTAAAAACAGATTTAGAATCAGATCAGAATGCATACACAATGACCATGATAAACGGCTTTGGTTTCACTTGAGAGGAGCAAGAATGGTATTGAGAAGAAGGAATGAAACAATGACGATGGCTCCAATAAGTGTAAAGTTTGGACTTGTCCACAGCATCAGATTGGATCTCTCTGTTCTTTTTATAGGATCCACTTCTTCCGACAACGGAAACTCCCATTTCTGAGGATTCCAAGTCACGTACTTGTCTACATTGAACTGAGAGAACAATGTCTTCTTGCTCTCTTTCTTAAAATTCTTCCACGCCTTGTCCCAATCTGTCGATGATTTATCACCACCTGACATCAATTACCAATTTAAATCACCCAATTTAGTTTGTACAAACGATCATTAATTAAGTAACCTTGAGAAATGAGAATCTCTCACCGTTTGGAGCAACGGAATCTAGAGCATGATGAGAATTTTGGGATTATCTGGTACATATCAGGAGATTTTAAGCCGGAAATTCGAACAGAAATGTCTATTTTCCGAATTCATTACGGACAAAATAGAAAAAGGGTATCTTGAGAGTTCTTCTTCGTCTCCTGCGATTCTCCGCCCGGCAATTTCAATCTCTTCTTACGCTTTCATTGGCGACACGTGGCTACAACTGGGACCCATTTATTATGAATCTAAAACCGGTTACATATTATCTATGAATTGTACGGTTGAAATCGGTTTGGGCTATACTCGATCTGGTACCAGACATTTCCACTCCTTCTCAATGTCTTTCCACTTTCAATTTTCCAAATCTAAACCTCAGCAACGGAGGAGAGTTACGGTTTTATATCTCAGGCCTATTTCAAATTTATATATCGGGCCCATTTCCAATTTGTATTTCGGACCCATTATTTTATATCTTGAAAAGTTGTGATGGACCAGATTGATGCTTGGTTAGAGAAAATGACATTACAAAACTCATCTTCCTTAACTTAAGCATGAACACTTGTAAGTCATAACTTGAAAATTAGTTCAAGGTTCTCTTTGATTTCATTTTCAATATCAAGTGAAACTATGAAATAAAAAAAATTACATAAGATAAGTCTAAACAATTAACCAAATTTAAAGAGTAGTTACATTTTAGAGTTAAAGGACAAGTTGAAGATCAATACTGGAACATTAGTGTACAGGCACTAGCTGCATTTTCCTTTGGCTTTTACTTATGTCTTATCTTCTCACTACACCCAACTCTCCGATTTCTTCTCTTTATCTCCACCGTCCATCCAAATCCGACGGAAATTATCTTATCACATATACAATTCATTCCACCAAAAAGACTAGAATACCCACTTTAACAGATATAAAAAAATTACTGTACATAAAGTTACACTAATTTTAGAAAGAAGGTAAAAAAGTATCCAAGTGGGAGATATTTCAATCGGATAAAGATTTTTTGTCAATAAATATCAAAACTTCGTCTCTCTTATCTCTCGCAGAACCCTTAAACCTTATCTCTTCACTTTCAGCAGCTTCAGAGCTTTAGCCTCGAGAAAATTCTCTAAAGCTATCGCCATGTCTGCCTCTGCTTCTTCTCTTTCTGCCTTCAATCCTAAATCCCTTCCTCTTTGTGTTTCCAGGCCTGCTTCTCTCTTCGTTTTGCCTCCTTCCCTCTCTTTTAAACTTCATTCTGACTATGTCTCCATTTTCGCTTCCTCCGCCATGAAATGCTCCTCCCCCGCGGAATATCGCTCGCTGTTTGTTAGGAATGTTGCTGTAACCTCGGATTTTGAGGTGGAGGAAGATGATATGTTCACTGACGGTGACGATTCGGCGCCTGTGGAACGAACCTCCTTTTCTCCTGATCTCAAGCTTTTCGTCGGTAACCTTTCCTTTGAAGTTGATAGCGCTCAGCTTGCTCAACTTTTCGAGAGCGCCGGAAACGTTGAGATGGTTGAGGTAAGATAATTTGAGGATTCTGTTTTTCAGATTTGGATAAAATTTATTCATGATTGCTTAATTATCTTCCTGAATTGATGTAGTATTGTTTTTTATGATGATTATAATGACAACACTGGTAATGTTTATTGAGTCTTTTTCTTTTAGTGTTTGTTTCAGCTTCTCGTTTACATTCTCTATATGTGTGAGGACGTTATCTTCGATTGTTTCTTATGTGATAAAATGGCTTAATCTTGTAGGTAATCTACGACAAAGTGACTGGCCGGAGCAGGGGTTTTGGATTTGTGACAATGTCCACTGCAGCGGAAGTTGAGGCAGCAGCTCAGCAGTTCAATGGCTATGTAAGCAGATACCCTTATCCTTGGTCGTTGACTTAAGTTTTGTGAGGACTTGCTCTTTATTGAATTGCTAGTATCGCTTCTTGTTCTTTGCTTGTCTGTAATGTTATTTGTTTCTAGCTTTCTATCTTTTTGCATGTGGAAACCCATTACTTGGATATTATGAACGTTTTTAGGTAGATGAATCATTCGGTTTTACCTCTTTTTGGTTTGTTGAGACTTCGTGGTTGATGTTTTTATATATTCTGCAGATAAAGAAGCATCTTCTTCCTCGAATTAAAACTGTCAAAGTTTTAGGTCGTTCGTGTTGCTCATTTGGGAAGATAATTCACCTAGATAATTGTTGAACCTTTGTGTTTAGTTGTACCGTATTAATCATGTTTATAAGCTTGCCTTTTGGATATTATACATTATGGCTGTTTTCATTGATCCTGTTGACATGATGATTATTTCAGGAATTTGAAGGCAGACCCTTGAGAGTCAATGCTGGCCCTCCTCCACCTAAGAGGGAGGAATCCTTCTCCAGAGGACCAAGAAGTGGTGGTTATGGTTCTGAACGTGGTGGTGGTTACGGTTCTGAACGTGGTGGTGGTGGATATGGGTCCCAACGTTCCAGTTACGGTGGATCTCAACGTTCAAGTTATGGTTCTGGGTCAGGTTCAGGCTCAGGTTCAGGAAACCGTCTATATGTGGGAAACCTTTCATGGGGTGTTGATGACATTGCCCTTGAGAGCTTGTTTAATGAACAAGGAAAGGTTGTTGAAGCCAGGGTCATCTACGACAGGGACAGTGGTAGATCCAAGGGTTTTGGGTTTGTGACACTCAGCTCTTCTCAAGAGGTCCAAAAGGCCATCAGTTCTTTGAATGGTGCAGTAAGTATCATCTGAATCCTCTTGGCATAATAATATCTTTCTACTTCTTATAGTAAAGATCAAACATCTAATACATGTCTTATTTTCGTGAAGGATTTGGATGGTAGACAAATAAGAGTGTCGGAAGCTGAGGCTAGGCCACCAAGAGGCCAATTTTAAGCGTCCATGCCGCTTCAAGCTCTCAAAAAATGGAGGTTCTGGAAAGTAAGACACTCAAAATCAGCATTTCCATTCCGAATTCTAATTGCTTGGCTTTAGTTCAGATGAGTAATTTAAATGTTGAATCATCAATGTAATAGGTTCTTCGAAGCACATGGGGTTAAGGAGAGAAAATAGCGGTTTCAGACAGTAACTAAAAAGTCACTGCTGCTGCGCGCTAGGCTTTATACGCCTTGGATGTATGAAGGTCGTAAAGGAATGGTCTTTTTTTTTTTATGAGAGATAACGATTAGATTTTAGCAAGAGAGAGAGACCCATGTTTGTTTCTTGTATGTCTGAATCCTGCGATTGATTTTACTTGAGTATGCATTTTCTTCCCTTTTTTTTTCTGACAAGTTTACCTTTTTTGGCATATGAATGACTGTAGCAGTGGTTTATTATAATGTTTTTGGATCTTCCTTTCTTTTAAAACCTTTAAAATTTTGGGAGGAATAGAAAATTTATGGAACCCTCCCAACTGTGTAAGAGATCTATCCACCCTTAAATCAATTGATAGAACTGAAGCTCATTAAGCCTATTATCAAAGACAAGTAAACAATGGTTAGCGAAACGATTACAAATTACAAATATGATATGGCAACAAAGAAAAATTAAGTTTGAAGAAAATATTAGTTATTACAAATCGGTACTCACTACTCTACCATTTTAAATCGAGTGCAGACTAACCAACGTTAATACTTTTTGTTTCTTACCATAGCTGTCTTTTGTACTCTTTGGCTATTTAATGTCTCAAATTGTAATCATCTTCTTCAAGCAATGAGAATCACTTCTTGAGAAACATAAATTTCATTTTTTGCTCACATGGTATCAGAGCCATGGAGGCTCATAACAATCCTACTCCTTCAATAGCTATTTTTCAATGTGTGACCTCAAACTAAATGACAATAACTATCTCTTGTGGAAGTTGCAGTTTGAACAGTTTCTATCAAGCCAATTGTTGCTCGGATTTGTTCACTGGAGACACTCTGAAACCTCCTCGGATTGTCCATGTTCAAAATGGAGAACAAGTGGTTGAATCTGCGAACCCTAACTTCACCAAATGGATACGATCTGAATAGTTGCTGATGGTGTGGCTGTTTGGTTCTCTCTCTGAAAATGCTCTCTGTGTGGTGTACGGTATGAAATCATCTCATGATATTTGGTTTGTTATGGCCAAAAAGTACAATCGTGTCTCTGCAACAAGGAGGTTGGATATGCAAAGAAGGTTACAAACCACTGCTAAAGGTAACGAAAACATGAGTGAATATCTCTCTGAAATGAAATCTTTGTGTGACCTGCTGGACTCTATTGATTCTCTAATAACTGAACATGAGAAGTGTAAGATTTAGTGAATAATGAGAGTATAAGAGATTAGAGATTCAAGAAGAATCGAAAGTATGAGAGTTTAAAAGATTGGAAGAAGAGAGAATGGAGAAGAAGAAACCTTCTTCAATATTTAATATCGAAAACGGATTTAAGGTTTTCCTTGATACCTTTTATGCTGTTTTTGTCACTTCTGGTGATTGTTATGTCATCAACATACACAAGGATCACAACAATGCCATCTACTCCTTGGCAAGTGAAGAGTGTGTGATTAGCCTCAGACTTTCTAAACCTATGATCACGTAAGATATGGCTTAACTTGTGATACCAAGCTCTTGGGAATTGTTTAAGACCATAAATAGCCTTCTTAAGCCTTAAGACATTTTCGGGCACAACAATGTGTTCTAGTCCCGGCGGTGGATGCATATACACCTCATCTTCAAGTTCACCTTGTAAGAATGCATTCTTGACATCCATCTGCCACAAATTCCAATCAAGGTTAGTAGCTAATGACAAAATGACACGTACCGTTTGTAGTTTGGCAACTGGTGCAAATGTGTCTTGATAATCCTCTCCATAAGTTTGTGTAAACCCTCTTGCAACCTGTCTAGCCTTATGTCTATCAATTTGACCATCGCTCTTGTATTTAATCGTGAATATCCACCGAGAAGTTACAACCTTCTTGCCAAGAGGAAGTGTGGCTTCATCCCACGTATGGTTCCTATCCATTGCTCCATATTCTTCACCAACTGCATCCCTCCACACTTTATGCTCTTTAGCCTCCTCATAAGTCTTTAGCCAAAGTGTTGATTAAGTTGAGTGATGAATGCTCGATGTTATGTTGGAATTTCAGCCAGATTGCATACAACTTGGTTTGGATGAGCTACAACATTGTTGTTGTAATATACCCGTGTGTTGATCAAATTGGAGGGGTCCTTCCTTACTATTTGACTCCTCCTTAGGGCTGGAGATTCTGATATTTCAACAGTCTCAATGTTATCCATTCCATGCTGCTCTTGTTCCCTTCATGATCTGCATATTCCTCGGCTAATGGTTGAACTATCTCATCATTGTTCTCATTCGTTGGTTCCTCCTCATCGTTGATCTCATTGATTAAATCATCAGCTGAATTTGGTTCATTCATGTTACTCGACTGAGTTCCACTTAAGTTATTGATCGAGTTCCCAAATTTGTTACTCCTGCCCACATCACTCGACCTGGGCTCACTCGAGCGGATGATCGAGCCTCCAAGTCCGAGTTTTTCCAAAATCATCCTAAGGCTCTTTGCACGGTCTGATGTGTTTTGTGTGAGTTCTTGAAGGTTGGACCAATCCTTATTTTCATAAAATCTTTTTCCTTCCATAAACTTCACTTCTCTAGACACCATAACTCTTTTTGTGTCCGAAATGTAGCATTTGTACCCCTTTTGGGTGATGGAATACCCAATAAACATACTCTTCACACTCTTAGCATCAAGCTTGTTTCTTTGTTCTCTTGGTAAGAGTACAAAGCAAACACACCCAAATACACATAAATTATTAATAGAAGGTTTACTTTTGGTCAATACCTCAATTGATTCATCATGAAGTATTGAGTTGGCAGTTGATTGAGCAAATAGCATGCTGCTACAACCACATCACTCCAAAACCTCTTAGGTACATTGTTGTGGAACATCATGAACCTAGCTACCTCCATTAGGTGTTGGTTCTTTCTTTCAGCCACTCCATTTTGTTGAGGAGTGTATGGACATGTTGTTTGATGAATAATGCCATGATTTGCAAGAATTTGTTTAAAGGTATAACTCATGTACTCTCCTCCATTGTCTGTCCTTAAGACTTTAATCTTGGCACTATATTGATTTAACACATAAGTTTGGAAGTTAGTAAAGGCTTCAAGGACTCATCCTTACTTGGAAAGCAAGGTAAGCCAAGTAAATTTTGATTTTTCATCAATGAAGGTAACAAAATACTTATGGTTTTCTCTAGATTCACATGGAGATGACCAAACATCGGAATAAACAAGATCAAAACAGTTCTCATAGATGGTTGAAGACTTTGGAAACACCGATTTACAATGTTTCCCAAGTATACAAGCCTCACAATTGTCATTTTTAAACAGAACATTAGGCAACAACAAACTTAAAGCACGAGAATGAGGATGTCCTAAGCGAGCATGCCACAACATATCATAATTCAAGTTACTACTAGAATTAAAAGCACTAGAAGAGCTAGATAGACACGAATTAAAAGATAGATTTAGACTATTCTTGGTTTCTCTTAGCAAATATAGTCTATCCTTGCTAACACCTTCTCCAAGAACTTGGCCACTCTCAATATCCTGAAAACAAACCTTATTAGGATCGAATATAACTTTACAATTTAAATCACACGCAGCTTTGTTAACACTTAATAAATTTGATTTGAATGTTGGCATATAAAAGGCCTTAGATTCTCTATCAAATACCCTAAGATCACCAACACCTTTAATATGAACTTTTTTTCCATCCGCAATACTAACATATCCTAAGGCCGGTTTCAAATTCTCAAGTAAGTTAGCACTACTAATCATATGGTGAGTAGCTCCATAATCAACCACTAAAGGTTTAGCAAATTTTGAAACATAAAAAGAGTTACCATACTCCTTTAAAGCGTTTATGGACTTGATGAGTTCCTCAAGGTCGGATTTTCTCACAAAGTCACTATGAGCTGCCACCATTGCACCTCTTACAGCCGGCTGAGTTGAAGTAGAACCACTGATTTGACCTGTGAAATCTTCACTTGCACGGTTGGCCTTTGGCTTGTTTTGCTCCCACGGCTTGATATGTTCTCATGGCTTGTTATGTTCCCGCTTTTGCTTGAGGTGTGGATGAAGAATGAAACAACGTTCTTTAGAGTGACCCTTCTTCTTGCAATGGTCACAAAAGTACACATTCCTTTTCTCATGATGGTAGGATGCTTTATTTGCCATAGCAAGCTCCCCCTTACCACTGAGAAGGTTTCTGGAACCTTATTCTCTTTGAATATAGCCACATACTTCTTCCAAGATATGAAGCTTGTCTTGTCTCAAAAGATGGCGAATGAGATCACCATATGCAGGATTTAAATTCAACATACGACCAAGAACCTTATCTTGTTCAAGCCTTTCCCCCAACACAGCCGATCCACCGTTGGAGGCCTCAGCATTTCGAGTTCAGCCCAAAGGGACCGATACTTTCCAAACCATTGTGTGAACTCCATGTCTTCTTGGCTCAAATCGTTAATAGCTTTCTTTACCTCATATACACGGCTGAGGTTTGAGAGATTACCATACACCTTCTTGAGAGTTTCCCACAAGTGTTTTGCACTTTCACAATATGAGTAGGCTTCATGGATAGGCGGATCTAGTGAGCTTTGGATGATTACAAGCGTAAATTGGTCATCTTGATACCATTTTGCCTCCTCATCTTCAACAGCTACCACAGCACTAGAAGCACCTTCCTTCTCCATACCTAACGAACGGACCGTCCTCTTTGGAGCTTCTCCTTCAACATGAGCCCAAAGTCCACGACCACTCAAGACTGTCTTCACGGTTCTAGACCATAAGAAGTAGTTCACTCCTTTAAGAGTGACATGAACAACAAAATTCTTGGAATTATCCATCAAAAAACGAGGGAACCCTCTTTTACCCAACGATTAAAAACGAAAGCTTCAAGAATACAACAATGGAGATGTTTCAGCGAGTGGAAGAGAGTGAGAGAGTTTCAGAGGAATAAAAAAGTCACAAGAAGTCTTATGGCTCTGATACCATGTAAGATTTAGTGAAGAATGAGAGTATAAGAGATTAGAGATTTAAGAATAATCGAAAGTATGAGAGTTTAAGAGATTGGTATAAGATAGAATGGAGAAGAAGAAAGCTTTTCTTTCTCTTAAACATTACAAATGGTATTTGTACAATATATATAGACAAAGAATGAAAAACCTAGCCTCTACATACATATACATTCGGTTTATACACCCTCTGTACAATCCAGCTAACTACAAGACAAGAATTACCTTAGACAATTGCTGCTGGCGCCAAAGAGAGAGGGAGACAATACCCAAACTACTCCAACGGCTAGAATAGAGTCACATGTGACTCTTGGCTGAGTCAAACCAACACATGTGACTTGGTTGCTTCTAGTTAGACTTCTGGTTGGCTTATAATCAAACAAGAGACTCATTCTCGTGGCCCACAAGTCCCAATGGCTATAATTGACTAGCACATTGTGATGGTTGATTGTGCCTTGTGTTCCACTCAATTTGTAACCTTGCTTGTTCTACACTTCAATATGTAACAAGAAGATCTATGGGGTTTTGAATGGATTGGGAAAAGAGTATGAATCTATCTGCACTGTGATTGAGAATGTTATGGAAGCTTTTCTGGGTCCAAATCTAGATTATGCAATCTTCAAGGTTACTGACTAGGACAAACTACAGGCCTATGACCTTAACCCGCAAGTGACACCACATCAGGCCTTCTATACAACTCGCGGAGGCTACAACAACTCCTCTAGAGGAAGAGGACAAAACAAAGGTTGAGGCAAAGAGGGATACTCCACTCAAGTTCAAGATTTTTCTCAGCAAATTAGTCAGGAAGAGGGACAAAACTCCAACAATGGCTTTTACAGAGACAACAACACCAGCCCCACACGTCAAATTTGCAACAAATATGGCCACTCTGTTTACAAATGCTACAAGAGGTTTGATCAGAACTATCAGACCAGAGAAAATGTTGAATCTTTAGCTGCTATGAGGGTCAACGAACAGGAAAATATACTGGTAATGAATGGTTTCCAAACACAGGTGCAACTCACCATGTCAGTAACTCAACTAAAAACTTGCAAATTAATTAGCCCTATGAGGGAAACGACTCAATAATGGTGGGAAATGGGAGATTTCCCTCTAATTACTCACATTGGTTTAATTGCTCTGGCCACCACAACATGTAATTTACCTCTTGATGAGGTTCTTATGTGTCCTGAAGTTGCAAAATCATTGTTATCTGTCTCTAAGCTAACATATGACTATCCATGCTCTTTTACATTTGATGTTGATTGTGTTTATGTTATGGACAAACGAACCGATCAAGCTACTCAGTCTGGAAACAAAACTAATGGACTTTACCGGCTTGACAACCCACAGTTTATGGCATTCTACTCATCTAGACAGCAAGCCATAAATGAATCATTTTGGCATTTACGGTTGGGCCATCATCACCAACAAGTGTTGAAGTATATATCTTCATCTAAAGCTATCTCCATTAATAAGTTTTCTTAGTATGTGTGTGAGTATTATCAGTTAGAAAAGCCTAGTAGATTGTCTTTCTCTAACTCAGATTATCAATCTTCTCGCATTCTTGAAAGAGTCTATCGTGATGTTTGGTGACCATCTCTCATTTTGTCAAAGCAAGGATTCAAATTCTATGTTATTTTCATTGATAACTTTTCAAGATATTGTTGGTTCTACCCTCTCAAAATGAAGTTTAAAGTGTTTTCGGTATTCAAAATGTTCCATCAGCTGGTTGAAAACCAATTTAACTCCAAAATAAGCATCTTTCAAAGCAATGGTGGTGGTGAATTTGTTAATAAACATATGCTAACTCATTTCGAATCATGTGGGATTAAGCATTATAGCTCTTGTCCTCACATTCCTTAGCAAAATGGAATTGCTAAGAGGAAGTATAGACACATTACTGAACTTGGAATGTCTATGATGTTTCACTGTGATCTCACTCAGTCTTTGTGGGTTGAAGCCTTCTTTACCGTAAATTTTCTCATCAATATTCTCTCATCTTTAGTGCATGACAAAATGGTCAGTCCTTTTGAAAAACTTAACAACAAATCTCTAATCTACTCAGCTTTGAGAGTTTTGGGTTGTGCGTGTTAACCGTATATGAGGCTCTATCAAGCAAACAAGTTCGATCATAAATCTTTGATGTGTGTATTTGTTGGGTACAATGAAAAGTATACGGGTTACAAATGTTTCATCCACCAACTAGACGTGTTTACATAAGTAGACATTTAATTTTTGATGAGAATCTTTTTCTATTCAAAGACAAGTACAAAAAGTTTAAAGTAGTAACAAATCATCTGTTCAAAGCTATTCAATCAGAGAGACAAGCCATCGAAATACATCATGAACACAGTCATGTGTTCTCCTCTGAAGAGCATTTTATAAGGTACATGCCACATATTCCTACCGGATCTATGGACAATTTTGTTTCCACTTCTCAATTACCATCTGACTTCACCAACTCCATCATTGATGTATCACCAGCTGCTACAACATATGTCTATGTGACGGAATCCACATCCGATACAACTACAATTAAAGTCTCTGAGGAGACTGGTTATGCATTAATACCTGACACTTCTTGTACAATTGATTCAACATATGCACCTAAGACCCTTTGGTTCAATTGCTTTTAGCACATGGACCTATTCCAATACAAGCATCAATTACAGATTCAGCTCAAACCAACACTCTCCTCCATGAATACAAGACTCAAACAAGGCATTGTCAAGCGTAATCCTCGATATACATTAATTGTTGTAAAAGGAAACGTGAGGAGGCAAAAACTGTTGCTACTACATTAAAAAATCTTGGTTGGACTGCAACAATGGGAGAAAAAATTGATACTTGTCAAGAAACAGGTACTTGGAGCTATGCTCTTCCACCACCAGACGTCAACATTCTTGGTTGTCGTTGGGTTTTCAGAACCAAAATCAAAACTGATGGAACATATAGCCTTGTAATAAGAACAAGAACAATTGTAATGGTTCTTCACAATGTTGTAGATGAAGGATGGGAAATCAAGCAGTTGATGTCAAAAATGCATTTCTCCATAGTGATTTACAAGAAATTGTGTACATGAGACAACCACCTGGTTTTGAAAATCTAGAGTATCCAAATCATGTATGCAAACTACATAAAGCAATCTATGGTTTAAAACAAGCTCCATGGCTTGTTTTGATAAGTTTATCTCTTATCTTATTGAATTTAGATTCATTTGCACAACTGGAGATCCTTCTCTCTTTGTGTATATGTGTGGAAACAGTTTAATGATGCTTTTCTTATACGCAGATGACATGATTCTTATAGGAAACAATACAAAACTGATTGCTCACCTCTTGGACAATCTCAATGATCAATTCAGAAAGAAGGACATGGGTCCATTGGCATATTTTCTGTGCATTCAAGCATTATCTACTCATACATGTCAGTTTTTAAATCAAGAAAAATATTCTACTTACCTGTTAAAGACTGCGGGTATGCTTGATGTGCTCCGATGCCTATACCTCTACCTCTCCAACTTGATCAACAGCCACATCAAGATGAAGTGTTTGTTGAACCAACATATTTTGGAAGCTTGGTTGGGAAATTGCAATATCTCCCTCTCCCTAGACCTGATATTCAATTTACTGTCAATTTTGTTTGTCAATGAATGCACAATCCCTCTGTTGCATACTTCAATCTTCTCAAGAGGACTATTAAAATGGGTTTGAACTTTGTTTCTAATACAAATTTAACTCTCAGGGCTTACAGCGTCAGTGCATGGGCTGGTTGTCCTGAAACTCGTCGCTCTACCAGAGGTTTTTGCACTTTCTTTGGCTCCAACATCATCTCTTGGTCTGCAAAAAGGCAGCTTACTGTAAGAGTATCGTTTCTTATTAGATATTGCTGTTGAAATCACTTGGATTTCCAGTCTGTTATAGACCATGGGTTGATCTCTATTGAAGCTGCCATAACTTTTTTTGCGACAATCTGTTTGTTGTTCACATATCAGCAAATCCAGTTCTTCACACCAGAACCAAGCACTTTGCAACACACTATCATTATGCACTAGTACAGGTAGCGCTTGGATCAAACATGTTCCTGCTTCTCTGCAATTGGCTGACATATTCACCAAATCCTTGCCTTATCAAAGCTTCATCTCACTACGGTACAAAATTGGAGTGGATAATCCACCCACCTCAAGTTTGCAGGAGGGGTGTAAGAGAAGTCGATCAAGCCTCAAATCAATTGATACAATTGAAGCCCAATAAGCCTATCAAAGACAAGTCAACAATGGTCAGCAAAACTACTACAAATTATACACATGATATGGGCAATAAAGAAAAAATTGAATTTGAAGAAGACATCTCATCAAGTTACTATCACAAATTGGTACTCATCACTCTCTAATCTTGAATCGAGTGCAGACTAGCCAACATTAACATTTTTTGTTTCTTAGCACAATTATCTTTTGTATTTTTTGGCTATTTAACGCCTCACATTATAACCTATCTTTTTCAAAAATCACTTTTTGAGAAACCTAAATTTCATTTTATGCTCACACCATTTTGCAACAATGATCTTCAGGTAAAATCACCTACAAGAACTTTGTCAAAAAAACCAATTGGAGATGTTTGACTTTAACTGGTGAAGTTGAGTAACAATACCACGTCGAGAGTTGGTGTTATTAATTTTGAATCCGACCGAACTGAGATCAAATTCACGAAGCACAGCCGCCAAGGCCTAGTCTGAGATTGAAGCTCGGCCCATTGAAGCCCCTTATAACTGGAGTATCTTAATATATTAAGGGATCCCAGAATAATACCAAATTAACGCCAAGTCATATTAGTGTGGGGATGCCACGTGACGCAAGGTATCTCCAACGTCATTATTAACTAAACTAAAAAAGGAACAAGAAAAAGGGAAGACGAGATGGGGTCATAGCAATGACCGAAAGCAGTGAAGGAACATTGAGGTGAATTAATGGAAGATTATGTCTCCAAATTACATAACACCAAAATATACTTGTTATGTCGCTCACCTCTCATTTTCTGCTCTCTCTACATCATACTTGATTAATTTGTCTAATCTATTTTAAATGAACCATAATTTTTTGGTTACTTGGTTATTTTTGGTTATATTTGAAAATCTAATTATTCAGAACTGAACCAATATTATTTCTGGAATTAATTCGGTTTTGCTTTTTCAGAATCATAATAGAACCGAATCTGGACTAAATTTTAGTCGATGCTCATTAATTACCATATTTTTATAATGGAACTGAAGAACCGAATGCACAAACTAATCTGATCTATTTTAATGAATCAAAATTTTCCTTATGATACACTCTTTCTCTTTGTGGGATATTAATCAGGTTAAGTAACGAGTTATGTTTGGAAATTTTGGTACGAATTAATCATATATAAAAACTAAAATTAATATAACTATAATGTATAAATAGTGTACTCTCACATTCCTAAAATTTAAAGGAAAACCTATATAATATTTTTAAAATAAACTTTTAATTTTTTTTGGGCCCTATGAAAAATCCATGTCACAGGTGCTAAAGTAGCATAAATACATTTCTATGGACCATATTTATAGAAACATAATTGTATAATTATATTAGGAGTCTATTTTACTAATTTTTTCTTTGTTTCAAGCATTGGTATATGAGTTATTAGTCGATAATATAAATAGTAGTATTAGTTTTGAAAGTGAGAAATTCCCAAGTGGGGAATGTGGAGTGCAGTGTAAAACAAAGGGAAAGAGTTAAATGCGCATGCAAATATATATACGCAATGGTTTCAAGATATGTAATTATTTGTTTTTAACCTCTAAACTTCACAAATATATAAATATATTATACTTGGTTACTGTTTAATGAAACACCATTTATTTACCTAGATTCTTAAGGAATTAATCTATTTAGAGTTTTTTTAATGTTAATTTTACATATTTATGCACTTTGACATTTGTGAAAATATAATATTACTCGTATTTACAAAATACTAAACTCTAATCTCTATAACGGAAAAACCAAATAAATATTATAATTTTTTTGTAAAAAGAAAAAGCTAGACTTAAATATTATTTTAAAGTATTTTAATCTGTAAGTATTGTTTTGAATTTTTTTAAAAACCAAAGTACTTTTCTCATAATTTTTTTTGTCAATCTTATTCTTATAATTGGATCGACAAGATCCGATCTATAGTCAAATCCCATATTTTAAAATCCCTTTTTTTTTTCCCCTTGCATTAGGGAAGAATCAAACCCTAATACCTAGAATTTATAAAATAACTATTATTATTGGGCCACTGTCCTGGATACTTTTCTCATAATTTAATCATCTATTATCATTGTGTTAGATATGTATATGTGGATATTGAAAGTAATATAAATGGGCATGAGTGAAAAATCCACAAAATATATGTAAAAGCTAAGAAAAAGAGAATATAATTAATATAGCACAAATAAATGTTCTAAATAGTTGGAATAAGATAGAAGAACCTAGGGAGGGTAAACGGACAACATTGATAATAAAAACCATAACTTCACTTTCACTTTGTGTTTCTTATTTCAGTCATCAATGGCACATTGCTCAATAACTCGGACATCATCATCATTCTAATTTTATATGTTTTTAATCTGTTACATACTTACTAGGTTGTGCATAATAATCAGAATCAAAAAATTAAACCAAACCGACCTGAAAATTTTGGTTCGGTTTAGTTTCGATTCCGAAAAAAGAATCATTCGGTTCTAATTTTTAGGTAACTCTGGTTGTCAGTTTGGTTTTGGTTTCTTAAAAGTACCGTTCGATTCCAATTTGTAGATAACTTTGGTTTTCGGTTTAGTTTAGTTCTGAGAATAGAAAGTTACCAAATAGAAACCGAAACTAGTTAGCACAATTAATTATATTTTTTTTGGATATTTGGTTATTTTTTGAACCGAACTAATATTATTTTGAGATTCATTTGGTTCTATTTTTTGGAACCGGAACCAAACCAAAGCGATTGAATTTTAAAATGTACATATTGGTTACCAAATTTCTAGAATCGAAAAAATCGGAACCGAAACTGAACCGAACTGAAATTTAATAGGTATTCATTAATTACCATATTTTCAAAATCGAAAAAATTGAACCGAACCAAACTAAACCGAAAAACCTAATGCCCAACGCTAATACTTACATGTCTCTATATCTTGCTTTACTTATTTAGTCATAATACATTCTCATTTAAATATATTAAGAGTTTAATAAGTAAATTATGTTTGGACACATCTTACATGTTCAGATATATGTCGACAATGAATAATATGAGAATTTTAATTTCAATTTTCATTGCCCAAAAAATGGAAATTCTGTATTGTTCTTGAAAAAGGTAATCAAAAAGTGAGGTAGCTGTATATCTAAATCAGTTTCTTTAATCTAAAGATGTTTTCTTTGTCATTTCCCATTATCTTTCTCATCACATATTTTAAACATTTATGAAAAAAATATAAATATAGAATAAAAGTGTAAGGAGTATTTTCAACCAAAAAAAAAAAATTGTAAGGAGTGTTTCATTTTGAGGTAGGTATAATTTCTTTTACTATTTTATTCTTATATTTTATAGAAAAATTTGGGTAAATAGCAAAAAAATTTAGTAAAACTAAGTGATTCATTTTTCTATGAATAGTAAACTTTATTCACTCAATAATAATTATACTCTTACTAATCTCTTTCACTTCATTTTCTCTTTATTCTCTTATATATGTTTTTTTTCTCTCTCAAGTTTCTTCGTTTTTCTCATTTTTTCCTTTCTTTATCTCTCTCAATAAAATTGATTTAGGACTAATCAATTTTTATGCGATGGATTTCCATGGAGAAGTCAATGAAACATTTTCTCATGTAAATTAACAAATTTCACAATCACTCACACCAATTAGGTTCGCTTGGAGAAACATGAATGAGGAGATATATTCATATATATGATCCAGAGCAGAATCAGTGGTTTAAATTCAATCTCGATTTCCTTCCTTACCGATCGACACAGCATGTAATGTCTTCAAGTGAATTTATCTACTTTTGGAGAGATTCAATTGGGTTAACCGATAATAAACTTTTTATCGTCTAACATATGGTTTAAAGAGTAATATATATATAACTTAGCGGATAATTTTGTGTTACTTACGTAATATAAACATTAACAAGGTAAAAAATATAAGTTAGCAGATAATAAATTATTTAACGGGTAATATATATATAAAATTTAGCAAATAGTAACTGTATTAACATGTATTACTTTTAAGTGAGCGGGATCATAAATATGTTACACTTGTAATAAATGAATACGGGTAATACATTTATAAATTAGTAGATAATAAATATGTTACCTCGGAAAGAAATGTATTAACGAGTATTTTTATGGTAGCAGATAATTAATGTGTTAACCAGGTACAATATAGTTTACCGGATAATAACTATATTACCATGTAATATATTTTATGTTAGCAGATAATAAATATGTTACCCATCTATGTAAGAATTGTGGTAGCGAGTATTAGATTTTATGTTAGCTGATAATAAATGTGTTATCTGGATATAATATGTATTACGGGGTAACGAACGGGGTCAGATCATTAAATGCTTCATTTAATGCTCTTTTTTTCTCTCTTCCATCAAATTTTGATGAAGGCATATAAGTCTTTTATACATGTGGCTCATTGTTAGTTTCTTTATTTGGTATTTTGAGATAAATGAACTAAGTATATCTTTAGAACAATAAATAACTGAAGCACAAGCTGTAAAAAAGGAACTAAGTATAAACTAAACATGTTGGTGTTAGAACTGCACAAAGTCTCAAAAAGAAACCAAGTAAATACGGTAGAGAAATGATCAATGAAAAACCAATCGAGCAAACGAGACAAAAAAACACATAGATAAACAACTTTAATTAGGACTGTCATTCCAGAAGAATGGAAGTTGATAAAACTAGACACAAAGAAATATCTTTGAACTCTAATAATGAAAACGTCAAAAAGATATGTAAAACTTGTACGCAAACACAACATGCCCAACTTTAATCATCTATTGCCAAAGACGAGCTATCTCCTTATGAGAAATAACTGAAAATAGAAACAGCTATGATCACGAAACCCTAAAGATATAAGATCTAAGAGAGACAGTAGATGAAAAGTAACAAATTACCATCATTAAACACTCTTTCATGAATATAATTTTCAATTAAACATCTATATTCAATGATTGAAAGACTGAATTATATTTCATTAGAAAGATAATTATAATATATACTCATATCAAAAGTCATAATCTCATTGTAGTTTATTTACAATTATAACATTTCCTTATATCTTCTATATGCCCCCTCAAGTTGGAGGGACTAATGTTACTCCAATCTTGTCAAGGAGTGCAAGAAATTGAGGTCTTGGCAATGGTTTGGTAGGAGCATCTACCAAATGATCTTTCATGGAGATGTGTACTACGTGATGTGCTCCTAATCGTACTTTCTCACATACAAAGTGGTAATCAAGAGCTATGTATTGCAACAATGAGTGGAAGAGTGGATTAGCACAGAGATTTGTGGCACCAATGTTATCGAAGTAGATGACTAATGTAAAAGGTAGTGTAACATATAGCTCAGTGAAAAGTGAGCAGATTCATCGTAGTTCTGATGTTGTATTTACTATAGCCCGATATTCTACTTCCGTAGAGAATCTAGCTAGTCCTTATGCTTTTTGGATGTCCAAAAGATTGGTGCCCCTCCCAAGTATATAACATATGCATTCTTGGAGACAAAGTCATCGCTCTCCCCTACCCAATCATCATCTAAAAAAGTGTGTAACGATAAACTGGAGGTTGGTCGAATTAGAATACCATGTGTGACGGTACCAACCAGGTAATAGTCGGTTCACTACTTGCCAATGGAGATCTATAGGAGCATGCATATATTGTGATAGTCGGTTCACAATAAATGACAGGTCTAGTCGAGTGAACGATAAGTACTGTAGGCTGCCAACAATCTCTTGATATTCTCTAGGATTCTCAAGCTGTGGACCTGAATGAAGAGTGAGACGAGAAGTTGGAGCCATTGGTGTTGTCACTGATTTGGCTTCCAGCATATTAGTCTTGGTGAGCAAGTTGACAATTTACCTTCTTTCCATTAGATAAAGACCCTTTGGTGTGCAGTTGATCTCAATTCCCACGAAATAACTTAAATCACCCATATCTTTAAGAGATAACCGTTTAGCCAGCAATTGTATGAAGCCCATGACCAAGTTTGAACTATTATATGTGACTATAATGTCGTGAAAGTAGACAAGTATATAGGCAAGATAATGACTAGAACTGTAAACAAACATCGATGTGTCTGCAACCAAGTTAGGGTACCCAATAGTGAGAAGAAAACTACGAAGTTCCTCATACCACGCACGAGGTGCCTATTTTGAGACCATATAAAGCTTTATGTAACTTACATACATGTTGGGGTCGATCCGGATCAAAAAATTTTGGTGGCTGTGTAACGTAGACATCATCCGTAAGTGTACCCTATAGGAATCTATTATTAACATCGAGTTGTTTAATTCTCCAGTTCATAGATACAACTATTTCAAGAATGACTCGTGTGGTGGTAAACTTCACTACAAGGCTAAAAGTTTAAGAGTAATATTTCTCAAATTCCAAATTAAAACCATGGGTAACTAGTCTCCCTTAATGTAAATAACCATTTAGTCGAGATCACATTTTAATATGGTGAAGGAGGGACCGAATCAAAAGTTTGATTCCGAATAATGGCATTTAACTCATTTGTCACTGCATTTCGCTAGTTAGGATCATTGAAAGCTTGACCTATATTTTTTGGTTATGTTTCATGTTGAGAAGCGACCACAATTGATAGATTCATCTTAATTTTGGGCTTACTGATTTGATTTTTCGATCTTGTTCGCATCAGATGATTATTTGGTGGTGGTTATGTTGAGTTTGCAACATGACACAATGACATCGAATCTAAGGGAAGAGAAGATGCGTCAGCGTTGTTAATTGGTGGGATGGAGATCACATACTTTAATGAATTAAAAGCTGGGCCATATCCATTAACGTGTGAAATTTGTTAGGCTTGTTCCTCATGTCGTAATGATATGTCAGCTGTGGCCAGACTCTATTCGACTTGTATTTGTTGGGAGATGATAAATCACATTAGAGACAATAAGTGGCTCATTAGAGAAAATAGTCTCATCTTGCTGAGAACGAGATCTGAATGATGAATCCGGTAGTGACACCTCTAACAACACCAGCTGACATATCGTCTTGTATCTGAAAATAAGAATTTGTTTTTACGAACTGTACATGGCAAGAGATGTAGAGTCTTTCAATTGTTGGATCAAGGCACAAATATGCAATTTAGGAGAGAGAGTATCCCAAGAACACACAAGATCGAGATCAAGATTCCTACTTGTGAGCGTTATACAGTTTCAACCATGGGAAACATAGGTAGCTAAACGCCTTAAGTTTCAGGTAATTTAGTTATGGCTTGAATAATCGAAGATAAAGGGAGATATTATAGAGCACGAGTGTAGGCATTTGGTTGATTAGATAGACGACTGTCGCAAAGGCCTTATATCCTCTTTAAGCCCCCTCAAGATAGAGGGACTGATGTTACTCCAATCTTGTCAAGGAGTGCAAGAAATTGAGGGCTTGGCAATGGTTTGGTAGGAGCATCTGCCAAATGATCTTTCATGGAGATGTGTACTACGCGATGTGCTCCTAATCGAACGTTCTCACGTACAAAGTGGTAATCAAGGGCTATGTGTTGCAGCAATGAGTGGAAGAGTGGATTATCACAAAGATTTAAAATATAATTTTGAATAAAATTGTTTCCAAAGAAAAAAATCAAACATATAAAGAAGGAAAAAAGCTTATTTGGGAATCACTTCAAAAACATTTTAGGAACACATTGTACAATACCGGACTCGATTTTCTAAAACCTTGACACCATCATTATTATCTCCTTCATAACAATCAATATGAAATACCTTTTTGTTGTATTTTTTTGTAACTCAAATAACACCACTCATAATCATAATCTATGTCAAGTATGAAAATTTTGGTAACATGTGATCCAATCTACACAATAAAAATATAATTATGTTAATATAATAATATAATTAATAGTTTTTATATTGATAATAGGATTTTTCTACCTAGCTATCAAATCCTTATAGCATACAAGGTATCGAACCAAGAAGTGTGATGCTAAACAATCAGAACATCATGGAACAACTCAATCCAAGCCAATATCAATCAATGATTTTAACAAAGCGAGAACAAAGGTAACTTAAACATAAACGAAATAAAGCAAGCAGTAAAATGAAGTAAACAACTCAGCAAGTAAAAGCAAACAAAGAACGAAAACAGAACGATAATCAATAAACGGATATAAGGGTTCAAGAGGATCTGGATCAATGATCAATGCTTCATTAGGGACTTCCAGCTTACTTAACAACCTAATAATATGACCTTTAGGCAATAGATTCAACTTAATCATATTCATTCCCATGAACAATGAACTCAACAAGACAAGGATCATACAGAACTTCCATTAGCGATGTCCTAGCAAGTTGACATTAAGATTCAACCTATTCTAGCCAATATACTCTCTAAACAACCAATCCCTTGAGTTAGACAAGCATATCTCAAGACTAAGCTCATTCAAGCGTTTTCACAAACACCTTGTGGGTGGAAAAACAAACATCATATTTCAGTTGATCAAGATGAAAGAAGCATTAAGACAACCTAGAATGAAGAGATCTAGCAATGAAAGAACTTAAGCAAGCTAGAAATACCCTAGATCTACACTAATCTAGCCATTTCCTCTTAAACCCTAATAGATATACTCACTAATCAATATCAAGAACAATAACCCAGAAAGTGAAATGCTAAACATCATTAGAAAGATCATAAAAAGATAAATAAGATTGATTAAAGATGGTAATGCAAATACTCAAAGCATCCACCAAGATCTAGTATTCAAATATGGAAAATTACAAGAGATAAGGGAGAAAAGTAGTTTAAAACTTAGCTAAATGAGGAAAGAAAAACGTGTCTTAAGTTTGTGGGATAAAGGGGGTATTTATAGCCCACTTACAAGAAACCCTAAAAAAATCAAAGCTGAGAAAAAGTCAACAGAAATCTAATCGGAAAGTCTACTCGACCAAGTGCTGGTCAAGTTGTTAAGTTGAGTTGTGTCCTGCCGTTGGTGTTTCAGCCAACTCGAGTCTTGTGTGTCGAGTTGTGCAGTCGAGCCATGCATTTGTGTTCGGCATTCCAGCAACTCGGGTGTTGCAGGTCGAGTCCATGGGTCGAGTGGTCTTTTAGGTCGTCTTTAGGAACCAAATTCCACCCAACTGGTCGAGTATTCAAGTCGAGTAGGCTTGATTCCAGCACTTTGTTATTTCCTTTGATTGTGTTAGGCACTCCAATCCGGTCCATGCTGGTCCTCACGTCCAATAATGCTCCAAAGTGGTCCAAAAGTCTTCCAAAGTACCTAATAGCAGGTCCAATTCAACATGTATGCTATACAAATGCAAAGTGTACAATATGGACCTAAAATGGCTCTAAAATGATGAGAATGCTATGAATATGTATGCAAGCTAAGGTAAATGGGACCTCTAAAACATGGTAAAATACATGCATATCATATATGTAAGGAAAAAAGTAATCAAATATTAAATTTTAAATACATTAACCGTATTGGCAAGTTCCTTCATTGTTTTCTTAGGAAATCGACTAAAATATTCACCCGGAAAAATTGTAGAAGAATTTTCAGATAACTCAAGTGAATTAGGTACAACCAATTGCAAGTCATCATCCGGAAGACTAAAAAAAATGTTATATAAAAAAAACAAATATAATAAATATGGTTTTTAAATATATTCTTACTTGGATAGTTATGCTAACACATCATGGATTGTGTCATTATCAAACCACAACTGTGTACATTCAAAAATATTAGAGACTGATATGACATCTGCAATTTTACCAATAAGACAATTGATTAGCATTGATAATCACATAATTTTAGATAAGAAAAAACAATTTAAACAAAAATAATATTACCTCTAAACACTTTAATTTTACAGAATTGCATAACAACAATTGGGTTATTGGTAAACCGTGATGAAATCTTCTCTTGCAAAGTTTCAATATATTTCTCCCAAAACACACACAAAATTCTAGCATCACTATGTTTAATCCATTTATAAAACTTATTACAAATATATATAAATAAAGACAATTCAAAATAGGATTTTAAAACATACTTAGCATTAAGAAGCATTACAAAGTGTACAATATGGACCTAAATGACTCTAAAATGATGAGAATGCTATGAATATGTATGCAAGCTAAGCTAAATGGGACCTCTAAAACATGGTAAAATACATGCATATCAACTCCCACAAACTTAATTCTTGCTTGCCCTCAAGCAAACAAACCAAACGAAGATAGAGAATAGGGTGCAAGCGTGGACTCAGAGCGAAAACGAGCTGATACGAATGCTAAATTCACAGTCCAAGATACAAGTTCTAAGATGCAAAACTAAGCAAGCAGTACTCCAAAAAATTTAGCTATTTCAATCACGATCTAGCCTAAGCTCTACCTCAACCTACACATGCATTCACTTCAACCAATCCTTTTAACATTCAATTAACACAGAACTATGAATCGAGAATATGCATCTCCTTAAAAACTTGTTTGGTCAAAGGTAAGGTCTAAGAGATTAGAATGATCTTTTTCTAGTAATTGGTCGATCAATGCACAAGGATCACTTTATGAAGTGGAGTAAGCTTTAGCATAATGCTAAAGGTGAGAACCAATAGGCGCATACAAAAACATGATTTTATTTACCCATATACCCAAATCGGTCTCAACTTATCCAATATAAACTCAGAATCTGATCCTAGTCTACTCATTTCATTCAAGGCTTTTTCTTTTTCGAGCCACCAAGATCATATTCATAAGCTTTTTCCATTCTTAAATCTAAGGAGAAGGTTCACAAACTTGTGACTTCTAGCGGTTTTGGGACTTAAACACTTACATCACTTGGTTCTTTTCTTCTTATACCATAAGAATCATTCTTTTCGTTTCCTTTCTTATTTTTTCATTGTTTAGAACCTTTCTTTTTCTGTTCACTACCTAAAACCTTTAATAGAACACTTCTTATACTGTTTAGCCCTTTTCCCCTTAGACATTCTTTAGCTTAGCCCTTTCTTTTCTATTCTTTTCATCCCTTTCATTCCTTTTTGTGCTTAAACACAACCACTCCCATACCCAGAATCGAAACCACCTAGTCCTAATCTGGTCCAAAAATTGTGAACCAACATCTACATGAACCGAAAAAGAGACCTCACAAAACACACAACAAGCAATAGATGGTTTGAAGGGAGGTAAAGTGCATGGTGGGAGTCTACTTGGATTAACAAGATAGATGCATGAAGATAAAGGAAGTCCAAGTATTTTGTGTATACAAGCTCTAAATTGATGCTTAGACCTAATAATTAACAGTCAAGATTATGGTTATCACGTAGCAAGGATTAACATTAGATCACAACATGATTCAATCAGGCATGAATGCTCAAACTAAACCTTCTTAACATGGTGCGGTTTTACATTTCGGACAAAAAAGGATGCAACAAACAACTTACATTTAGGGCGTTGAATTTAGCACAAAGAATCAATAAGCTAAAAAGGCATGATTATCATAATCCCCTATGCAAAATCTAGACTCAATCCTACATGAATGCAGCTACATGACACTTTTCTTATGGATTTTGAAAAAGTTTTTCGATTTTTTTGGTTTTTTATGCCATAGATGATATATACACAAGTATGCTAAATAAAAAATCTTTTGGGTATTTTCTATGCCGTATATATAATGCACAGTCTATATGAGAAATTGAAACTAAGAACATATAAAACATGTTAAATTTCCTCTAGAACCTTCCCCCAAACTTAAGCCACACAGTCCCTTGTGTGGATAAAAGTCCAAAGAAGGATTCTAGACCAGCAAACAAAATTAAATATGAAATGGTATGTACAATGAAGGAAAGAGTTTGGTACATCCAGAAACCAAAGAAAGGGGACGTGGAGGCATTCATGCTCTCCAAGGTGTAATCACTAACATTCTGAGGCGCCTCGAGTTGATGCTAGTCGAGGGAGGGAGTCGAGTGGTGCAACTCGAGTCCTTGCTGGTCGAGTGGGAGACTCGAGTGCTTTGCTCTGGCTTTATGTGGATTTCTCTGGTACGTTCTGAGATCGGCTGAGGAGTGTCTAGGAGGTGTTGGAGGTTGAGGACGAGTATTTTCAACTGAAACTAAATGACGCCTTTGGAGTGTGGCTGGGACTTGAGGTGATTCACAACCAAATCTCTCTTTGAGAGCATCCATTTCTCTTCTAAGGTCTTGGTGCCTTTAACAATGCTTCTGACCAATACACACCATCCATGACCTGAAAACAAAAAAACAACCACAAGAACGAGACAAGATTGCAAAATGAAAAAGAATTCAAAATTAGAAACTCAACTAAAATATGTAAAAGGATATGCATGAGATTTCCTCCCAAGTGAGCTTGTTTATAGCCACTAAGCTTGACTCTTCACCATGATCAGAGGTGGGGTGGTTCATCGAGAAGAACCAAAGTTACCTCGGGATTGGTCTCATTAGCCAAGTAAGGCTTCACTCTCTGTCCATTAACAGTGAAATCACCAAGTTCCTTGTTGATTAGAGTGATTGCTCCATATGGTAAGACCTCTTTCACTCTGAACGAACCAGACCATCTCAATTTCAACTTACCGGGAAACAACTTAAGCCTCGAGTTGAATAAAAGCACTTGATCACCAGCTGTGATCCTTTTGTGTGTTATCTTCTTATCATGCACAACCTTAGTCATTTCCTTGTTGATCTTTGAGCTCTCATAAGCATCAAGTATAGTCAAAATTGAGAAACTTTGTTGTCCAAATCGCCTTATACTCGATCTCAACAGGAAGATGGCATGAGTTGCCATATAGTAGATGAAAGGGAGTTTTTCTAATGGGAGTGTTGTGAGCTGTTTTATATGCCCATAATGTATCATCTCATTTCACAGTCCAATCTTTCTTAGATACACCAACAATCCTCAAAAGTATTGCCTTGATCTACTTGTTTGAAACTTCCACTTGACCACTTTTTTGTGGATGATAAGGTATAGCTACCTTATACTAAAATCCATACTTCTTCATTAAGTTCTCAAAGAGCTTGTGGATTAAATGAGAACCTCCATCACTAATCACAACCCTCAAAACTATAAAACTGGGAAAAATGATGTTCTTGAATAGCTTTATCACAACCTTAGCACCATTAGTGGGATAAGCAATGGCTTCAACCCACTTAGAGATATAATCAACAGCCGCAAGAATGTATATACTCCCATGCGAAGGTGGGTTGAATGGTCCCATAAAATCAATTCCCCAACAGTCAAATACCTTAATTTCCAAGATTGGATTTTGTGGCATCTCATTCTGTTTGCTAATGTTCCCCATCCTTTGACACAAATCACACTTGGAGATGAAGTCTTGTGCATCCTTGAAGATGGTAGGCCACCAAAAACAAGATTGTAGAACCTTTTTTACCATCTTGAACATAGCAAAATGACCACCATATGATGAACCGTGACAGTGCTCTAACACTCCTTGAACCTCTTGTTCAACTATTCACCTTCTAAACAACCCATCTGACCTCTCTTGTACAAGTAAGGCTCATCCCAAAAGTAATGATTCACATCTCTAAAGAACTTCTTCTTCTGATATGGATCCAAGCACTTAGGCATTTCCCTAACAAACAAATAGGTGACCAAATCTGCGTACCGAGGTATAGAAGCTCATGATATGTACGTATTTTACCAGGTTTTAGAGGTCCCATTTAGCTTAGTTTGCATGCATATTCACAACATTCTCATCATTTTAGAATCCTTTTGAGTTCATATTGCATACTTTGCACTTGCATTGCATACATATTGCATACAGAGTGATTTCTAGGTACTTTGGAGCATTTTAGATAATTTTCGAGAAACATTGGACATGTGGACCAGCTTGGACTGGATTCGAGTGCCAAAAACAATCAAAGGAAATGAAAAAGTGCTGGAATCAAGCCCACTCGACTTGAACACTCGACCAACCCTTGATTGAGTTACACCCAAGTTGCTGGAATGCTGAAAATTACATACTGGAAAACAAAACTCGACCTACAGGGTCGAGTGACACTTTCTGGGTGCAGAAACATGAAGATTACATGCTGGAAAACTTAACTCAAGTCTCCAACTCGACCTACTCTGGGTCGAGTTTACTTTTTGGGTGCTGAAACATGAAGATTATGTGCTAAAACACACAACTCGACCCAAGGACGCGACCAACACCTGGTCGAGTCACCTTTCTTTGCTTTTATTTTTTTGACTTCTTAACTCCGCGTTTTGACTTTTAAGGGTTTTGTGTTGTGGGCTATAAATACCCATTTACACCCACAAACACGAGGATAACGCTTTTGTTTCAGATTCTCTCATTTTTCATGTATTTGAATGCTTGATTTAGTGATGATCAATTGAGTATTTGCGTTTGCTTTCCTCTTCATTGTTGTTTATCTGTCCATCATCTCTCTAATCATGTCTTTTCCTTTAATTTTGAGTTCATTCATACTGCTTAAGCTTAGTATTGATAGATTCTCATCAGATTTAGTGAGCCTCATGCTTGTTTCTTACTAGCTATTTGAAATTTGATATATTGCATTCATCCACCTGCCAAGTGTTTGATGAAATGTTTGAGTGAGCTAAATTCTGTGATTTGCATTTCTAGCCTAAGGGATTAGTTGTCTAGAGTGCTTATTGACTGCTTTGGATTGTCTCTTCTTGCTTTTTCGATTGGATACCGTTAACGGGAGTTAGGGCTGATCCTAGCTAAACAAAGTTTAATTTTCATGGGAGTGATATTGATTGCATGGAATCCATAGTCTGAGAGAGTTGCATGTTGGTTCGTTAAGTATTCTAGAGGCTCCTGGCTAAGTATAAAATCAATAACCTCACTCCTCAATGCCCAGCTTCCCTTTAATCGCTTATTCTCGTTCTTCTTGCTCTGTTTTCGTTCATTTTACTTGCTGAGTTGTTTACATTGATTTTCTGCTTGTTTTGTTTCAGTTTATATTGCTATTGCTTTTGATTCGATTCTGTGAAAATCTTTGAACTGAATACTAGCTTGGATTAAGTTGACCCTCATAATTTCCGACTGTTAGCATCACACTCGTTCGGATTGACACCTACTATAATGCATCGACATGATAGTCTAATACGATATTTGATTTCTTAAAACATAAAAATAAAGTTATCAAATTGGCGCCGTTGCCAAATTGAGTGTTTGCTTGCTACATTCGTAAATTTGGATCTCTTGAGACCAAGTTCCTTACGAACATAGAGAGAACTGACTACTCGTTTTCTCTGTTTTTGGTGCATTTCAGGGTCACTCGAATTGCCTACTTGATCAAATCAAGTCGAGTTGAGTTTTCTGCTACTCAAATATTGCAACTCAGATCTCACACTCGACTAACCTGGGTCAAGTGCTGCTTCTGCTGTTTAGTTTTCAACACCTCGAGTCTCCACCTCGACCTTCACTGGGTCGAGCTTAGTTTCTGGTGTGAATTTTTGGGTTTATGCAGACAAGATCAAGGGGTAATCAACATCTTATTCGCTACATATACAACATTAATCAGTTGCCACATGAGTTAAGAGAACAACATGATAGGATACGAGCTGATCAACCAGATCAAATAGGAATGAAAAACCAGAATGCACCACCACCTGTGCACGCGCGTCAACAGAGTAGGTCGAGATATATTGGTGCTGGAGACGCACCGAGCACTCACATTCAACGTCATGGGATTGTTCCCCTAACTTCTCCTAATAATAACTTCGAGATCAAGAGTGGTCTCATTACCATGATTCATAATCAAACGTTTCATGGGCTGCCATCTGAAGATCCACTTGATCATTTAGATGAGTTTGAAAGGCTCTGCGGCCTTACCAAGATTAACAGGGTGAGTGATGACGCTTTTAAGCTGAGACTATTTCCTTTCTCTTTGGGTGATAAAGCACATCAATGAGAGAACATATACCTCAGAGTTCCATAACCTCATGGGATGTATGTAAGCATGCTTTCCTTTCAAAATTCTTTTCCAATTCTCGGACAACAAAGCTTCAAAACAAGATATCAAGCTTCATTCAACAGAATTCTGAGTTCTTCTCCGAAGCATTGGAACGATTTAAGATCTACCAATGTCAATGCCCTCATCATGGTTTTAGTGATGTATCTCTATTTAACACTCTTTATATAGGGGTGTTCTCCCAAAGATTCGCATGCTCTTGGACACAGCCAACAATGGTAACTTCCTAAAAAAAGATGTTGATGATGGCTGGGAATTAGTGAAGAATCTAGCAGCTGCGGATGATCAATATGATGCAGGATTTTGATCGAAACATAAGAAGCAATGCTAATCCTGATACAGTGAGTAGGAAGGAGATTAAGGCTCTTAATGAGAAAATGGATATGCATATCTCGGTTGCATCTCAAAAACAGGTTCATATGGCTTGTGAGGAGGAAATGGTTGCAAATGGCAAAGACGGTCAGATTGAGGATGTCAGTTTTGTGCAGAATCAAGGGGTTTATAAGAACTACAATCCCCACAACCAGATTCCGAACTTGTCTTACTGCAGCACCAACGTTGGAAACCCACAAGACCAAGTTTACCCACCTCAGTCGCAACAAACCCCACCCAAACCTTATGTTCCCAACTACCAACCGCAGCAACCCCGTACATCACCAACTCCGGATATAATGGGCATGCTTAAGCAAATTTTTCAGGGAAAAACATCTAGTGCTCAAGAGTTGCCAAAGATGCAAGCCGAATTACGTAGTAAGATTGATGCCTCTCACAATGATTTAAATTCCAGGATTGAGACCTTGAATGCACGGTTGAAGTATCTAGAGAGTTAACACGCGTCTTCTGCTGTGAAGACTAGCCGGCAACTGCCCGGAAAAGCTATTCAAAACTCCAAGGAATAAACTGCCCAATCTATTACCCTAAGGAGTGGCAAAGAGCTTTCTCCGCGTACTAGAAATGCTGCTATCACTGAAGACAGTAACGCTCAAGAAGGGGATGATATCCTCTTCAAAACTAAGGCTGCAAAGGCTGAAAAATCAACTCCAGCAGCGGCACTTGACCAGCCCACTCGACTAGAAGGGGGTCGAATTTAGTCTTATGTGAAGAAAAATCTACCCAAAACCTCACCTGAAGCCTTACAGGTCGAGTTGTGCCTTCTGACTCCCAAAAATCTGCATCTTCAAAGAATGTGAGCAAATATTCAGTTCTACCCCCATACAAGCCCCAATTACCATTTCTTGGATGGTTCAAGAATTAATTTGCTGAGAAATACTAGAGCCTCTTTGACAATCAAATGAAGGGGATTGAACTTAGGATTCCCATATTGGATGCATTCACTCTTATTCCTCAATACGAGAAATTCCTCAAGGAATCTGTCAAAGAGAGGACCAAAGAAGTAGAGGTTATGGGAATAGAGACTCATGAGTGTAGTGCCATCACACATATGAGAGTAGTGCAAAAGAAGGTAGAGGACCCCAAAACATTTACTTCACCATGCTTATTGGGTCATTTAATTTTTAGCAAATGCTTATGTTATCTTGGAGTTTCAATTAGTCTAATACCACTGTGAGTTGCAAAGATGTTAGGATTCAACAATTACAAGTCTTGTAAGCTCTCTTTGATCCTAGCTGGCAGGTCTGTTCGATTGTCATATGGTCTATTGGAGGATTTGCCCATTAAGATTAGCAATGTGGAATTGCCCACAGACTTTGTAGTGCTTGACATGGATGAGGAACCAAATGACCCACTACTTCTTGGTAGATCGTTTTTAGCATCAGCTGGTGTATTAATTGATGTGAAGAGTGGAACGATTGAGCTGAAACTTGGAAAAAACCTTAGAATGACATTCGATTTAAATGATGCAAAGAGGAAGCCAACCATTGAAGGACAAACGTTCTCGGTTGAAGTATTGGACCAGCTGGATGTTAAATCTCTTAAACTCCCCTGCGTTGTATTGGTAAAGAGTACCAAGCCTAGTGACTACCGTAGCAAGGTTCTGATGTACTAAGAGGTTATATATGGGAAAAGTCTTGAATCTATGTTTGCTTGTGATGAGACTGCACAACCACCTCCTAAGGAATTATGCAAGCTACCAACATTGGATCTTGGACCTGATATAGTCTTGCAAGCAATTGGATATGTGGATGGGGCAATGGAGTACAAGGTTAAGAGCAGCAAGCGCCCCAAGCCATTCGCTAAGATCAAGCAACTTCTTTTCCCATTAAAGCTAAATTTAGATTGGTCAGGGGCTTTTAACGTTAAAGAGGTTATGCCTTGCAGAGCCATCACTTTGGTTAGCAAGGAAGGAGATGATCTTCCAGAAAATGGATAGAAAGTTAAGGTTTACATGGTCACTGGAATAGAGGAGACTCCACCTCCTCTCTCTGATCCACCCCAACTCTAACGGGTGTGAAAAGTCAAGCTTAGTGACTATAAACAAGCTCACTTGGGAGGATGTCCCATGGTATCCTTATACATATTCGTTTGCAGTTTTCTTTGTTTCCTTCGTGTTTCTTATGTTTTAAGCTTAGGGGACGTGTGTGAAACATCATAAAGTTGAGTAAAGCTGATTCTGGACGTCACCTACTAAACTCGATCAACATATAGTCGAGTTCAACTTTGCGTAGCAGCTAGAGCCAACTCGAGTGCAAGACTCGACTGACCAGATTGAGTAGACCAGATTCTGGCACAAATCCTTTGAACTCGATCCCTTTTACTCGATCATACTAAGTCGAGTTGACTATTCACCCAGCAGCTGAGCTTCACTCGAGCATACAACTCGACCCAACAAAGGTCGAGTTAGTGCAAAACGTGTCCAAAACTCTTTTTCTAGTTTCCAACAAGGTACCAACTCCATTCCCACCATTGTAGATATCATTGTATCTTCCATTTTGTTGCTAGTCTTCTCTTTCAAGCTTTTATACACACAAGAGACTGTGTGATTTAAGTTTGGAGGAGAGTTCTAGAGGATATTAACTATGTTTTGTGTGTTCTTAGTTTGATTTTTATGCATTGCACACATAGCATAAAAATCCATAAAGATTTTTCAGTTTAGCATTTCACTTTGCATAATGACATTTAAGGCATAGAAAAACCATAAAAATTTGAATTTTTATGAAAATGCATTCCAAAAAAACAGAGTGTTCATGTAGTTGCATTCATATCAGATTGAGTCTAGTTGCACTTGTTTTGGGGTCATCTTGCTAAGGATATGCAATCTATTGTGGGCTGCGATTTTCCCCTTTAGAAAGCTGAAGAGTAGATCATTCGCCTAGGAAACCTGTGCTTGTGTTGTGTTTCAAAATGACCTGATTTGTCTCCTTCTAATTGAACTTAAATTGCCAAATTAGGGCCTTGAGATACATTGAATGTTTTCCTTCCTTGAGGTTAACTTGACAGGAACAAAAGGGGAACTTACTTACTTACAAACCCAGCTCATTCGATGATGCCTAACGTGAACGAGGAATATGCGTAAACTCGTACATTTTCGTGTCTCATGGAAAAAGCTGAGAAAAGGGAAATGAAACAACCTTCTCACGTTTGTTGATCCCCAAAAAGGGACATGAAGCGAACCTCTGTTTCGAGTTGTAGATCCCGAAAACATGAGCATGTGCAAAACTGAACCAAAACAAGAAAAGATAAATGTGCTTAATCGAATTAATCATGTTAAGTTCAAAGAAGTTGAATCATATGTCCATTGACCGATAGTCCCTCTTGAGGCATGCACCTCTAGAAAGAAGGATTCAAATCCGTGTTCTTAGAGACCAGCTTAGGTACTAGGGATTTAGGATTGGATGCTAAGCTTGGATGTGAGTATTCTGTGGCATTTCAATTGGGACATGGGTTCACTTGTGCATCACGGTTTGCAGTCTGGTTAGTTACTTATTTAGAGTAAGATGTTCTTTTTGTCTAAAACCTCTCTTCCTTCTGTGTTCTATGTGTTTGCTTGAGGGCAAGCAAGGACCAAGTTTGGGAGAGTTGATATGTATGTATTTTACTAGGTTTTAGAGGTCCCATTTAGCCTAGTTTGCATGCATATTCACATCATTCTCATCATTTTAGAGTCCATTTAAGTTCATATTGTATACTTTACATTTGCATTACATATATATTTCATACGGAGTGATTTCTAGGTACTTTGGAGCATTTCAGATCATTTTGGAGCAACATTGGACATGAGGACCAGCTTGGACCGGATTGGAGTGCCAAACACAATCAAAGGAAATGACAAAGTGCTGGAATCAAGCCCATTCGACTTGAACACTCGACCAACCCTTGGTCGAGTTCTACCCAAGTTGCTAGAATGCTGAAAATTACATATTGGAAAACACAACTCGACCAAGCCACTCGACCTGCAGGGTCGAGTGACACTTTCTGGGTACTGAAACATGAAGATTACATGCTGTAAAATCCAACTCGAGTCTCCAACTCGACCTACACTGGGTCGAGTTCATTTTCTTGGTGTTGGAACATGAAGATTATGTGCTGAAACACACAACTCGACCCAAGAACTCGACCAACACTTGATCAAATCACCTTTCTGAGTTTTTATTTTGTTAACTTTTTAATTCTGCATTTTTACTTTTAAGGGTTTTGTGTTGTGGGCTATAAATACTCATTTACACCCACAAACACGAGGAGAACGCTTTTGTTTCTAGATTATCTCATTTTTCATGTATTTGAATGCTTGATTTAGTGATGATCAATTGAGTATTTGCATTTGCATTCCTCTTCATTGTTGTTTATCTGTCCATCATCTCTCTAATCATGTATTTTCCTTTAATTTTTGAGTTCATTCATCTGCCATGATTAGTGAGTAGATTTCTTGTCGGTGTTGACGAAATGAGGTAGATTTATGTAGAACTAGGTGAATCCATACTGCTTAATCTTAGTATTGAGAGATTCTCATCAAATTTAGTGTGCCCCATGCTTGTTTCTTACTAGCTATTTGAAATTTGATATATTGCATTCATCCACCTGCCAAGTGTTTGATGAAATGTTTGAATGAGCTAAATTATGTGATTTGCATTTCTAGCCTAAGGGATTAGTTATCTAGAGTGCTTATTGACTGCTTTGGATTGTCTCTTCTTGCTTTTTGGATTGCATACCGTTAACGGGAGTTAGGTATGATCCTAGCTAAACAAAGTTCAATGTTCATGGGAGTGATATGGATTGCGTTAAATCCATTGTCTAAGATAGTTGCTTGTTGGTCCGTTAAGTAGTCTAGAGGCTCCTAGCTAAGTATAAATCAATAACCTCACTCCTCAATGCCCAACTTCCCTTTAATCGCTCATTCTTGTTCTTATAGCTCTGTTTTCGTTCATTTTACTTGTTGAGTTGTTTACATTAATGTTTCGTTTATTTTGTTTTAGTTTATGTTGCTATTGCTTTTAATTCGGTTATGTGACAATCTTTGAATTGAATACTAGCTTGGATTAAGTTGACCTTCATAATTTATGACTGTTAGCATCACACTCGTTTAGATTGACACCTATTATATTGCATCGACCTGATAGTCCAATAGGATATTTGATCTCTCAAAACAAAAAAATTAAGTTATGAGCTCCAACAAGCTTACCTTTAGGATATAAATGATCTTCCATAGATTTTTCACTGCACTCGAGTCTATACAGGTCGAGTGCCTTACTCAAGTTCAGTTGTTGAGACTGCTCTCTTGCTTCTTCGATAGTCGTAAGCTGTTCTTTAGGCATTGAGTTGTCTATAGGCATTGAATCCTCAATCATCATCCGAGATAATTGATCAGCCACTCCATTCTCATCCCCTGGTTTATCCACTACTTCCATATCAAACTCTTGAAGTAATATTCACCTTAATAACCGAGGATTTGCATCCTTTTTCTTCATCAAATACTTCAAGGTTGTATGATCCATGTGAACAATCACTTTCGATCCAACAAGGTATGATCTGAACTTCTCAACTGCAAAGACTACCACAAGAAGTTCTTTCTCAGTTGTTCATCATCAAGCGTTCTACTTGCGTAGTAAATCACATTCAGCTTCTTATCTTTCCGTTGTCCCAACACAGCCCCAACAATATAGTCACTTTCGTCACACATTATCTCAAATGGTAGATCCCAATCTAGAGCTTGGACAATCGGTGCACTCACTAATGCTTCTTTAATCTTCAAAAACACCTCAAGGTACTCAGAATCAAAGGTGAATTCCATTTCTTTGCACAACAAGCGAGTCAATGGCCTTGAAATCTTAGAGAAGTCTTTGATGAGCCTCCTATAGAACCCAAAATGGCCTAAGAAGCTTCAAATATCCTTAACCGTCTTTAGAGGCTGAAGCTGAACCATAACTTCAATCTTAGCTTGATCAACCTCAATCCCCTTCTCTGATATTTTGTGTACCAAAACAATACCCTCTTAGACCATGAAGTGACATTTCTCCCAATTAAGCACAATGTTGGTCTCCACGCACCTGCTTAAGACCATGCACAAGTTTGACAAACAAGAGGAATAGGAAGAGCCATAGACAGAAAAATCATCCATAAAGACCTCAACAATGTACTCAATCAGATCTAAAAAGATAGATGTCATACAACGTTGAAATGTAGTAGGAGCATTACACAATCCAAATGACATTCTCCTATAAGCAAATGAGCCATAAGGGCAAGTGAACATAGTCTTTTCCTGATCATCTAGATGTATAGGGATTTGGAAAAATCCACTATATTCGTCAAGGAAACAATAATAAGGATGGTTAGCTAATCTCTTTACCATTTGATCAATGAACGGAAGTGGAAAATGATTCTTTCTAGTCCCAGAATTAAGCCTCCTATAGTTAATACACATCCTATGCCCCATGATTGTTCTTGTGGGAATCAACTCATTCTTCTCATTCTTAACCACAGTCATACCCCCCCTTCTTAGGCACACAATGAACTGGAGAAACCCATTTACTATCAGAAATTGTTTAAATCACATCAGCATCTAACAACTTAAGTATTTCCTTTTTCACAACTTCTTTAAGATTCGAATTTAATCTCATTTGGGGCTCAATGCTAGAATAAGATTCATTCTCTAAATGTATCCTATGAGTGCAAAAGCTAGGTAATATGCCTTTAATGTCATCAAGAGAATATCCTATAGCCTTTCTAAACTGTTTAAGTTCAGTCAACAACATGTTCAATTCAACATCATTCAGAGCATCATTGACTATCACAGGATAAGTAGAGTTAGGACCCAAGAAAGCGTACCTTAGCCCAGCGGAAAGTGGTTTCATTTCGTCCTTGGGAGCTTTTAGCTCAAACCAATTGTCAATCAAAGGAGTTGGACCAGAATCGACCACCTGCAAGTCGAGTGTGGTGGTCAAGTTGAGTGAAAAGGCATCATGATCTCTGCTGGCTGAAGTTGAGCTGTACCTGGACGATTCCTTAACCCTCAAACTTGCTTTACCCAAATCATCAAACACATTTGGCCCCTGAATTGGCCTATGAGAGTCCAACAACTTCTTATACCTCTATGTCTCAATATGAAGATACCCATATGTACCATCCTTTGTGAAAGTGGTTTGTAAACGATCCTCCTCAACTAGTTCTTTTAGCAGCTCATTCGCTAGTGTATCCATTTCTTGCACCCAAAACAACTTTCTCATGATGTCCTTAATGCTGAATGTCATTTTGAAATCCCTTCCAAGGTTCTGCTGAATCTCTCCCTTTGGTATGTTAATCATAGCTCCAACAGTGGCTTGAAAGGGTCTACCAAGAAGTAATGGGTCTTTTGGCTCTTCATCCATGTCTAAAACCACAAAATCTGTAGATATCTCTGCATTACCGACTCGCAAATGCAAGTCCTTTAGCAATATATGAGCGATTCTAACCGATCTGTCCACAAGCACTAGAGATATCTTGCAAGGCTTGTAATCATTAAACCCAAGTCTTTTTGCAACTGAGAGAGGGATCAAGCTGAATGATGTTCCTAAATCACAAAGACATTTGTTGAAAGACAATGGACCTAGAGAGCATGGAATGGTAAAGGTCCCTAGATCATCTAGCTTCTTTTGAACCACTTTCTTTTGAATGATTGCACTAACCTCATGAGTAAGCACTACCATACCCTCAACTTCCTTAGTTTTCTCCTTAACCGCATCTTTCAGAAATTTTTGATAAGGAGCCATCAACATGAAAGCATCTAAAAGCTAAATCTTCACCTCAATATCCTTCATTTGCTTATCAAAATGAGTTTTATACTTCTCAGTCAAATCTTTCTTAAACCTTTGGGAAAAAGGCAATTGTGGTTTGTAAGGAGGGGGAACAAATGAATTGTTATGTTCTTGAGGGATTTTGGCCTTTTGAGCATCTGAAGGCTGCACTCGAGTCTCTTCTAGTCGAGTGTGGTCTTAGGCACTATTTTGGGTGAGTTTTTCTCACTTGTAAGTAGAACTCGACCCCCTTCAAATCGAGTAGGATGGTCGAGTGCAGCTGCTGGAGGTATTTTAAGACCTTTTTTAGCCTTATCTTTGATGAGGCTATCCTCCCCTTCTTGATCATTATTGTCCTCGGGAACTAGAGTATTCTCAGCACGAATAAGGAATTCACGTCCACTCCTAAGAGTAATTGCACTGGCATTATACTCCTTTGGATTCTGAACTTCTTTGCCTGGTAGTTGTCCTGTTGTCTTCATAGTAGAAGAAGACGCTTTTTGACTCTCAAACATACTTCAATCTCGTATTTAACTTTTTAAACTTGTAGTTCAAATCGTTGTGAGAGACATCAATCTTACTATGCAAATCAGCTTGCATCTTGGTCAATTCTTTAGCACTAGATGTCTGCCCTTGAAGTAGTTGTTAGAGGTTGTTCATAACATCCGAAGTAGGAGCAGGAGGCTGCTGAGCCTGTTAAGGTTAGTACCATGGTGGTACGGTTGGGGCTGCTTTGTAGTTGTTGTTATACTGCTGCTTCGGAACATAGAGTATGGTTGGGCTTGTTGTGGCTGAGGTGGATGGACTTGATCTTGCGGGTTTGCAACGATGGTGTTGCGGTAAGACAAGTTCGGATTCTGCTTGTAGGCATTGTAGTTCTTGTAACCCCCTTGATTCTGCACAAAACTAACCTCCTCAATCTCACCATCTTTGTCATCTTCAACCATTTCGTCTTCACAAACCATATGAACCTGTTTCTGAGATGCAACCAAGATGAGCTTATCCAACTTCTCATTAAGAGCCTTGATTTCCTTTCTACTCACTGTATCCAAATCAGCGGTACCTCGTGGAGTCTGATCATAGTCTTCACCATAATTACCATCTGCAGCTTCTAGATTCTCCACTAATTCTCAGCTATCATCAACCTCTTTATTGAGGAAGTTGCCATTGTTAGCTGTATCCAAGAGCATGCAAATCTTTGGGAGAACACCTCGATATAGAGTGCTAAGTAGAGACTCATCATTGAACTCATGATGAGGGCATTGGGATTTGTAAGACTTAAATTGTTCCCATGCTTCCGAGAATGACTCAGAATTCTTTTGAAAAAAGCTTGAGATGTTGTTTCGAAGCTTTGTTATCCAAGAATTGGAGAAGAATTTGGCAAGGAAAGCCTTCTTGCATTCATCCCATGAAGTTATGGAACCTTGAGGTAGATGCTTCTCCCATTGATGTGCCTTGTTACCTAGACAAAAAGGAAAAAGTCTCAGCTTGAAAGCATCCTCACTAACCCCGTTAATCTTAGTTAGGCCGCAAAGCCTTTCAAATTCATCAAGATGATCAAGAGGATCTTCAAAGGGAAGACCATGAAACTTTTGGTTCTGGATCATGGTTATAAGTCCACTCTTGATCTCGAAGTTATTGTTTGGAATGGTTAGGGGAACAATCCTATATCGTGTGTTTTGAGTGCTTTGTGCGTCTTTAGCACCAATGTGTCTCGGCCTCCTCTGGTGAGGTCTTTGCACATGTGGGTGTGCATTCAGGTTCTCCATACCAACTTGATCCGGTTGATCAGCTTGTCACATATCCCACTGTTCTCGTAACTCACGTGGCAACTAATTGATGTTGTCTATGTAACGGATAACTGATTTCCCTTCAATCTTGTCTACATAAACCCAAAAATTCAGCCCAGAAAACTAGCCCCATTTCAGTCGAGTAGTAGACTCGAGTTACAAATACTGAGCAGTAGAAAACACAACTCCACCCAGTTCAGTCGAGTAAGCCTATCAAGTAATCAGTTCCTTCTATCTTTGTAAGTAACAAGAACTTGGTCTCAAGAGATCCAAAGTTCTGAATGTAGCAAGCAAACACTCAATTTGACAATGTCACAATTTGATAATAGGATTTTTCTACCTAGTTATCAAATCCTTATCGCATATGCGGTATCGAACCAACAAGTGTGATGCTAAACAACCAGAACATCATGGAACAACTCAATCCAAGCTAATATCAATGAATGATTTTAACAAAGCCAGAACAAAGGTAACTTAAACATAAACGAAATAAAGCAAGCGGTAAAACAATGTAAACAATTTAGCATGTAAAAGAAAACAAAGAACAAAAACAAAACGATAAGCAATAAATGGAGAGAAGGGTTCAAAAGGATCCAGATCAATGATCAATGCTTCACTAGGGACTTCCAGCTTACTTAACAACCTAATTATATGACCTTTAGGCAATATATTCAACTGAATCATAGTCATTCTCATGAACAATGAACTCAACAAGACAAGGATTAGACCTAACTCCCATTAGCGATGTCATAGCAAGTTGGCATTAAGATTCAACCTATTCTAGCCAATATACTCTCTAAACAACCAATCCCTTGAGTTGAGTTGTTAAGTTGGTCGGAAAGTCTACTCGACCAAGTGCTGGTCGAGTTGTTAAGTTGAGTTGTGTCATGTCGTTGGTGTTTCAGCCAACTTGAGTCTTGTGTGTCGAGTTGTGCAGTCGAGCCATGCATTTGTGTTTGGCATTCTAGCAATTCGGGTGTTACGGGTCGAGTGGTCTTTCAGGTCGTCTTTAGGAACCAAACTCGACCCAACTGGTCGAGTATTCAAGTCGAGTAGGCTTGATTCCAGCACTTTGTCATTTCCTTTGATTGTGTTTGGCATTCCAATCCGGTCCATGCTGGTCCTCACATTCAATAATGCTTCAAAGTGGTCCAAAAGCCTTCCACACTACCTAATAGCAGGTCCAATTCAACATGTATGCTATACAAATGAAAAGTGTACAATATGGACCTAAAATGGCTCTAAAATGATGAAAATGCTATGAATATGTATGCAAGCTAAGCTAAATGGGACCTCTAAAACATGGTAAAATGCATGCATATCACATATGTAAGGGAAAAAGTAATGAAATATTAAATTTTAAATACATTAACCGTATTGGCAAGTTCCTTCATTGTTTTCTTAGGAAAAACCTAAATATTCATCTGGAACAATTGTAGAAGAATTTTCAGATAACTCAAGTGAATTAGGTACAATCAATTGCAAGTCATCATCCGGGAGACTAAAAAAAAAGGTTATCAAAAAAAAATCAAATATGATAAATATGGTTTTAAAATATATTCTTACTTGGATCGTAATGCTAACACATCATGGATTATGTCATTATCAAACCACAACTGTATACATTCAAAAGCATTACAGACTGATATGACATATGTAATTTTTACCAATAAGATGATTGATTAGCATTGATAATCGCATTATTTTAGATAGGAACAAACAATTTAAACGAAAATAATATTACCTCTAAACACTTTAATCTTACAAAATTGCATAACAACAATTGTGTTATTGGTAAACCCTAATGAAATCTTCTCTTGAAAAGTTTCATCATATTTCCCCCAAAGCACACACGAAGTTCTAGCATCACTTTGTTTAATATATTTATAAAACTTATTACAAATATATATATAAATAAAGACAAATCAAAATAGGATTTTAAAACATACTTAGCATTACGAAGCTCAAAATTGATATCTTTGGTTTCTTTGCCATTGGCCGTAGTGACAAGCATAGAATCAATTGTCCAATAACATCTGTAAAAATAAAGTTGTTAGTAATAAATCTAAAAAATTTCATGGTTTTGCTTTTTAAGATGATATGTAAAAAAAAATCTAATTATTCTTAAAAATCGCTAATAAATTATGAACTCGCAAATATAAAAATAAACTCATAAATAAACTCACCAATCAATGAGTTATCATCAAGATCTCCGGCAAGTAATTTATTGTAATCCACAAACTCGAGACCAAATAAATGATTTGGCAAAGGATAAGTTTTCTTTACTGAAGTATTGTATACAAATGAGATTTTGTACTTATGAGAGCTGCTTTTGTAAGAACCAGTTGCTTGACACACTTGAAAATTACTAATTATCTTAGTATCTCTCCCTTTCAATAGAGGTTCAAATTTTCCAAGCACATCTTTCTTAACCATACCATATTATTGAATTAAATAAAAATGAATGATAAATAATAACTTACTTGATCATCAACCAAAACCACTTCAATTTTCTGGCCATACTCTTTGGTAAAGGCTTTCCAAAGCCGTATGATCATGACTTTAATCCTCCATTGAGACCCCACTGGTTTAAGCAAAGTAATGGAATTGAGAACCATTTTTCTTCTTTAATCAAAAGTATTGTATTAATGTGGTGAAAATTATTTTGGCTGAATTGATTTCAGAATTCTACGCAGAAATCTAACTTATATAGAGTATGAGTAATGAACGGGGTGGTTATTGGTCCTTAATTACTTTCATTTTGTAAATTAGACATACAAATAATTGGTAATCTTCTCACTAAAGCATATAATTTTGTTTGATTTTTTCCTTGGTTTGAAAGCATATATTTACCATATAGATTGATTTCGTTTACTCAGAGAATTAATACGCTAATTATTTGATTGATTGATTTTGTTTATTAAAAAATTTAATAAAATAGTTATTTGGTTGATTGATTTCAATTATTATGGAAATTAATATAAATTCAAGTCTAATCTTAACTAATAAAGTTCGATTATAGTATTATATTTAATGTAGATTGATTACCATACAAATTGATTTCTTTTGAATACAAAACAATATATAGTAGTGTATAAAAATCGAATAGGTTTAATGAACATTAATATTTCATGATAAATTTTTTGTAATCGAATATGATTTTTATAGTAAAATTTTCGTAATTTATCCATTAATTACCATAAACACATATTCCAATAAAATTTGGTATTTAATACGATTATTAAATGAAAAAAATTATGTTGTATAAAAAAAATTGAGATAATCTTCCCAAAACATCCTCACAAATATTAATAAAATACAATGCCACTCAATGTAATATATTCAATGTAGGAAGGGCAAATTTAAATTTAGCTATTCTTTTATTATATAGATGATGATGATGGCTTAAAACAAATGCTTATACGTAAAGTAGCTATGATGATATAGAGGGAATCATTTAAAAGTGGTTTAGGTACTACAGACAAAAGAAATCTCATGAAAAGAACCAATAGAAGGCGATGTTTAGTGAAGAGTGAGAGGGTAAAAGCAAATTAAAATCGCAGTGAAAAGGTACCAGTGGAGTTAAAGGCCAATGAATAAGGTATATGAAACTTCAAAACATGAAGTGACAATGAATAGAAGGGTAAAAGGGAGGAGGCATGAGAAAATTATAGATTAGAGGTTAATGTTAAATCATAGAGGGTAGTAACACAAAACCTCTGCATGCTTGGCATCATTAATATTGAGTTGATGATTCCACGCCTGTTTCTATAATCCAATAAGGCAATCCTTTTTCAATGTAGTCATTAATTTTTCCCTCATGCGTGACACTTTTTGTTATCCTATTGAGCCATTAAGTTTGCCTCGTGCGTCATTTTGGATAGCAAGATTGACTGAAAATGCTGCATTAATGAGGTAGTAATAGCAGTCCAAGGTTTGAGTTGTGGCCATAAATGTTGTGCAGTTAAGGCTTGTAGTAGAGTTTGGTTCTCCAAGTGGATATTGACAGAGGTAATTCTAAGGTATATTAGGCTTTGAAGGACCCAATGGAAGCTTGTGAACTCCATGCCAAGTCTTGAGGGTTCATGGGGAAGCGAGTGCCTTGCATGAATATAAAAGTGATCATTTTCCTTATTTAAAATCTTTGCTCCTCCAGCTAATAAATCTTTTTCCCTCCAGATGATCTTCCAATGGACTAAGTAATCCAGTGTTGAACTCTCCTTGTTCTGCAAGCTATTTGAGAGAAGACCTATTGGTTTAGTTGTGTGTTTGTACCTTGCTTGTACTATGGTCCATAATTTCAGCTCTTCTCGACACTCATCACCAATTTTCCATATGTCTAGATTGACTCCTTGAATGATTATGGTGTTCCCCGCTTTTGAGATGGCCCATAGGATCCACGAAAATAGGTTTTTCAATTCATGAGGTAGTTGTGGCAACAAGCTTGTGTTGAATAAATAAGAGAAGTTAGCCTTAAAATAGATATCTAAGAAGCCATTTCCTGGTGTTGGGAAGTTAGAATCCATCCAAATTTGTTGAGGCATTGAGAACTTTAAAAGCATATGGTTAATGGATTCTTCGTGTTGGACACTGATGAGGACATTAATACTAAATCAGCTGCATCTAGAGAACTCGCCATTCCAACACCCAATGGTCCAATCACATGCTCAAAGGAAAAGGAAATAAGAGAAGGATTCACCAAAGCCGTGGGAATGCTAATGAGTTCGATTCAAGAGGAAACCTTGGATGAAGCTCTCAGCATTTCTACCAACATAGACTTGCCTTTGCTTGGAGCTTATAAAGAGGTTATAATCTTCACATTCAAACCAGAACCAGACCGAAATTATTAAGGTATTGAGATTGGTTAAGTGAACTTGTAATCTTTTTCCTTATCTTTGGTTTTGTCCCAAATGGGATTTACAAAGAAAGGTTTTATTGAGGCAAGCCATTTAGCCCACTCTCATCTCAATATCAAGGTGATCCACGGTCCATAGAAGTCCAAGAAGTGTCAATAAGACGCCAAATAACAAGAGGAAAGCCCAAAGACTAAATTGAAGTCCATAAGTGATCCAAGAAGAAATTGGGCTAAAGATGATGTTTAAAGGGGTGAAGCTTGTTGTATTTTTTGGTCTATTTAGAGTCTAATAAATGTCTTGAAGAGTCTAGTGTCTAGATACATAAAGTTAAGTGTCAAGTTAGTGGTAGAAGTGGGAGAAAATGTGAGTTTAGGTGAGCATTAACCAACTTGTAACGGCTGGATCTTCAAAGGTCTTACCGAAGCCCATGAGTCCCCCTTCTTGCCTTGAGTCTTTCATTTTCTATTTATAGTCTCTTGAAACATGAATAAGAGGAAGCATTATTGACAATCAAACTCTTGAAACTCTTTTAGAAGTTGAGACGAATTCTCAAACTCTTTTCTCTTGTCCGGCACAAGAAATTATCTTACTTACCATCCGATTGTGAGAAGCATTCGTGTGGGAAGTGTACTGCTTATCAAAGGCCTTTCACACACTTTGTGGCGCAGCTCGATCCATCTACAATCTCATCTTCCAGAGAACCAGAGGTGAATATTCACTTCCATCAACCGCCTACAACAACACCTTTGAACCGGCTAGTGAATGTTCTCTAAACAGCTGCCCTTTCAATCATCTATCCACCCTTAAAGTGCTTCCAAGGCTACATCAGATACAGATCCCACAAGCGTCACCTGCTAGGATTTTTCTTTGCTTTAGCCCTTTTTTGACAGCTAGAACACCTCAAAGTGCTCTTCATAAGAAGATTTTGATTTTTTGCGGCAACATTTGGTTCCAAATCTTTTTTTTAGTAGGCGTTCAACAGTTTCCAAATCTTCTTTTTACATCATGTTTTGTAAGTGTTCCCGTTGTCTTTGATGTGATTACAAAGCCAATTACCACTTTTATCAGAGTAGTGCCCAAATTTGGTATAAATCCATATCCATGAGTCGTTTTCATTTACATAGGGAGGAGTTTGGATAATTTTTTCCATGTCGTGAGCATGAAAGACTTCTTCAAGTTGTTTTCTGTTCCATGTAGTGCCTTGTATGCGGTCACTAACTTTGAGGCAAAAATTGAAGATGAGTTCTTTACTGATGGGAGGTCAAAGTTATTGATCAAAGATCCAGTTGATAGTCCAAACATGAGTGGATCACCCATTGCCTATTTGTGTGATGATTCCTTTCATTAAGAGTTATCTACCATGTAAGATACTTCGCCAAGCATGTGATGATTCTGCACCAATGTTACTCTGCAGAAATTTCATGTTTCTAAGGTACCTTGATTTGTAAACTCTAGTACGCAAAGCTTCTAGTCTGTTTAGGATTTTCTGGCAATAAAGTACAAGGTGACCTCTCATCAGTTTCTTTATACATGTGGCCCATTGTTAGTTTCTTTTTGTCAAGATTTCCATTACTATTCTCTACATTAATTGTTTTCCCATTAATATACACTTAATTCATTCTATTTTATACATATGGTAACCAAATAAAATTGTGAATTTAGTTTTTTTTTCTTTTTTTTGTCAATCGTGAGTTTAGTTTATAACTAATATATAGTGATTTTACTAATTTCCTTAAACATTCTTTGTTTTTTTAAAGAATTACATAGGAAACAAAAGAAAACACAAAACTGATGAAAACATAGATATCTTTAGAACATTAAATAACTTAAGCACAAAGTTGTAAAAAAGGAACTAAGTATAAACTAAACATGTTGGTGTTGGAACTACACAAAGTATCAAAAAGAAACCAAGTAAATACAGTAGAAACATGATCAATGACAAACCAATCGAGCAAACAAGACAAAAAAAAACACATAGACAAATAACTCTAGGACTCTCATTCCAAAAGAATGGAAGTTGATAAAACTGAGACACAAAAAAATATCTTTGAACTCTAATAATGAAAACGTCAAAAAGATATGTAAAACTTGTATGCAAACACAACATGCCCAACTTTAACCATCTATTTCCAAAGTCGAGCTACCTCCTTATGAGAAATAACTGAAAATAGAAACCGTTATCATCACAAAACCTTAAAGATAAGATCTAAGACCATCTCCAATGTATTCCTCTATTTTTTATTCTAAAATAGAGGAACTCTATAATAGAAGTGTGTTTTACTCCAATGTATTTCACTATTTCTTACTCTAAAAGAAAATATTCTAAGTATATTCTATTTTTACTCTATAAAGGTTACCTCTAAAATAGAATAAAAAATAGCATTCCCCTATATATAGAGGAAAAAATAGCATTCTACTATTTTAAAGTCAAAAATAGAGATAAATTAGAGTGAATTTACTCTAAAATAGTATTTAGAGTCAAAAATAGAGGTAGGTTAGAGATGCTCTAAGAAAGACAAGTAGATGACAAGCAATAAATTACCATCCTTAAACATTATTTCATGAATATAATTTTTAATTAAACATCTATATTCTATGATTGGAAGACTGAATTATTCACTAGAAAGATAATTACAATATATACTCATATAAAAAGTCCTAGTCTCATTGTAATTTATTTACAATTATAACCTTCCCTTATATCCTCTATAAGCCCCTTCAAGATGGAGGGACTGATGTTACTCAAAATTTGTCAAGGAGTGCAAGAAATTGAGGTCTTGGCAATGGTTTGGTGGGAGCATCTGCCAAATGATCTTTCACGGAGAAGTGTACTACGCAATGTGCTCCTAATTGTACGTTCTCACGTACGAAGTGGTAATCAAGGGCTATGTGATGCAGCAATGAGTGGAAGAGTGTATTAGCACAGAAATTTGTGGCACCAGTGTTATCGAAGTAGATTACTAATGTAAAAGGAAGTATAACGTGTAGCTCAGTGAAAAATGAGCATATTCATCGTAGTTCTGATGTGGTATTTGCTATAGCCTGATACTCCACTTCCATAGAGGATATAGCGACTCCTTTATGCTTCTTGGATGTCCAAAATATTGGCGCTCCTCCCAGGTATACAACATGTGCATTCTTGGAGACAAATTCATCGCTATCCCCTACCCAATCATCATCTAAAAAAGCATGTAATGATAAACTGGAGGTTGGGCGAATTAGAATACCATGTGTGACGGTACCAACTAGGTAATGAAGGACCATTTTTACTACTTGATAGTGGAGATCAATAGGAGCATGCATATATTGTGATAGTCGGTTCACAATGTATGACAGGTCTAGTTGAGTGAACGATAAGTACTGTAGGCTGCCAAAAATCTCTCGATATTCTCTAGGATTCTCAAGTTGTGAACCTGAATGAAGAGTGAGACGAGAAGTTAAAGCCATAGATGTTGTCACTGATTTGGCTTCCAGCATATTAGCCTTGGTGAGCAAGTCGACAATATACTTTCTTTCCATTAGATAAAGATCCTTTGGTGTGTGGTTGACCTCAATTCCCACAAAAAAACTTAAATCACCCATATCTTTAAGAGATAACCGTTTAGCTAACATTTGTATGAAGCCCATGACCAAGTTTGAACTATTACATGTGACTATAATTTCATCAAAGTAGACAAGTATACATGCAAGATAACGAACAACGATGTGTCCGCAACCATGTTAGGGAACCCAATATTGAGAAGAACACTACAAATTGCTTCATACCACGCACGAGGTGTCTATTTTGAGACCATATAAAGCTTTATGTAACTTACATATATGTTGCGATCAATCCGGATCAACAAATCTCGGTGGTTGTGCGACGTAAACATCATTCGTAAGTGTACCCTATAGGAATCTATTATTAACATCGAGTTGTTTAATTCTCCAGCTCATAATGACAACTATTTCATGAACGACTCGTGTGGTAGTAGACTTCACTACAAGGCTAAAAATTTAAGAGAAATATTTCTCAAATTCTAAATTAAAACCACGGGTAACTAGTCTCGTTTAATGTAAATAACCATTTAGTCGAGATCACATTTTGTTTTGGTGAAGGAGGGGCCAAATCAAAAGTATGATTACGAATAATGGCATTTATCTCATTTGTCGCTGCATTTTGCCAGTTAGGATCATTGAGAGCTTGAGCTATGTTTTCTGGTTATGTTTCATGTTGAGAAGTGACCACAACTGAGAGATTCATCTTAATTTTGGGCTTACTGATTTGATGCTTCAATCTTGTTCGCATCAGATAATTATTTAGCAGTGGTTATGTTGAGTCTGCAACATGACACGATGACATCAAATCTAAAGGAAGAAAAGATGTGTCAGCATTGATAATTCGTGGGATGGAGATCACATGCTTTAATGAATTAGAAGAAGTTAAATAGGAGAAGTTAGGCTTAACAGAGATATCTGAGAAGCCCGTTCCTGGTGTTGGGAAGTTAGAATCCATCCAAATTTGTTGAGGCATGGAGAACTTTAAAAGCATATAGTTAATGGATTCTTCGTGTTGGACACAGATCTGACAAGCGTCACTTGCTAGGATTCTTTTTTTGATAGCTAGAACACTTCAAAGTGATCTCCATAAGAAAATTTTGATTTTTTGCGGCAACATTAGGTTCCAAATCTTTTTTTTAGTAGGCATTCAACAGTTTCCAAATCTTCTTTTTACATCATGTTTTGTAAGTGTTCCCGTTGTCTTTGATGTGATTACAAAGCCAATTACCATTTATATCAGAGTAGTGCCCAAATTTGGTATAACTCTATATCCATGAGTCGTTTTCAGTTACACAGGGAGGAGTTTGGATAATTCTTTCCATGTCGTGAGCATGAAAGACTTCTTCAAGTTTTTTTCTGTTCCATGAAGTGCCTTGTATAAGGTCACTAACTTTGAGGCAAACATTGAAGATGAGTTCTTTACTAATGGGAGGTCAAAGCTGTTGATCAAAGATCCAGTTGGTAGTCCAAACATGAGTGGATCACCCATTGCATATTTGTGTGATGATTCCTTTTGTTAAGAGTTATCTACCATGTAAGATACTTCGCTAAGCATGTGATGATTTTGCACCAATGTTACTGCAAAAAATTTTGTGTTTCAAAGGTACCTTGATTTGTAAACTCTAGTAAGCAAGTCTGTTTAGAATTTTCCATGCCTGCTTAGCTAATAATGCTTGATTAAAATTTTCTAGGTCCTTAAAGCCAAGTCTTCCTTCATCTTTCCTGTGGCAGAGCTTCTTTCAAGAAACCCATGGAAATTTCTTTTGATTCGTTGTTGAGTTCCACCAAAATGAGTTCATTGCACTAGTTAGCTTGTTGCATTGGTGTGTCAAGAGTTTGAAGCAGGACATTGTGTAAACCGGCAAGGATTGGGCCACTACTTTAAGGAGTGTCTCCTTTCCTCCTTGGGATAGGTGTCTCATCGTCCACATGGATGTTTTTGATTTTAGGTTCTTTAAGAGAAAATTGAAAATCTCCTATTTCGATCCATTTAAACACTCTGGCAATCTAAGGTATTTTCCAATCCCTTAATTGGAGTGTATATTTAAGGTGTTTATGATCTCATCACATGTGAGTTGATTGACTTTCACACCAAAGGTAATGGATGACTTGGAGAAGTTGATACATTGTCTTGATGATTTTTCATACTTATGGAGATAGTCTTGTATAACTAGAGCATCTACTCTGGTTGTTTTGCAAACAAATAAATTGTCATCATCATACAGTAAGTGTTGTATAGTTGGTCCTGATTGATGAAATTGAAGCCCTATGAACTATGATAGTCTTTCAGCTTTATTCATGATATACACCAAAGTCTCCGTTCCGATGATGAAGATAAATGGTGATAAGGGATCTCCTTGTCTGAGTTCTCTTTGCGGTTGTATGAAGCCATGAATGGTTCCATTCATCATCACCGAGTAAGAAACAGAAGTGACACATAACATTATAAGTTTAATCCATGTGCTCTCAAAGCCTATTTTGTTTAGTCTTTTCCAAAAAGATCCATTCTAATTTTTCATATGCTTTTGACAAAGACACCTTATGTGTCAAAGATGATATAAGGTGGAATTGGTTTTAGGCGATGTACTATGATCTTGGAAACAACTTTGTAAGGCCTAAAGTCTGTCATTTGAGTAGGATTCTTGTTCTTTAGGATCAGAGCTATATGCACATAATTCCATTCCTTAGGAAATCAACCTGTTCTGAAAACTTTTTTTGTTGTAAAGACAGAGTTGTTACATCCAGCTTGATTTAAACTGTGTGGCGGTGATTTAGGAGTTGATGGAAGAATGACTTAGAGTTCGACAATCAAGTAAGCATGGATTATTGTTTTAAGGATTCTGATGAGATCTGATGGATATATTCTCCGCACTCTTTAAGACAAAAAGAGGAAGAGAATAGAAGATATATCATACGATATCCTCTATATGGATTTTTTTAGAAATAATGACTCAAATAGTCTACAATTATTATGTAATTCCTCAAACACTCCTCAAAAAGTTTTAAAAAAACAAGAGGTGGAAAAGTCACAAATAATATGACTTGACTATTTCTCTAGTGGTTTCTACAGTCGTTTCTCTTTCAAATCGAAGGTAGTGTAGTAATTTTTATGTGATTTCGAACACTAAATCGTAGGGTTTGTAGCATATTGATTTTGATTTTTTTTCCCTAATGTTTAAGAGACTTCAAACCCTAAACTTACAGATTTAACGATTCAAGCCATTATTTGGTCAAAGTAAATGTTATATGAGAAGTTTTAGGGTTTAAATATTGTTGGTTTGTCTCGATTCTTTGTTTGTAAGTTGTAGATTTTGGTGGATTTTCTGAGTTTGTCTTGATTTTAGTTGGTAATGTGGTAAAGATTGGTAATGCTTCCGGGATTGTCCTCTTGTTCTTCTTATTTCATTTATTTCGGAGGGTTTGGTAGATTTAGGTGTACTTTGTTTACATGTTGGCCGAGTTTGTTTACCACTTAGTAGAGTTTAGGTTTTGTATTTTATTGCTTGGCAGAGTTTAGTGGAGTTTGTTCGAGTTAGGTTATAGAGTGGTAGAGTTTGGAAGAGGTAGTTATAGTTAGTAGAGTTTGGTAAATGTATTTTATTTGTGATGAATTTTGGTGGAGTTAGTTTATATAGTGGTAGAGTTTGGACGATTTTGGTTTTAACTGTTTTTTTGTTTCTTTTCCACAACTATGTCGGAGGAGGAGAAATACCCTTGGAGGATAGTTTCAAGAGGAAAGCTCTTGATGATAAACAAAAGCATTAACCACTATTGCAAATTGAAGAACATTACAACAATGAAGAGTCTTATTGGCGCTGATGCATGATATGCATGAATTTCACCATGGTTTAGAATCTCATCTAGCTTAGGTCGCATACATATTCATAACATTCTCACGATTTTAGAGTCCTTTTAAGCTCATATTGCACACTTTGCATTTGCATTACATACATATTGCATACAGAATGATTTCTAGGTACTTTGGAGCACTTTAGATCCTTTTGGAGCAACATTGGACATGAGGACAAGCTTGGGCCGGATTGGAGTGCCAAACACGATTAGAAGAAATGGCTAAGTATTGGGACCAAAAAAACTCGACTCACATACTCGATCAGCCCTTGATCGAGGCAGGAGGCTTTGGAGGTTCTAGGCCACAACTCGACTCACATACTTGATCAGCCCTTGATCGAGTACGAAAGCTTTGGAGGTTCCAAGCCACAACTCGACCATAGTACTCAACCAGATGGGTTGAGTCTCAATCTGGCCAAGACCACCCGAGGACTAACTCGACTAGAGGACCCAAACGTCAACGCTCGAGCTGGCCATCTGCCAAGCACAAGGCCACAACTCGACCAGCAGACTCGAATGGCTTATACTCAAGTCTCCCGAAAAGCGCACAACACAAGGCACTTGACCTTATGACTCGACCAACATCTGGTCGAGTCATGATTCTGAGCTCTTATTTTGTTGACTTTTTCCGCGTTTTGACTTTGAAAGGGTTTTGGGTGTTGCACTATAAATACCCACGAAGACCCAGAAAACGAACATGCTTTTGCCTCTAGTTTTCTCTCATTTTTATGTATTGAATGCTTGTTTTGATGATGATTAATTGAGTATTTACCTTTGATTTCTTCTTCATTGTTGTTTATCTTTCCATCATCTTAACAACGTTCAATAGTCACGGAGGTGATATTGATTTCGTTGAATCCTTGGTCTGAGATCATTGCCAATTGGTTTGTTAAGTAGTCTAGAGTCCCCTAGCTAAGCTAAATCAATAACCTCACTCTCAATGCCCAGCTTTCTGTTAATCGTTTATTCTCGTATTAATCGCTTTGTTTTCGTTCATTGCTATAATTTGGCTTGCTGAGTTGTTTCATTCTTGTTTCCGTTTTATTGTTATGCTTCAGTTCCGTGACACTTCATGAACTGAATACTGGCTTGGATTAGGTAGATATGCATAATTCCGATTGTTAGCAACACACATGAGTTAGATTAACACCTTTAATGCTATCAACGACATGTTAGTGTTTTAGGATTCATTTGATCTGATTGCAACATACGTAAAAATCTTGTTATCAAATTGGCGCCGTTGCCAAATTAAGTGTTTGCTTGCTACATTCGAGAACCTTGGATCTCTTGAAACCAAGCCCCTACGTCCCCAGAGGAACTAACTACTCATTTTCTCTGGTTTTGGTGAATTTCAGGACCACTCGACATGCCAACTCGATCCGATACGGTCGACTTCCACTTTCTGTCCCTCCACTCTACCAACTCAAGTTTGTCACTCGACTAACCTGGGTCGAGTGCAAATCCAGGAAGTATGGAAAGTCCGACTCCCCCATACTCACTAACTCCAGAGCCGCAAATGCGCAGACCACGATACATAGGCGCTAACGACGCTCTGCGTACTCACATCACTCGCTTTGGCATAGTCCCTCCACCCATCCCGAACCAACACTTCAAAATTCAGAGCGGACTCCTTGCCATGATACAGCACTAACGATTTCAGGGTCTCACTGACAAAAACCCTCTTGATCACCTTGATGACTTTGAGAGAATCTGTGACCTTACTACGATACCCGGAGCTGGTGAAAACACTGTCAAGTTGAGACTTTTCCCTTTCACTTTGCATGATAGAGCACGTCAATGGGAGAAGAACCTACCATCGGGCTCTATAACTACATGGGCGGAATGCAAGCACGCTTTCCTTGCCAAATTTTTCCCTAATTCTCGGACTGCCACTCTTCGCACCAACATCTCCAGCTATGCCCAACAGTAATTCGAACCTTTCTTTGTGACTTGGGAACGCTTTAAATCCTATCTCTCCCAATGCCCTCATCATGGGTTCAGTGACGAATCTCTTCTTAGTACGCTATACCGAGGAGTCCTACCCAAGATTCATATGCTTCTAGACACTGCTAGTAATGGCAACTTCCTTAATCAAGAGATTGACGCTGGATGGGAATTAGTAGAGAATCTTGCCATTGCGGACGGTAACTACGATTACGACAGTGAAAACGCGTCTTTGGACCCTGATTCCGACAGTTCCGACACACTATGCACGAAGGAAATTACAGCCCTAAATGGTCGATTAGATAAGCTCATCTCGGTGGCACCTCTGTCACAAGTTTATCCAATTTCCAAAGCTACACTGGTGAAGGATGTCCCAGATGCTCGAGTTGAGGAAGTTAGTTTCGTATAAAATGAATGCGACTATGGGCACAACAGGTATGACCTTACACAACAACAACCCCAACCAGCATCTATTCCCGATATTATGGGCATGCTCCAACAACTTCTCCAAGGACAAACATATAGCGCCCAAGAGTTATCCAGAATGCATACCGAATTGCATAATAAGATCGATGCTACCCACACAGATTTGAATGGCAAGATTGACACCTTAACTGCTAGACTGCAGCAAGTTGAGAATCAACAAGCCTCATTCTCTACCATGGTCATCCTAGACACACTACCAACTTTTGCAAATGCAATTACTCTCCGAAGCGGCTACAAGCTACCGGTTCGTGCCGAATGTGTTTTGGATACTGAGGACAGTATAAATCAAGAGGGGGTGGATAGCCTAATCAATGATAAGGCCGAAAACTGTGATAAAACAACACTAACCACCTTACTCGACCCACAACCTCGACAGGATGGCACTCGAGTCACCCCTCGGGCCAAAGAAATTCCACCCTCCATGCCACTCGACTGGGCTACCCGACCGACAAACAGTCGAGTCGCACATGTGGGTAAGAAAAACCCACCAAAATTAAAATATGCGATCACACTCGATCAGCCACCTCAACCAGACATAATTTGAGCTACCCCTCCTAACGTGGAAATCACTCTAAATCTTACGGAACAGAACAAGGGATTTACTCTCCCGCCATACAAACCGCAACTGCCCTTTCCCCAGAGGTTTAAGAAGGATCTAGCTGAGAAGTATAAAGCCCTATTTGACAAGCAAATGAAAGACATGGAAGTGAAAATACCGCTCCTAGATACCTTTATGCTAATGCCCCCTTACCAAAAATTTTTGAAGGATGTGGTTAAAGAGAGAACTAAAGAAGTAGAAGGCATGGTAGTGCTTACTCATGAGACCAGTGCAATAATCCAGAGAAAGGTGATTCAAAAGAAGCTAGATGATCCGGGAACCTTCACCATCCCATGCGCTCTAAGACCACTATCTTTCAGTAAATGCCTCTACGATTTAGGCGCCTCAATCAGCCTGATGCCTCTCTCTGTTGCCAAGAAACTCATATTTGATGACTACAAGCCATGCAAGATAACTCTAGTGCTTGCGGACAGATCAGTTAGAATCCCTCACAGCCTGCTGGAAGACTTGCCTGTGCGGGTCCGTAACGCAGAAATACCTATAGACTTTGTGGTTTTAGACATGGATGAAGAGCCAAAAGACCCGTTACTTCTTGGTAGACCTTTCCTAGCGACTGTCGGAGCTGTAATTAACGTACCAAAGGGAGAAATTCAGTTGAACCTCAGAAAGGATTTAAAGATGACATTCAGGATAAGGGACATCATGAGAAAGCCGAAAATTGAAGCTCAGCTATTCTGGGTACAAGAGATGGACACACTAGCATATGAGCTATTGGAGGAACTAACGGAGGAGGACAATCTTAAAATCACCTTGACAAAGGATGGCACAGACGGGTATCTTCATATCGAAACAGAGGGGTATAAATAGTTGCTGGATTCTAATAAATCGATTCAGGGGCCGAATGTGTTTGATAATCTGGGTAGAGCAAGTTTAAGGACCAAGAGATCATCCGGGGACAGCCTAGCTCCAGCTATGCATAGCCATGGTGCAGACTCACTCAGCTCGACCACCACCCTCACCTTGCAGGTGGTCGAGGCTAACCCAACTGCCTACAGTGATGGCTGGTCCGAGCTTAAAGCTCCCACGGTTGAATTAAAACTGCTTCCCGTTGGGCTAAGGTAAGCTTACTGAGGCCCTAACTCTACCTACCTTGTAGTTAATGATGCCTTGAATGATGTCGAATTAAACATGTTGTTGACGGAGCTCAAATGGTTTAGAAAAGCTATAGGATATTCTCTTGACGATATTAGAGGCATATCGCCTAGTTTCTGCATTCATAGGATACATTTAGAGAATGAATCCTCCAGTATTAAACCTCAAAGGAGATTGAACCCGAATCTGCAAGAAGTTGTGAAAAAGGAAATACTTAAGTTGTTAGATATTGATGTTATTTACTCGATTTCTGATAGTAAATGGGTTTCTCCTGTTCATTGTATATTTAAGAAGGGGGGTATGACTGTGATTAAAAATGATAAAGACGAATTAATTCCCACTAGGACAATCACTGGGCATAGGATGTGCCTCGATTATAGGAGACTTAATGCTGCCACTAGGAAAGATCATTTCCCACTTTCATTCATTAATCAAATGGTAGAAGATTAGCTAATCATCCATATTACTGTTTCCTTGACGGGTATAGCGGATTCTTCCAAATCCCCATACATCCAGATGATCAGGAAAAGACTACCTTTACTTGCCCATATGGCACTTTTGCTTATAGAAGAATGTCATTCGGTCTATGTAATGCTTCTACAACATTTCAATGATGTATGACATCTATCTTTTCGGATCTAATTGAGGAAATGGTTGAAGTCTTTATGGACGATTTCTCTATCTATGGCTCTTCCTATTTCTCGTGTTTGTCAAACTTGTGGAGGGTTTTAAGTAGGTGTGTGGAGACTAATCTTGTGCTCAATTGGGAGAAATGCCATTTAGTAGAACGTCATTTCTACCCAAAGAGCAAGCTTGCCGGAGGAACTGTGCCGTGGTATGCGGATTTGGTGAATTATTTAGTCGTTGGGGAGATGCCCAACTGCTTGGACCCATATCAGAAGAAGAAGTTTTTCCGAGATGTGAATCACTACTTCTGGGATGAACCCTACCTCTACAAGAGATGGCTTGATGGATTATTTAGACGGTGCATCGCCGAGAACGAGGTCCAAAGAGTATTGGAACACTACCACAGTTCATCGTACGATGGTTACTTCGCGACATTCAAGACAATTCAGAAAATTTTGCAATCCGGTTTGTGATGGCCAACAATGTTTAAGGATGCACAGGGTTTCATCTCAAGATGTGATCCATGTCAGAGGATGGGCATATCAGCAAGCGGAATGAGATTCCGCAAAACCCGATCTTGGAAATTAAAGTGTTTGACTGTTGGGGAATTGACTTTATGGCCCGTTTAATCCACATTCGCACGGGAACAGAGTCATCCTTGTGGCCGTAGACTACATCTCTAAGTGGGTCCAAGCTGTAGCTTGTCCCGCCAATGACGCTAAGGTCATTGTCAAGTTGTTCAAAACTGTGATCTTTCCCAGGTTCAGAATCCCGCGAGTAGTAATCAGCGATGGCGGTTCCCACTTTATCAACAAGCTATTTAAGAATCTGATGAGGAAATATGGAGTTAAACATAAGGTAGCTACACCTTATCATCCACAAACTAGTGGCCAGGTGGAGGTCTCAAACAAGCAAATAAAAGCTATACTCTCGCGGATTGTTGGCGTATCAAAGAGGGACTGGGCAGTAAAGCTAGACAACACATTATGGGCCTCTAGAACGGCTTACAAAACCACAATCGGAAGGACTCCCTTTCAGTTTCTATACCGCAAATCGTGCCATCTTCCAGTAAAGATCGAATATAAAGCAATCTGGACAAAAAAGTACCTAAACTTCAACCTCATGACAGCTCAGGAAAAGTGGCTCATAAGCTTAACCGAACTGGAGGAAATAACACTTGACGCCTACGAAAGTTCAAAGATCTATAAAGAAAGAACCAAAGTTGTGCATGATAAGAAAATCGCACCAAAAAGGGTCACAGTTGGAGATCAAGTGCTTTTGTTCAACTCGAGGCTTAAGCTGTTCCCTGGAAAACTGAAGTCAAGATGGTCTGGTCTGTTTAGGGTGAAGGAGGTCTTGCCGTATGGTGCCATCACTTTGCTCAACAAAGAAGCAAATGACTTCACCATTAGTGGCTAGCGAGTAAAACCCTATTTGGCCAATGATGCAATTCCCGAGAAGACTTCTGCTCTTCTTGATGAACCGCCCCAGCCTTGAATGCGGTGAAAAGTCAAGCTTAGCGAATATAAACAAGCTCACTTGGGAGGAAGTCTCATGGTATCCTTGTACATATTTGCTTGCACTTTCTCTTTGTTTCTTTAGTGTTTCTTGTGTTTTGAGCTCAGGGGAAGTGTGTGGAGCATCATGAAGTTGAGTAAAGCTAATTCTAGACGTCACCTATTGAACTCGACCACCACACTCGATCTGCATATAGTCGAGTTCAACTTTTGCGCAACAGCCAGGGTGAACTCGAGTGCTAGACTAGATTGGCCAGGTCGAGTAGACCAGATTTTGGCATGAATCTCAAGAACTCGACCCCTATCACTCGATCAAACTGGGTCGAGTTGGCCATTTATACAGTAGTCGAGCCTCACTCGTGTGTACAACGCGACCAAACAGAGATCGAGTTGGTGCAAAACGTGCCCCAAATTCGGTTTCTAGTCTCCAACACGGTACCGACTCCTATCCTTCACTGTAAATACCATTGCATTCTTGATTTTGTTGCTGGTCTAGAATTATCTTTCAAACTTTTATACACACAAAGGACTATGTGATTTAAGTTTGGGGGAGGGTTCTAGAGGATATTAACCATGTTTGCTTTGTTCTTAGTTTTGATTTTCATTCATCGCATACATAGCATAAAAATCCATTTAGATTTTTCCTTTTGAGCATTGCATATCATATAAAGCATATAAAAACAAAAAAAATCGAAAAACCTTTTCAAAAATTCATAAAAAGTGTCAAGTAGCTACATTCATGTAGGATCGAGTCTAGTTTTGCATATGGGATTATGATGATTACGCTAGTTGAGCTTATTAATTTTTTGTGCTAGATTCACCGTCCTAGATATAAGTTGTTCACTGCATGATTTCCTGCCCGAAATGTAAAACCGCACCATGTTAAAAAGGTTTAGCATATGCATTCATGCCTAATTGAATCATGTTGTGACCTGATGCCAATCCTTGCTTAAGTGAAAACCGTAATTTTGACTGTTAATTATCGAGTATATGCATTGATTTTAGAGCTTGTGGATTACACAGAATATTTGGATTTCCTTTATCATCATGCAATATATCCTGTTAATCCAAGTAGACCCTCACCATGCACTGTACCTTCTTTCAAACCATCTGTTGCTTGTTGTGTGTTTTGTGAGGTCTCTTTTCGGTTTAATCTTGGCATAAAGTGTTAGGTGAGAGCCGACAAGAACATGACTTCATGTAGATGCTAGTCCACAATTTTTGGACCAGATAGGATTAGGTGGTTTTGATCCTTGGTATGGGAATGCTTACGTCTAAATGGAAACAGAACGAAAAGGCTAAGTCAAGATTGTCTAAAGGAAAATGATGTAGCCTCGGAAGCGCTTTAAGGGTGGATAAATTATTGAAAGGGCAGCTGTTCGGAGAACATTCACTAGCCGGTTCAAAAGTGTTGTTGTAGTCGGTTGATGGAAGTGATTTGTGAGACTTCAAGGCTGTTCGGAGAACATTCACCTCTGGTTCTCTGGAAGATGAGGTTGTAGATGGATCGAGCTGCGCCACAAAGGGTGTGAAAGGCCTTTGATAAGCAGTACACTTCCCACACGAATGCTTCTCACAATCGGATGGTAAGTAAGATAGTTTCTTGTCCCGGACAAGAGAAAAGAGTTTGAGAATTCGTCTCAACTTCTAAAGAGTTTCAAGAGTTTTGTTTATCAATGATGTTGTGTTTTATTTATGTATCAAGAGACTATAAATAGAAAATGAAAGACTAAAGACAAGAGGAGGGACTCATGAGCTTCTGTGAGACCTTTGAAGTTCCACCCACTACAAGTTGGTTAATGCTCACCTTAACTCACATTTCCTCCCACTTCTACCACTAACTTGACACTTAAATTCATGTATTTAGTCACTAGAATCTTCTAGACATTTATTGTACTCTAAATGGACCGAAAATACAACAAGCTTCACCCCTTTAAACTTCATCTTCAGCCCATGTTCTTCTTGGATCACTTATGGACTTCAATTTTGTCTTGGGCTTTCCTCTTGTTGAGTGGCCTCTTATTGACACTTCTTGGACTTCTATGGACCGTGGATCACCTTGGTATTGAGATGAGAGTGGGCCAAATGGCTTGCCTCATTAAAACCTTTCTTTGAAAAACCCATTTGGGACAAAACCAAAGATAAGGAAAAAGAGTACAAGATCACTTAACCAATCTCAATAACTTAATGATTCTGGTCCGGTTCTTGTTCGAATGTGAAGATTAGAACCTCTTTATAAGCTCCAAGCAAAGGCAAGTCTATGTTGGTAGAGATGCTGAGAGCTTCATCCAAGGTTTCCTCTTGAATCGAACTCATTAGCATCCCCACAGCTTTGGTGAATCCTTCTCTTATTTCCTTTGCCTTTGAGCGTGTGATTGGACCCTTGGGTGTTGGAATGGCGGTTCTCTAGCTGCAGCTGGTCTAGCATTCATGTCTTCATCATTCTCTCCTTCTTGAGAAAGTTTTGTCCTCAAAACTGCACCATCATCTTCATACAAAGATAAATCAGCAACATTAAAGCTAGAAGAAATATTCATATCACCTGGCAGCTCCAGCTTATATGCATTATCATTAATCTTTTCCAGCACTTTAAAAGGGCCATCTCCTCTAGGCATCAATTTAGAACTTCTCTTTTATAGAAAACGTTCTGGCCGCATATGTACCCATACCCATTCTCCCGGTTTAAAGACAACATGCTTACGCCCTTTATCACCTTGACGTTTGTAAGCCTCAGTTCATTTCTCCAAGTTGTCCTTAACCTTTTGGTGTAGCTTCCTAACCATCTCTTCTTTGGCTTCACCTTCTTGACATGAAATACTTTCAAGCGGTAAGGAAGCTAAATCAAGGGGAGTTAAGGGTTGAAAACCATATACCACCTCAAAGGGAGACTTCCTTGTGGCTGAGAGAGTAGCATGGTTGTATGCAAACTCAATGAAGGGTAAACACTCCAACCAATTACTCAAATTCTTCCCAATGGTTACTCTCAATAAGGTAGACAATGTGCGGTTCACTACCTCGGTTTGCCCATCGGTTTGTGGATGGCAAGTTGTTGAGAATAAGAGCTTGGTTCCCAATTTCCTCCACAAAGTCTTCCAAAAGTGGCTCAAAAACTTTAAATCCCGGTCTGATACAATGGTTCTCGGCATCCCATGAAGCTTTACTACCTCCTTAAAGAAAAGACTTGCAATTTGTGATGCATCATTCACCTTTGCACATGGAATAAAATATGCCATCTTGGAGAACATGTCCACTACAACAAAGATAGAATCCTTGTGTTTAATCTTAGGTAGTCCAAGCACAAAATCCATAGAAATATCTACCCATGGTGAGCTTGGAATCGGCAAAGGCATATACAACCCATGCGGATATGATTTGGATTTTGCTCTCAAGCAAATCTCACACCGATTGCAAAACTTCTCGACTTGTTTCTTCAAGTGTGGCCAATGGAAATGTTCCTTAACCACTACCAATGTCTTATCACGTCCAAAATGACCCATCAATCCACCTCCATGAGCTTCCCTAATGATCAAATCCCGCATGGAACTTTGCGGTACACAAAGTTGTTTTTCTTTGAACAAGAAGCCTTCATGCCGGTAGAATGAACCATAAGCACCCTTCTCACACTGCTTATAAACCTCTGCAAAGTTTGGATCATCAACATACAAGCTCTTAAGAAATTCAAATCCCAATACCTTAGCTTCCATTGTTGAGATCAAAGTATAACGCCTTGACAATGCATCCGCAACAATGTTCTCTTTTCCACGCTTGTACTTAATGACATATGGAAATGTCTCAATGAATTCCAGCCACTTAGCATGCCTTCTCTTAAGCTTTGTCTGTCCTCTTAGGTGCTTTAAGGTTTCATAGTCTGTATGGATCACAAATTCCTTAGAAAGTAAATAGTGTTGCCAAGTTTCCAATGATCTTACCAAGGCTAGAAGTTCCTTGTCATATATCGGATAATTGAGGGTTGCACCACTGATTTTCTCACTAAAGTATGGCACAGGTCTTCAACATTGAGTCAATACTCCTCCAATCCCAAAACCTGAAGCATCACACTCAACCTCAAACATCTTATCAAAATCGGGTAAGACTAATATCGGTGCTTGAGTGAGGCTGTCTTTGAGTGATTGAAACGCCTTTTCTTGAGCCTCTTCCCACTTAAATGGTGACTGAAGTGAGAGGGGCTGCTATGGTGCTGAAGTTCTTCACAAATCTTCTATAGAAACTCGCTAACCCATAGAAACTCCTTATTTCACCAATGGACATTGGTATTGGCCATTCTTGGATTGCTTTGATCTTTTCTTGATCAACCTGCAAGCCATTTTCACTTACCACGAACCCAAGAAATGTTATTTGGTTAGCAAAAAAGCTACACTTCTTCTTATTGGCAAACAATCATTCTTTCCGCAATGTTCTTAACACTTTATCCAAATGTACTAAGTGTTCATCCAAATCCTTGCTATAAATCAGTATGTCATCAAAATAAACCACCATAAATTTACTGATATAAGCCCTCAAGACTTGATTTATGAGTCTCATGAATGTACTTGGTGCATTAGTCAGGCCAAAAGGCATGACCAACCATTCGTATAAACCTTGCTTGGTTTTGAAGGTTGTTTTCCATTCATCTCCTTCCTTCATCCTCACTTGGTGATAGCCACTCCTCAAGTCTATTTTTGTAAACACGGTAGCACCACTTAGTTCATCTAACATATCATCAAGTCTAGGAATAGGATACCTATATTTGATGGTGATGTTATTGATAGCTCGGCAATCCACACACATCCTCCAACTTCCATCCTTCTTTGGTACCAATAAGACCGGTACAGCACAAGGACTAAGGCTCTCGCGGATGTATCTTTTGCTCATGAGGTCTTGGACTTGCTTCTCAATTTCCTTAGTCTCCTTAGGATTCATTCGGTAAGCTAGTTTGTTGGGAAGAGCAGCACCCAGTATGAAATCAATTTGGTGTTCAACTCCTCTTATGGGCGGCAAACCGGCTGGAATCTCCTCAGGAAACACATCTTGGAATTGTTCCAAGACATTCAGAACCTCCTCAGGTAGGTCTATTCCATGTACCTCAGCTTCAAAACACTCTTTGAATAGCATCAATACGATGTTTTCCTTCATGTTTACTGATTTACTCACTCCGGCTGATGAAAGGTATAAATTTGGTCTTCCTTTCTCAACTTCTTTGGACATCCTAGCTTGCATAGAATGAACCTCCATAGGACTGAGAGGGGCTAGGTTGATCCTTTTGTTGTTGTGAGTGAACGAATAAAAGTTAGACTTCCCATGCTGTTGAGCATCTTTATCGTATTGCCAAGGTCTTCCTAGCAATAGATGACCAGCCTGCATAGGAACCACATCACAAAGCACATTATCCTTATAGTTCCCAATACCAAATGGTACCTCAACTTGCTCGGTGATTTTCAGTTCAGCCTTGTCATTTAACCACCGAAGTTTGTAAGGTGTTGGATGCTTCTTCTTCTCGAAGCCTAGTTTATCCACCATCACTTGACTAGCCACATTAGTACAAGATCCACCATCTATAATGAGACTGCAAACCTTGTTCTTGATAGTGCAACATGTATGGAAAATATTTTCCCTTTGATTGATCTCCTCAATCTGCATTGTAGTGTTGAGAGCTCTTCTCACCACCAACAACTCACCAACATCCGGATAAGCGATCTCTTCATCCGGGTCCTCCTTTTCTTCTTCTATTTCATCCATGGACTCGTACTCACCACTTGGAGTGATGATCATGACCCTCTGGTTGGGGCAATCACGAGCATAATGGCCTCTCCCTTGACATTTAAAGCACACCACCTCTCGGCTTTTGGGTGTAGAGCTTTTGTCAAAACTCGGCTTAGGTGTTGTCCGAGAGCTTTCAGCTGCCTTCCCTTTTTCTCTAGCTGGTGTAGAGCTTGATGATGCTGGCTGAAAGGTTCTGGTCCTAGCCATGGTTCGCTGATGCTCCACTTTTGTTGCAAGATGATACACTTCTTGCAAATCTCCATACGGCTGTCTTTCCACCTTTCTTGAAATTCTCTCTTGCAAGCCATCTATGAATTGAGCCATCAAGGATTCTTCTAATTCCTCAAGTTCTAACATGTTCTTGAGAAGCTCAAACTCCTCATAATACTCCGCTACTGACCGACTACCTTGCACCAACTTCCAAAATTTCTTTTGAAGCTCTCTATGGTAATGCAGTGGAACATATCTCTTTCTCAAGAGAAATTTCATGTCAGCCCATGAGTCTATGGGTCTAAACCTCATCCTTCTTCTTTCTTGCACCTCACGATCCCACCAAATTAATGCTCCTTCTGAAAATTGGGCTGCTGCAAGGGCTAACTTTCTTGGCTCCGGATAGCCATAACATTCGAAAATGTACTATATTCTTCTCTCCCAATCCAAGTAGGTACTTGGATCTGATTTTCCCGTGAATACGGGGGCTGTCAACTTCACCTCCGTGTTGCCTGGTCTAGCAACTCTTTCCTCTCTCCTTCTTTGATCAAGAGGATCTCTTCGTTGCGGTCTTATCACCAAAGGATCAGGTGGATCCTCCACCAATTCAGGTGATTCATCATCATCCCCTTCACTTTCTCCTTGCCGTGAGGCTGGTGGAGTAGGATGTTGCTGAGCTCGTGCATGCCTTGGAGCCATCTCCAAACGCCTAAACCTCTCCTATATTTCTTGGCGTAAAGTTTGGTTCTCTTCTCTCATCACCGTGAGCATTTGAATGATTGTTTCATTATCTGCAGCCATAGAGTAAGATCAGTGAGTATAAGTCTTATCTAGGCTCAAAATACACTCAAATATCAACTCAAATTTGTCTTGGTTCAATCACAAAACCTCTTGTACAAATCAAGTAATGATTTTGTAATGGTTTTCCGGTTATCAACAAGAAATTTGTTCGGTTTTATATTGAACTTATCTTGATGATTTTGGCTTGGTTTGAACCGGTTTTGATGTTGTAATGGAAGGTGTTGGCTTTACTTTGACTCTGATACCAAATGATGTAGCCTCGGAAGCGCTTTAAGGGTGGATAGATTATTGAAAGGGCAGCTGTTCGGAGAACATTCACTAGCCGGTTCAAAGGTGTTGTTGTAGTCGGTTGATGGAAGTGATTTGTGAGACTTCAAGGCTGTTCGGAGAACATTCACCTCTGGTTCTCTGGAAGATGAGGTTGTAGATGGATCGAGCTACACCACAAAGGGTGTGAAAGGCCTTTGATAAGCAGTACACTTCCCACACGAGTGCTTCTCACAATCGGATGGTAAGTAAGATAGTTTCTTGTCCCGGACAAGAGAAAAGAGTTTGAGAATTCGTCTCAACTTCTAAAGAGTTTCAAGAGTTTTGTTTATCAATGATGTTATGTTTTATTCATGTATCAAGAGACTATAAATAGAAAATGAAAGACTAAAGACAAGAGGAGGGACTCATGAGCTTCTGTGAGACTTTTGAAGTTCCACCCACTACAAGTTGGTTAATGCTCACCTTAACTCACATTTCCTCCCACTTCTACCACTAACTTGACACTTAAATTCATGTATTTAGTCACTAGAATCTTCTAGACATTTATTGGACTCTAAATGGACCGAAAATACAACAAACTTCACCCCTTTAAACTTCATCTTCAGCCCATGTTCTTCTTGGATCACTTATGGACTTCAATTAGTCTTCAGGCTTTCCTCTTGTTGAGTGGCCTCTTATTGACACTTCTTGGACTTCTATGGACCGTGGATCACCTTGGTATTGAGATGAGAGTGGGCTAAATGGCTTGCCTCATTAAAACCTTTCTTTGAAAAACCCATTTGGGACAAAACCAAAGATAAGGAAAAAGAGTACAAGATCACTTAACCAATCTCAATACCTTAATGATTCCGGTCCGGTTCTTGTTCGAATGTGAAGATTAGAACCTCTTTATAAGCTTCAAGCAAAGGCAAGTCTATGTTGGTAGAGATGCTGAGAGCTTCATCCAAGGTTTCCTCTTGAATCGAACTCATTAGCATTCCCACAGCTTTGGTGAATCCTTCTCTTATTTCCTTTGCCTTTGAGCGTGTGATTGGACCCTTGGGTGTTGGAATGGCGAGTTCTCTAGCTGCAGCTGGTCTAGCATTCATGTCTTCATCAGAAAAGGGGCTGGAAAGTGTTTAAAAGTGTTCTAGTAAAAGTTTTGGGGAGTGAAAAGAAATAGAAAGAAAGGTTCTAAGTAAAGAAAAAGAAGAAAAAGAAACAAGAAGAACCAAGTGCTGTAAATGTTTAAGTCCTAAACCGCTAGAATCTGCAAGTTTGTGAACCCCCTCCTTAGATTTACGAATGGAAAAACCTTTGAATATGATCTTGGTGGCTGAAAAAGAAAGAAGCCTTGAATAAAAAGGGTAGTCTAGGATCAGATTTTGGGTTTAGATTGCTAGGATGAAGCCGATGTGGGTATACGGGTAGATGAAGTCATGTTTTTGTATGCGCATATTGGTTTTCACCTTAGCATTATGCTGAAGCTTAATCCATTTCATTGAGTGATCCTTGTGCAATGATTGACTAGTTACTATATAGAGATCCTTCTAATCTCTAAACCTTACCCTTAGCTAAACAAGCTTTTAAATTGTTGCATATGCTCGGTTCACAGTTATGTGCTAATTGAATGTTAAAAGGATTAGTTGAAGTAAATGCATGTGTAGGTTTAGGTTGAACTTATGCTAGATTGTGATTGACATGGCTAAAGTTTTTGGAGTACAACTTGTTTAGTTGTGCATCTTAGAATTTGTATCCAGGACTGTGAGTTTAGTATTTTGTCTCAACTCGTTTTGGCTCTGAATCCCCGCTTGCACCCTCTCTTCCATCTTAGTTCAGTTTGTTTGCTTGAGAGCAAGCAATATCTAAGTTTGGGGGAGTTGATATGCATGAATTTCACCATGGTTTAGAGTCTCCTCTAGCTTAGGTCGCATGTATATACATAGCATTCTCACGATCTTAGAGTCCTTTTAAGCTCATATTGCACACTTTGCATTTGCATTACATAAATATTGCATACGGAGTGATTTCTAGGTACTTTGGAGCACTTTGGATCATTTTGGAGAAACATTGGACATGAGGACAAGCTTGGGCCGGATTGGAGTGCCAAACACGATTAGAAGAAATGGCTAAGTATTGAGACCAAACAAACTCGACTCACATACTCGATCAGCCCTTGATCGAGTCAGGAGGCTTTGGAGGTTCCAGGCCATAACTCGACTCACATACTTGATTAGCCCTTGATCGAGTATAGAAGCTTTGGAGGTTCCAAGCCACAAATCGACCATAGTACTTGACCGGATGGGTCGAGTCTCAATTTGGCCAAGACCACTCAAGGACTAACTCGACTGGAGGACCCAAATGTCAACGCCATCTGCCGAGCACAAGGCCACAACTCAGCTAGGAGACTCGAATGGCTTAGACTCAAGTCTCCCGAAAAGCCCACAACACAAGGCACTCGACCCTATGACTCAATCAACATCTGGTCGAGTCATGATTCTGAGCTCTTATTTAGTTGACTTTTTCCGCGTTTTGACTTTGAAAGGGGTTTGGGTGTTGCACTATAAATACCCACGAAGACCCAGAAAACGAACACGTTTTTGCCTCTAGTTTTCTCTCATTTTTATGTATTGAATGCTTATTTGATGATGATTAATTGAGTATTTACCTTTGATTTCTTCTTCATTGTTGTTTATCTTTCCATCATCTTTCTAATCATGTCATTTGCATTAAATTTCGAGTTCATTCATCTGTCCATGGTTAGTGAGTAGTTTTCTTATGGGTGTTGAGGAAATGAGGTAGATTTATGTGGAACTAGGGGAATCCAGACTGCTTAAGCTTAATGTTAGTAGATTCTCGTCAGATTTAATGAACCTAATGCTTATTTCTTGCTAGCTACTTGAAATATGATCTTTGCATTCATCCACCTACCAAGTGTTTGATGAAATGTTTGAATGGGTTAAATTATGTGATTTGCATTTCTAGCCTAAGGGATTAGATGTCTAGAGTGCTTATTAGCCGTTGTGGGTTGTTTCTTTATGCTTGTTGGGTTAAGTATCGTTAACGGGAGTTAGGTTTGGTTCTAGCTTAACAATGTTCAATAGTCACGGGAGTGATATTGATTGCGTTGAATCTTTGGTCTGAGATCATTGCCTATTGGTTTGTTAAGTAGTCTAGAGTCCCCTAGCTAAGCTAAATCAATAACCTCACTCCTCAATGCCCAGCTTTCCGTTAATCGTTTATTCTCGTATTAATCGCTATATTTTTGTTCATTGCTTTAATTTGGCTTGCTGAGTTGTTTCCTTCTTGTTTCCGCTTTATTGTTATGCTTCAGTTCCGTGACACTTGATGAACTGAATACTGGCTTGGATTAGGTAGATATGTATAATTTTGATTGTTAGCAACACACTTGAGTTGGATTGACACCTTTAATGCTATCAACGACATGTTAGTGTTTTAGGATTCATTTGATCTAATTACAACATACGTAAATATCTTGTTATCAATGCATACAATGACATGAAGAGGAATTCTCAACTTGGTATTATATTGAAGTTTGCTGGCCTAAGGTTCACATGGACAAGCAAACTTCTGGCCTTGGGGCAGAGTAACATTTGATGCTTTGGTTAGATCACTATCTTCATCATCACTATAAGCTTCAACGTACACCCTGCAAGGCTTTGTGCATGTGCTTCTAGTATGGGCATTCGAGCATATCCCACAACTATGAGTAATATGTGGAGGAAGAAAAGAAGGTGAGATTCCTCTTCTACAGTGGGTGTCACGCACTACCCGCGATTTAGATTTTGAGGATGTCTTCGAAGTTGATAAGACGCATTAACCAACAACAAAGTAAGCTTCCCCACTTGGTAGAGTTTAGTGGATCCTATGAATACGTTGGCAGATGTAGGATGTAGGGTAGCAGATTTTAGTAAAGTTTGGTAGATACAGTATGCCTTTGACATCTGACTTTTTTTGTTCATTTGTAGGTTCGCATGGTGCACCTTCTTCGAAGCCTTATGAAGAAATCTATCATGCTTGGCCTGGAAATGTTGAGGATCCCAAAGTTAATAGAATGATCTGAGATATACTTGCTAGGACATTAGATGAGATGTTTTGGACTATCCCGGCTTCTACAAAGAGGAAAGACGATGAACAACATCGTGAGCTGCGAACCTCCAAGAAGTCAAAAGTGAAGGAGCCAGAGAAGAAGAAGTCGATTGAGAAGAAGAAGGCTCATGAAAGTCCAAAAGCAAAGGAGAAGAAAACTCTGCATTTGGCACCTGATATGACTTTGGCCGACTTTCAGAAGGCGGCCAAAGAAAAAGAGAAGGAGAAGCATAAGAAATGGAAAAAGAGGTATGAGGCAAAAACCCAAGGGGAGGAGAAGGATAAGAAAATGATGTTTGACATGCTGCAGACCATGAAGCAGGTGTTGGATGTGATGAGATTTGATCAAATAAACACCGCTGAACAGCTTGCGAGATTGGAGGAACAAAGAGTAGACAATGCAGTGACGAATGAGCGGCTTCACAGGATTGAGGAAGGCATGGCACAGCAGAACTTGATCAATCAACGCCTCATTATGGTTGAAGAAAGCATTGCACAGTGGAACTTGATCAATCAACACCTCCTTGTGTTGTTGGAAACAAAACCACCAGAGATACTGGCCTTGGAAGAGACTAAGAAGTCTGCTACGGATCAAAGTGAGTCTCATGGAAGTGAGACGCAAGATGGGAATGATGGAGGAGGCGATGGTGTTGAGGCCTCAGCTGGGGAAAGTTTGGTACGTAAGAGTATACTTGATTATGACTGAGTTTGGTGGACATTGGTACGTAAGAGCCGTATCAAAAAATTATAAACTTTGTGGCAGAGTTTGGTGGAAATTGTACACTCTGTGGTAGAGTTTGGTGGACATTGTACACTTTATGACTGAGTTTGGTGGACATTGGTACAAAAGAGCAGTATCGAAAAATTGTAAACTTTGTGGCAGAATTTGGTGGAAATTGTACACTCTGTGGCAGAGTTTGGTGGACATTGTACACTCTGTGGTAGAGTTTGGTGGACATTGTACACTTTATGACTGAGTTTGGTGGACATTGGTACATAAGAGTAGTATCGAAAAATTATAAACTTTGTGGCAAAGTTTGGTGGATATTGTATACTCTGTGGCAGAATTTGGTGGACATTGTACACTCTCTTGCAAAATTTGGTGGTCTTTGTTAACTCTTTGGTAGAGTTTGGTGGACATTTTTGATAATGTGTTATAGACATGAATAATGTTTAGTTTAGTTGATCTTTCTTTGTTGTATAAATTTGATGGTTTGTTTTTGCCTATGGTAGTTCTTTGACTAACTCTGCGTAGTTATGGTAGAGGTTAGTACGGTAGTTATTTGGTAGAGTTATGGAATGACTTTGGTAGTTCTTTAGTGACTAACGATTTTACCTTTCTTTCCAGAAGCAACGGATCTCTAAGAAGCCTTTATCCCCAACAATACCACTTTCCAAAAACCTAGAAGTTAGTATGGTAATTTTTTGGTAGAGTTTGGTAGAGTTAGGGAAAGCCTTTAGTAGTTGTTTGGTAGACTAACGCTTTTATCTTTTACTTTCCAGAAGAAGCGGATCTCTGAGGAGTAGCCAACCTCAGAGCCTTTGTCCCCAAAAATACCACTTTCCAAAAACCCAGAGGTTAGTTTTATCGTTCTTTGTCACAGCGTGATAAAGTGTGGTGGAGTTTTATTTGCTAACTCTAATACGTTTTTCTTTACAGAATGGATGAATCTCTGAAGAGCAACAAACCTCACAAACTTTGCCCCCAGCATTACGACTTCCTAAAAACCTAGAGGGTAGTATGGTACTTTGATGAAGTTAGTTAAGCGTACTTTGGTGGACTTGGGTGGATTTTGTTTAAATTAATCTTTTACCTTTTTCTTTCCAGAAGGAATGGATACTTGAGGAGCAGGAAACCTCTGACCCAAAGGTTACTAGTAACCTAAACACTACAAGAAAATAAGTAATTTGCGATGAAAAAACTACGTCGTAATTTTGCTATGTCGTTGCAATGCTATTGCGACGAAAAACGCAACATCGCAACCGCATCGCAATGTTGCGACGTATTCCAGAGTCGCAAACTTGCAACACACTTGCGATGTTGTTGCAACGTGGTTGCGATGCACATTCAGCTATTGCAAGGGCATAGCAATATTGTGATGTTGAGGTGATGCGGTTCTTCCATAGAAAAATTACGAGACGACTGCGATGAGATTGCGGTGTTACTTACTTCCATCGCAATTACATAGCAAATTTTCCCCTTTTCCCTATAAATAGTCCACCAAGTGATTATATCTTCACACCAAATCTCATAAACACTTAGAGAGAGAAAGAATTCGAGGAGAAAGATTGTGGGGAAAAAAAATTTAAGAGAAATAAATGACGTCAGAATATGAAGTGTTCACATTACGATGATGGATGTATAATCGAAAAGATCTGGTGACCAGAGAAGTGACGAAAGAGTTTTGAGATGGGTTGCGACCATTCATAAACTAGGCGGCTAATAACCCATTTACTCCGAATGACGGTAACATCTTTTGTCCATGTGTAAAGTGTGGAAACACCAAATATTTAAATATCGATATGGTGAAAAGGCATGTATATAATAGAAGATTTACCCCGAACTATTAAGTATGGTTTTCACATAGGGAGGGGTATAGTCTCGGTGCAGGGAATAGTAGTACGGGTGATGGTGTTGATGATCAACCTAGTTATAATGCTAATTATAATTATGGCAAAAATATGTTTGAAAATTATGAGAATCTATAAGGAAATAGGTATCATGATATGGTTACAAATGCATATCATGGATATATTTTAGTTGGTAGTGAAAATACTATTGAAGAACCTAACGCTGAAGCAAAACATTTCTATAACATGCTTGATGATGCTAATCAACCTACCTATGAGGGATGTGGAGAAGGTCTATCTAAACTGGTATTAGCATCTAGGTTGATGTCTATTAAAAGTGAAGGAAACATAACCGAGAGAAGTATGAACCAAATAGTGGATAAGTTTAAAGAGTATTTGCCAGTAGATAATAATTTTGCTGAGAGTAATTATGAAATGCAGAAGTTAGTTGCGAGTACATGCACATGACGTCGCAATGGCCTTGAAAATTACGAGTCTATTGTGACATACTGGCCCAAGACGTAGCAGCGGGCTCACAGATGCTGAAACCGACAAGGTTAAACCCCTAAACTCCAATCTTACCCCAAAAACAAAACTGACTTCTGTAACAACGTATCAAAGTTCAATTCGAAGACACCAAGAATACATCGATAATCATTCATCAATTGCATTCAGTATGTTTAATTCTCGGATTTAATCTCGAACATGTTGTATAAGTATTTTCAATCACGTATATGTGCAACAAATTTCATTTATTCTTCGTCTATGTGTTCCGCGAGTCCACTACATATCAATCTCATTCTCTACGTTTAAGTCTCCACAAAACCAACAATGTTATATAAGTATTTTCAATCACGTATCTATGCACCGCGCTTGTTTCGTTTCCGTTTAAGTGTTTTGCGAGTGCGTGGACGTCGCAGTGCACTTGCAAATTATGAGACCAATGCAACGTACCACAATACATGCCTTCGCAATAGTATCACAAATAGGGATGAAACCTTAATTTTTATCGCAATCATGTCGTAGGTTGCGACGCCACTGTGACGTACCTTTAAGTGGTACATCGCAGACGTGTCACTGTTGCATCACAATGCTCGAAGTTTAATTAAAACCCGAGCCGCCTCCATTCTTTTTTTCTTCTTCTTCCTTTGCCATTTGCGCCTCTTCTTCTCTTCTCTCCCTCTGCAAATTCCGTATAAATCTCCTCCTCTCTCTTCTCTTCTTCTCTTCTTCCTCTCTTCTCTCCTTATCTTCTCTTTCTCTCATCTTCTTCTCTTTTTCTCTTCTTCCCTTCTTCCTCTCTTCTTCTCGTCTTCTCCAGTTTCCCGGCGGTCTCTTCTCCGTCTCCGCCTCATCTCTGCCTTGCTCAGCCTCGTCTCCACCTTGTCTCTGCCTTGTCTCCTCCTCATCCCCAATAATGTAAGCCATTTCAACCATAAATATACACTTAAATTGTTAGATTTTAGGTTTTAGAAGTTAGATTTTAGGTAATGTAAGTTAGGATTGTTAGATTTATGTGTTAGGATTGTAGTAGTTGTTAGATTCTCAAAATTGAATTTAGATTTAGGTATTAGGATTGTTAGAATTTTTTTTTACATTTTTACAAAACTTTTGTGAAATTTTTAATACTTTTGGGATTTTTAAAAACATTTAAAAATATTTTGAAATTTCTGAAACATTTTTGATATTTTGAAAACGTTTTGTGATTTTTAAAAATGTTTTAAAAATATTTAGTAATTTTAAAAATAACTTTAAATCGTTTTTAATATTTTGAAAACATTTTGTAATTTTTTAAAACGTTTTAATAATATTTTGTAATTTTAAAGACAATTTTTAAAAAGTTTTAAAAATATTTTGTAATATTTAATAAAAAATTTAAAATGTTTTTGATAATTTTGATTCGTTTAGTTCCTTTCTCATTTTTTTTGCTACAGTTTATGAGTCACAAATTTATTTTCCTCGATTACAGGTGAAGTTCATAACAAGTTCGAGGAGGTGTTGAAGAGTCGCATGTGCGACCAGGTTGGCTGTTGGAAGACTAAATAGAGGACACATGAGAATGATGCAATGCCCCGATGATTCGACACAAGGGTATGGGACGTTCTTGTTCGCTATTGGCAAGATCCGAAGTCCGAGAAGAAGAGCCCAAGTGCACGGGCGGCACGGTTAGGTGATCCTTATGGTAACGGTCTGCACAAGCATTGCTCATGGCAGATTTCGTTCAAGGTCCGAGCCCGCAAGAAGGTAAGAATTTCGTTTAATATATTTCCACTACATTATATAAACATTTACTCAATAATATATACTTCTTTAATACTTTCAACAAGAAGAAACAAGGGATCTTCACCCAGATCTGGTAGAGACTCTCTACCAGACGAAACTGAACAAGGTAGAAGTCTTTGTCGACAAGAGGGCTGAGAGGATCTAGAACGAGGTCACTGCGAAGATGCAGGAGCTGACCCAAGATTGTGGTGATGAGAGCATTGGATCTGCCGTGCTATCTACCGCACAAAAGAAACAAATATACGCCGAGGTAAGATTGTTCTAATTTATTTCATGTATTTTTCGTAGAAATTAGTTACACTAACGTAGTAATACATTTTTTTCTTATCAGGTAGCTCCTCGTAAAAAAAAGAGATTGTTTGGAACCGGTCGCTAACTCGGATCGAGGATAGAGCAGTGCTTCTCGCCGCCAGGATCTCAATCTCAAGCCTCTGCGGATTCCTCTAATGTTAGGGAGGTGGTAGATTGGACACAGAATGAGCTAGCATAAGCAAAAAGTGTGATTACGTCCCAGGCGAAGAAGATATCACAATATGACGAGCTCTTCTCTTTTTTGGCCTTAAAGGACGAGCAATTGGCTGCTAAGCTAAAGGAGTTGCACCCCAATGAGCCCGGTTCTAGTTCGGAGAACGCAGATTAGAGTGCGGAACAGAACCCGGACATCTCAGAAGACTTTTAGAATTTTTTTTTTTGTAAATAATTTAAAATATTTTGGTAAATATTACAATTTAAATATATTTTATTTTCTAATTAATTAATTTTTAAATTAAAAAAAATATTTTTTTCTAGGCCATCGCAAAGGACTAGCAAATGCGACCTTGCAACGACCTCGCAATGGCCTCGCAGAGGATGTCTCGCAAGTGTCTCGCAGGAGACACCTTGCAAAGACCTTGCAGAGGCTTCCTCGTAACAGACTCGCAATGGCTGCCTCGCAAATAACTCGTACATCTTGTAACGACTCTAAGAGGCCATTATCCATCGCAGGGTTGCGACGTCATCTGGTCATCGCAATGTTTGCGACACCACTGCGATGATACTATTTGCGACTCACCATTTGCGACAAAAAGGGTGATGTCGTAGTGGTGTTGCAAAAGGCGATTTGCGACACCACTGCAACACCATTTTCCATTGCGAATCACCAGTTTTCTTGTAGTGAAAAACTCTAGAGCAAACTTCTACTGTCGATTTCGAGTTAACTCAAGAGCAGTCCCAACTCGCCATCATCAGTCTCAATGAAGATAATGATTGTCAAATTTTGGACAAAACTATCGATGATAGTATAGGGGACGACAGTATAGGTGACGACCTGATATATATGGAGGACGTGTTGCCCAAACCAACTAGACCATGTACCCTTGTTGCGAACCATGTATTGTTTGCTAGAGTTTGTAGACTATGTTTTTTAGTTTGGTGGAGGAAGATCATAGTTGGGTAGGATTTGGAGGAGTACGGTGGAGTTTGGTGGAGGTTGGAATTTACGTAGTAGACTTTGTAGGAGTATGGTGGAGTTTGGTCGAGGTGGGACTTTGAGTAGTAGAGTTTAGTGGAGGTTGGACTTTATGTAGTAGTGTAGGCTATTAGACTTAAGTTAAGCTAACTATTTCTATGTTTCTGACATATATAATAACGTTTTGTTTGTAATACATAAATCACCGTTCAAAGGAAGTTCTAATGTTAAGTGTCTTATAGAGGATGAGGTAGTGCCTAATAGATACGATCCATTTGGGCCAGTACACGCAAAGTGGTTCAGCTACGTAACCTTATCAGGTGCGAAATGTAAGCCTATTATTTTCTCTTTTAAGATGTTTTGAGTTACCAATCGGTACAATATTGTTGTTTGCTGATTACCCATATTTCTAGGGATAACTCGATTGATGACGTCACTCCTTTAGCTGAGTTCTATCTTCAGTTGCTCATGCCTAAACCCCGTTGGCCAGTGGAACAATATGGATGGTTCACATATTTGTTAAATTCCTTGAATTTAATTGGTAGAGTATTATGGATAGTGTGGTAGACAATTTAGACTGTAGTAGATCTTGGTAGACTGTGATTGATTTAATATTGTGTTACCCTTTTTACAGCATATGACTAGCGGTATGAACATGTTCCGTCGAAGACGTATGACACCATCTTCGTATAAGAGTGATAGGATTGTGTTCCTTGATCCTACCCTATGTGCATGGTGGTGTATACAGTACAAGGCCTTCGCGGAAAACCCGAAGAAGTATGTGTTTCATGATTATTTTCGGGAAATGTTCACAGGAAAACTACCAATATGGTGTCCAATGAACAAGCACTGGTTCCGAGATGTTGACATATTGTACGTTGCTCATAACATCAATAACGTCCATTGGGTAGCACTAGAGATCGATTTACCTAACACACGGGTTATAATCTAAGATTCGGCCCTCTTAGTTGTGGCCTATGATGTTCTCATCGATTTAGTCAAGTAATGTTGGTAGACTATGAAATATTTGGTAGAGTCTGATAGACTATTATGGCTAGTGTGGTAGAGTTTAGTAGACATTGGTAGAGTCTGGTAGACTATTATGGCTAGTGTGGTAGAGTTTAGTAGACATTGGTAGAGTATGGTAGACTATTATGGCTAGTGTGGTAGAGTTCAGTAGACATTAGTAGACTGTTGGTAGATCTTGATAGAAAATGGTAGATCTTTCGTCTACATGTTGATTGCGAAAATGGTAGATCTTTCGATTCTTACCCGCTGCATTATGGTATCTTAAAAAAAGGATTATAGGGATAGAGTTTTAGGTTATGGATCGGGACTTGTCGATCCAATTGTTGAAAGATAAATAAATACAAACAAAATAAAAATAATAATTAGAGGAAGAAAACACAAAGAAGTGGTCCACGCGTGCCAACATTGGACGCGCGTGCTAAAATCTCTCACGTGTGAAAAATCCCAAAAATATAATGAAAAAATTAACAATTTAATTAAAATCTCTCATGACGAGAAAACACACTCTGCATATAAATAACAGTCCCCAACTCGAAACCATTAGACCACAAATCTAAAGTTTCAAGTTTTTGTTTTGGTTTAATCTTTATATATGCTTCTTCTTCTTCCACATTTGTACGGTTCGTACCTCTTGTTTATGTCCCCTTTTTAGAAAGAAACCCCAAGTGACATCTTTGTTTGTGTTTTCTGTAAGTGCAAAAAAGTTCGCATTTTTACTTATCTTAAGGTCTCATCGTAATCAATGGAGGTCAATACTGAAATCATGCAAAAGTCAAAGTTCGGAAGAATCTGTGTGTTCTGTGGAAGCAGCCAAGGCAAAAAGAGTAGTTACCAAGATGCTGTTGTGGAACTAGGCAACGAATTGGTATAAATACTTCTCTTTGTACTCTCTAGTCATTACAACTATTTAGTTTATGAAGTTTATGTTCACCAGATGTTTGTGAATATGTTTGTGGGTGTTTTTTCTTTTGTAAAATGCTAAGGTTTCTACACCGAAAAACACTCTCGAGAGTATATGATTTGCTGATGTGTAAATTTGTGCTTCTTTGATAACTCAAAAAGATTTGATTTGAGTTTTTAATAGATATAATTTCCCTTCTTTTTATCATATCTTTTATGTTTCGGAGCCCACATATTATGCATGGGGATGTTTGTCTCTTTATTTGATTATAAACATAGAATCTCTTTCGTTTTGATTTCTCTTCTTAGCTCATTTCTTAAACAATCTGTGATAAGAGAAAATAACATATTCTCCTCTGTTTTGTTTGCACTTAACAGGTCTTAAGGAACATTGATCTAGTCTATGGAGGTGGAAGCATAGGTTTGATGGGTTTGGTTTCACAAGCTGTTCATGATGGTGGTCGCCATGTCATTGGGTAACTCTTTTTAAGGATACAATTAAGATTTTTAACACAACTTTGGTAACTATCTCATTTTTGTTTTTCATGTTTTACCACAAGAGTTATTCCCAAGACACTCATGCCTAGAGAGGTATACTTGTCATAACCTCTGAAGAAATGACTTAGAACTTTAGCTTCTTGGTTTATCTTTGTGAGCTACTTTTTTTTTTTTTTTTGCAAATCCCTAAATTCCTTTGGTGATTAATCTCCCTTTTCATGTTAATTAACAGTTTTCTCTGGTTGCCTTATCGTCAGCCCTTTTATTGAAACAAAAAAAAAGAGATGCTTCCTTAACTAAAGTCTTGGAATGAATTTAAAATTAGCCAATTTGCTTACAGTGTCATCATTTTTCTGCTCATAGAACAATCTAAAGCTGCTTTTTTTTCTTCTTCTTTAATTAAAGTTTCAAGATTATTATATAAATTAGATGCCTTTTTTCATGGTAGTTGACCAGTGAAACAGTAGGAGAAGTAAGAGCAGTTGCAGATATGCATCAAAGAAAAGCAGAGATGGCTAGACACTCTGATGCTTTTATTGCTTTACCAGGTTAGTATTAATTCTTTTAAACCCTTGAAATTGTTCAAAGTCCCATCAGTTTTTTGTTTTCTCTCTGTAAGTTTCTCTCACAAGTTTAGTTCTCCAAACAAGTAATGATTATGTAAGATAAAATATTGAAAAGGGTTTAATTCCTAGGCAGGAACTAGTCAAAGTCTAGTGACAGCTTTGTTTAATAAGCATTAATCTTATGCATTATTAAATTCTTAAAACTAATGCTAATTAAAAATAGCACCGAAAAGGGTCTTAACTCTTTGACTGTTTTTGCCAAAGAAGATGGAAGAACAAAATATTAGTAGTCAAACTCAAGCTGTGTTGCAAGTTAAAGTATATTGATTTGTTTTGTTATGATTTATGGGTTTTTATATGGACAAAATTTGAAGAATAATAAATAAAAGGCATCGATTCATCCACATCTAGCACTGAAAATGAGGCCAATCTCTTTCTTTTTCTTTTCTTTTTTGGTTTTTTTACTTTGAAACAGCTTCTTTATTTAGGTTGTGGGTAAGTAAACTGTGACCAAAGTTTTAATTTTTCTTACCTGTTTCATGTTAAAAGACAAAAACCTGAGACAGTCTCAGAAAAAAGCATGTTTTGCCCATCTAAGGAAGTCTTGTTCTTCAGAAAGACCGTGCTTTTTTTTTTGTAATCATGTCCATATGTAAAGAGAGTCAGATGATAAGTCTCTTCTGCAGAGGACAGTCTTTGCAGATGCAGCATAATTTGGTAATGAGCATTTAATAATAGTAATCGCTTCTGCGTTAAAATTGTAGGTGGATATGGAACACTTGAAGAACTTTTGGAGGTCATAACATGGGCTCAACTTGGTATTCATGACAAATCGGTAAAGACCCCATCACTCCTTAAAGTTTAAGCTTTTGGTGGATAATTTCAAACCCAAAGTCAGTAAATGCTTATTATCATCGTTTTTTCTGCAGGTCGGTCTGCTTAATGTTGATGGATACTACAACTCTTTGTTATCTTTCATAGATAAAGCCGTTGAAGAAGGATTCATCAGTACGAATGCACGCCAGATCATAATATCTGCACCTACGACTAAGGAGCTTGTAAAGAAGCTAGAGGTACGTGACTATTTGGCAGTTTAATGGACCCAAAAGAAGAAACTGGTTCTGAATTTTTCTAAAAATTGAACTGTGTTGTTTGCAGGGATATTCACCTTGCCATGAAAGTGCTGCCTCTAGGCTTTGTTGGGAGATCGAGCGAATTGGCTACTCTTCTGAAGACTGATACTAATCAGGATCTATATATACTGATAACTTATTAATAGTTAATGTCAGGAGACTTTAAGATGAAACTTATTGAAGGGAGGAAACTGATTTTGAAGATCTCGGAAAAGAGACTTTTGATTAGGAGGCTAATTAAAATTTTCCACTTGAGTGAGGAAATTATTGTGTAAATTACTACTTGTCTTTTAACTTTCTTGTGTCAAAGAATTACTTTCTTCTGTAACGCACCCAAGAAAGTTTAACACCTTTGGCTTTTATGTTAGTATATCTCTTAATACTACTGGAAAACTTTTTATGCAAAGAGTAGGAACCAAATTTTCATTTTCATGTTAAAAAGAGGATCAATACGACATATGACTAAACTAGACTCATTCAGTTTTATGGTTACAAATCTATCTGGTTAGAAACTAAATTGATTCATCTTCGTCAGTTTCTCCTAGATCATTGCAAAACTCTGAAGAACTAGGCGTGTTCTCATACTCTAGGCCCTTAAGTTTCCGAATTGCATCTTGAACATTAAAGAAAAGGGAATCTTTAGCTGCTCTCACCATATCCTTCTTCTGGATGTCAATCGGTCTTATATTCTCTTTTCCGGCCAGACGGGTAGACTCAGCTTTTCGTTTAGCTTCCCTGATATGCAGATGATCTATGTACTTCTCATGCAATGCCTTGTTTTTTACCTGTTTCAGCACGGGAGGGCTAACGAGAGTTGTTCCTTCTTTATTTGAAGACCTTGTACACGGCATTGGACTTTCAAGAATTATTGGAAGACTTGGCCCTTTCTCCATTGGAGTTGAGAGAATGTTGTTTGTGGTATTGGGCTCAAGAACTGAGAAGAGATCAAATCCATGACCTTGATCCATATGATTCTGCTTCTCCAGCAGATGCCTGACCATTTTCTTTGAGAGATGTTTTCTGCGCTGCCGTATCTTATTCTTTGGTGAATTAGATTTCAGCAGTTTGCTTGCAGAGATTGAAAACTGTGGAATTGGTGATAAGTTTGTTTTCCTGGCTCTTCGTGGCTGAGCTTGACGAGGAGTGATCAGAGCTGAGTTCACTCTATCAAAACATTCCTGCGCTGACTTTCCAGGTACCATTTTTGCAACCTTTTTCCAGAAATTGGGGCTTGGCTTCACCGTCAAATAAGCTCTCTGTAGAGCTAACTCCAACTCCTCTGTCCAAACTTTCTCAAGCTTCTGTTTTGTCTCCAATCTTTCATCTTCTTCTTTTTCTATCATCTTCCCTTTATTACCTTTTGACACAACGTTTCCTTCCTCGTTTGGTTTTGCACATCTCACGCCTTTTTTCTCACCAAGACAACTACTATCTTCTTCTTTTTCCAGTCTCTTCCCTTCATTAGCTATTGACACAGCATTTCCTTCTTCATTTACTATTGCAAGCCTCATTCTTTTATTCTCACTAAGACAACTACCAACTTCTTTTTCCAGTCTCTTACCTTTACTAGCTTTTGACACAGCATTTCCTTTTACATCTGATGTTGCAATTCTCATTCTTTTCTTTTCACTATGGCAACCACTATCTTCTTCTTCTTCTCCTACTTGTTGTTCATCATAACAGCCTTGAAACATCTGCTTATTAGTCTTTGGACGAAGACGACTTCTACTTCTATCCCTAGATTTCACACCATCTCCACGTTTACCTTTCTTAGATGAAATTGATTTCGTACTACATCTGCTCAAAACACTGATACCTAATTTTCTCCCATTGGAAGAAGATGATTGATTCACTGATCTTTTCCTATTGGAAGGAGAAGATTGATTCACTGATTTCCTCCCACTGGAAGAAGATTGATTCACAGATCCTCCTCCTCCACTCGAAAATCTAGGAGACCGTCTCAAAGTACACGAAGATGAAACAGTGACCGGTGATTTCATACGAGAAGATGAAGTAGATGCAGGTTTCGCAGAAGAAGGCTTCTTAGAAGATGAGGTAGATGCAGGTTTCGTAGAAGGTTTTGTAGAAGAAGGCTTCTTAAAAGATGAGGTAGATGCAGGTTTCGTAGAAGGTTTTGTAGAAGAAGGCTTCTTAGAAGATGATGTAGATGCAGGTTTCGTAGAAGGCTTCTTAGAAGATGAGGTAGATGCAGGTTTCGTAGAAGGTTTTGTAGAAGAAGGCTTCTTAGAAGATGATGGAGATGCAGGTTTCGTAGAAGGTTTTGTAGAAGAAGGCTTCTTAGAAGATGATGGAGATGCAGGTTTCGTAGAAGGTTTTGTAGAAGAAGGCTTCTTAGAAGATGATGGAGATGCAGGTTTCGTAGAAGGTTTTGTAGAAGAAGGCTTCTTAGAAGATGATGTAGATGCAGATTTCGTGGAAGAAAGCTTCTTAGAAGATGATTTAGATGCAGTTTTCGTAGAAGAAGGGTTCTCTTTAGTGGCATCAGAAAATTCTCTACTTGAAAGCCTAAGAGATCGCCTCAGCATAGGAAACCCATTAGACCCTGAAGACTTCTTCGAACTCGAATCATCAATTGAAGTATCCAGTGAGTATACTAATCTCTTGGATAGTTTTCGTAACATTTCCCGACGAGCTTTCTTCGGTGGTTCAGTGCACGATACCAGATCTATCCTGGGTTTCCTTTGACTATCTCGATTCTTCAGCCTCGCTGATCGACGAAGTATCGATGTGGCGGGTTTCGGCGAGACGACAGTTGATTTTCTTCTCGACATTTCAACGAACTAGAATACCAAAGTCAGGAAGTTATTAACTTCTCCAATACAACTATACATGAATCTTACGAAAATTTTGAAAATCTCAGATCTGAAAGGACAAGACAAAAAGTACCAGAAGAACAATAATCAGCAGACCCGTAAACCCTAGAAAGCTTGGACTCTGATCTGAATTAAAAACCAAAACTTGATTCACTTCAACTCTTTCTTCTCGCCATTTCCGATTAACCGGCTGTCGAATACTCCGTCGATTTGTCTTCAGTTTCAATCGTCGGAAACTTGGAATTATATAACAAAATCCCCCAAATAGAGTAACTGATTTTTGCTCGATTAAACGGGTCGTAACCGAGTATTTGCGAATTAAACCGGAGAATTTGATTGTAAAGTATAAACGGGCTTATAAGGCAAATAAATGACTTATAAAGGGGCTTTAGTTTTTCTATTTGGATTGGGCCGTTTAACAATGGAGGACAAGTTTGTAATTTACATGAAAGAGAGAAGAAGCCCTAGTTTCGACCACTTATACGTTCTTCTTCTTCCAAAAACCCTTAAAGCTCATTTCGCAGCAGCCTCGTTCGTTTAGCCACTTCGATCGCAAGGAAGAAGAGAGCGAAACTCGAGAACATAGAACCATGCCGCCGAAGTTGGACCCGAGCCAGATCGTCGATGTGTACGTCCGTGTAACCGGAGGAGAAGTGGGAGCCGCCAGTTCTCTAGCTCCAAAGATTGGTCCTCTCGGTCTTGCCCCAAAGAAGATCGGAGAAGACATTGCGAAAGAGACGGCCAAGGAATGGAAAGGACTTCGTGTAACGGTGAAGTTGACGGTGCAGAATCGTCAGGCTAAGGTGACGGTTGTTCCATCTGCTGCAGCTCTTGTCATCAAGGCTTTGAAAGAGCCGGAGAGAGACCGTAAGAAGGTGAAGAACATTAAGCACAATGGTAACATCTCATTCGACGATGTGATTGAGATTTCTAAAATTATGAGGCCTAGATCTATTGCAAAGGAGCTGAGTGGAACCGTGAGGGAGATTCTAGGAACATGCGTCTCTGTTGGATGCACTGTTGATGGGAGAGACCCCAAGGATCTTCAGCAGGAGATTCAAGATGGTGAGATTGAAGTTCCTGAGAATTAAGAAACCATTATGGAATTGAAATGCTTCTGTTATCTTTCTTCTCCTTTTACCTTATTGCTTTGATTTGTATGGGAACTTAGCTGCTATGGTGTTTCACTTAGAATGACTCAGTTTTGGATTATTATTCTCTCTTTCAAAACCCACTCAATGCTCTATCATCTCAGTTTAATTGCCTGCTCTTGTTGAGGTTATTATCTGATAAATGTCTGGAATATCTTTTTGTTGGATGATTGGAATCTGAAATTGCATTGATAAGTTCTATGTTTGCTCAAAGTTGGGATTTTACGTGTATGGAATATGATTATTTTGGCTTAGATGATTATGATCTTGCTTTTTGATTATTGAAAGGATTGCACTTTCATGCTCTGGATTGAATTTCAAGAGTAATTCTTAACCACTGGATAAGTCTTGTCATGTTTAGTGTTCATTGCATGATGAATTTTACTTCAGCCGATTGCTTTCCTCGTCATATGTTGAAGATTCTTGAGGGTTTAAGATAGTTTGCCTCAAGATTTATTCACTTCATTTTGATTTTAAATGAAAGGCTTTTGCATAAATTTTCTTTTCATGGAAGGGATAATTAATGGCCGTTTGATTTCATACATCGCTTTTGGCACTAACCAAATCATCTTTCAACAAAGAAATCCTTTTGTTATAAGATTTTCATTGGTCTATTTAGTACAACTTTTTATTAAAATGGCTTTGGCTTGTAAGAATTGTTGTATACTAATCCTTCCACTTTCAAATTCTGATTCTGTCCCCAAATAGTTTGCAAAAATGTTCAGGTTTTTTTCTCTTTCTCATTTGTTCGGTCTTGCATGTCATCTTCGAACCTTTTTTAATGTTTAGCTTGTGATCTTAAATATTAGGACACTTGGCTTGTTTCAATCTTTCATAACTCAAACCATGCTCATGTCAGTCTATTATTTTGGAAGTATGTCCAGCAAAATGTTGAAGAAAAAAAAAAGAGATCCGAGAAGAACAGAGATAATTAGCGACGAAATTAAAGTGAAAAGAAAAGAAGTAATCAACGAGAGAGAAGAAGAATCTTTGACTAGATTCTTAGGCTATTGGATTTTTATCTACAATCGTAACGGAATGCCTCCTTGTTTTAGGCTATTGGATTTTTATCTACAATCGTAACGGAATGCCTCCTTGTTTTAGTTTTGGACGAAGCCAAGCCGATACATACAATATACGATAGGCGAAGGAAATACCCTCATTTATTTAATAGTGCCTGGGCAAGTTTGATGGAGGATTCGAGAGGTACTTTAGTAACTCGACTGAAAGGGGAGATGGGAAGAAAAGGCTCGGAATGGATTTAGGAGTCTTTGTGCGAGCCGTATGCGGTGAGAGTCGCACCTCTCTTCTTTTCAGCTCGGTTCCTGAATCTTTCTTCTAAGATATAAGAAGGCTACAAATTGTTTAACGGGTTGGGCCACTTAATAGATCAACATAAGCCCATTACGTTTTCTTACCAATTTGTTCTAACTCTAACAAATAACACTTTGTAGGGAGTTCTAAAGTAATTGTAAAAATAACTTTTTTTGCGACATATTAAACTTATATTAATTTTGCAACCTCAAAAGAGAACATAAAATTTACAAAAGAATAATTCATGGATGAACTACGAATGTCGCTAGCCAATCGGCTTTGTAGATGAGATTTTTAGGAATCTGATGTAGAAAAAACTTGAAAAATAACAGAAGTTTGTGGTTAAGTGGTAGATATTTTAAGGAGTTCTTAGGTTCGATTTTTTTGGTATGCGAAACTAAAACACTTTTTCTTAATCACTTTTACACGGATATGAGTCCATGCTTTCGACCCATTTGATTACCCGGAAAAAAAGTCTATCTGTGGGCTGCATCTCTCCCAAAAAATAGTCCAGACTCCAATAAATAGAGTTTTCAAATCTACCAAACTCCTCCCAATAATATAAAAACAGAGTAATCTGGTAAAGCCCATATTTACAAACGTCACGATCCTGAGATTTCTTTTTACGGATTTTCAATACCTAAATTTTGAAACACGAGCGAATTTCATATCCATATTTACAAGCCTTTATTTTTACTCACCTCAAAACATTATCCATTCGAATTTAATAACATTATCAAATATTGTATAAAATCCATAGGAACCACTCAGAAATGGTCCAACATATAATACAATGGACAGTGTGACAAATCAAGAACGAAATCTTCTGCCATATGTAACGACAAAAAGATGGTGATTAAAACAAAATCTAGTGATGTTGATTAGATATTCTAGTCGCACAAAATTTTAGCCTTATTAGTTTATTCGATGTTGTATTTGTTATTATTGTTGCCAACGATGATAAAATAAATACAACCGAAAATGAAATTGCAATAAGTGATCATACACTGATGGATGAGACCTAATTAGCTAGATGACTATAGATTTTTGTTTTCTTCTTTGTTAAACTATAAAAAGTGGTGCTATTTATACTAACAACACTATTTGGTTTCATATAACACTTTATTTTACCTTAAAGAGATCTTTAATTACGAACCAAAACAATTCATATTTAAAAAGTTTGAAAAAAAACTTTTTTTGTTGTAAAACTTAAATATTTATGTATTATATTATTATATTTTTTGTGTGAGAACAAGAGAAGAAGATGTGGAGAAGAACTATACTAATTTATTCACTGCTTCTCTTCTACTTGTGTGTCATCTTACAATAAGAGATGAAGAGTATTTATAAAAGAGAAATGGCAGTGAATGGTAAGATATTTTATAGGTAACGATTATGTCTATAGGTAATTATTTTGCCTACATATATTTATAACACTCCCCCTTAATTATATATCGCTAATTATATATATATTACGCACTGCCTCATTAAAAACCTTATCATGGAAAAACCCAGTGGGATAAAAACCATGATGAAGGAAAAAGAGTACAGTGACATAATCTTCCCCTGAAATGATGAATATCATAAATTTCGTAATTGACGCATCATGATATTGTAAACATGTTTTCTGAATGTTGTAGTGGGAAGCGCTTTGGTGAAAAGATCTGATGCATTGTCTGTTGAACGAATACATTGAATATTCACTTCTTGATTCTTCTCGAGTTCTCGTGTGTAAGAGAAGAATCTTGGGGGGATGTGCTTTGTTCGGTCGCTTTTAATATAACATTCTTTAAGCTGGGCGACACAAGCAGCATTGTCTTCAAAAACTTTTGTTGGCTCTTTATTTATGGTTATTCCACTTGCTTCTTGTATATGTTGAGTCATAGATCTGAGCCACACACATTCTCTACATGCTTCATGAAGTGCAATTGTTTCTGCATGATTTGAAGAGGTAGCAACTAGAGTCTGCTTTTGGGAACGCCTCCAATTGTGAAAACATATCCGGTTTGCGATCGGGCTTTATGCGGATCTGATAAATAACCTGCATCTGCAAAACCAACTAGATCGAGACTAGAATTTCTATTATAAAATAATCTCAAATCAATTGTTCCTTGGAGATAACGAAATATATGTTTTATTCCATTCCAGTGTCTGCGCGTAGGTGATGAACTATATCTTGCAAGCAGATTTGTAGCGAATGCTATATCTGGTCTAGTGCAATTTGCAAGATACATGAGTCCACCAATAGCGCTCATATAAGGTACTTCAGAACCTAATACCTCTTTGTTATCTTCACAAGGTCGGAATGGATCTTTATCAATATTAAGTGACCTATTGACCATTGGAGTACTTAAAAGAGTTGCTTTGTCCATATAAAATCATTTTAAGATCTTTTTAATATAATTCGATTGATGTACGAAAATTCCATTCCGAAGATGCTCGATTTGGAGTCCTAGACAAAACTTTGTCTGTCCAAGATCTTTCATTTCGAACTCTTCTATCATATGAGTTCTAGCAATATTAATTTCCTTTTGAGTTCCAATTATGTTCAGGTCATCAACATATACAGCTATGATCACAAATCCAGATACAGATTTCTTAATAAATACGCAAGGACATATTGCGTTGTTGGTATATCCTTTACTCAGTAAATATTCACTTAGACGATTATACCACATGCGTCCGGATTGTTTTAATCCATAAAGTGATCGCTGTAATTTGACTGAACATACTTCTTTAGATTTTGCGTTCAATGCTTCAGACATTTTTAATCCTTCTGGGATTTTCATATATATTTCACTATCAAGTGATCCATATAGATATGCTGTCACAACATCCATTAGATGCATTTCTAGATTTTTAGATGATGTTAAGCTCATCAAAAATCTAAAGGTAATTGCATCCATTACTGGGGAATATGTTTCTTCATAATCAATCTCAGGTCTTTGAGAAAATCCTTGGGCAACAAGTTGGGCTTTATACCTTGTTACCTCATTTTTCTCATTTCTTTTTGGAATAAAAACCCATTTATATCCAACAGGCTTTACATGTTCAGGAGTTATGACAATAGATCCAAAGACCTTTCTTTTATTTAGGGAGTTCAATTCAGTTATCATGGCCATTTTCCACTTCTCCCAATCAGATCTTTTCTGGCATTCTAATATAGACTTTGGTTCTGGATCATCATTTTTATTGTCAATTTCTTTTTGATACATAGAATGAGAAAATTCCATCATTATCTTCTATCTCACTTCTAACCCAAATATTTCCGTTTTGGGAATAGTTGATGGAAATCTCATGTTTTTCTCTATTTTCGTCTTCAAGACTTTTCTCTGTATAATTTGGTTCTTCTGGACCATTTATATTTATTTTTCCCAAAATCTTTTTCTTTCGGGGATTTTTATCTTTTGATCCCATAGGTCTCCCCCTTTTTAACTGAACATTGGGTTTACTTGTTATGTTTCCATCATTTTGTTCTTCCGGAACAATAACTCTTGATGGAACATTCGCAGCGGGTATGTACGATTTTGTCACCCTTTTTGTATCAGTGAATGCATCTGGTATCTGATTTGCCATATTTAGTAAATGCACAATTTTCTGAACTTCCAGTTCACGTTGTTTCGTAGGGGGATCAAGGTGCCATAACGACGGTGTGTACCATGTTATGTCTTTTGGAGCTTCTTTAGTTCCTCCCCCTAACGTGGGAAATTCATCTTCATTAAAATGGCAATCGGCAAAACGTGCCGTAAACATATCACCAGTTTTTGGTTCTAGATACCGAATTATACTTGGTGATGTATACCCAATATATATTCTCAATCTCCTTTGTGGTCCCATTTTTGTTCTTTGTGGTGGCGCAATGGGGACATATACCGCACACCCAAAAATACGGAGATGAGATATATCTGGTTTATGGCCAGATGTTAATTCTAATGGGGAGTATTTATTATATGCACTTGGCCTTATTTGGATTAGTGCCGCAGCATGCAGAATTGCATGACCCCATATTGAAATTGGGAGTTTTGTTCTCATTATTAACGGTCTAGCAATAATTTGTAACCGTTTGATTAAAGACTCAGCCATGCCATTTTGTGTGTGAACATGTGGGACGGGATGTTCAACATCTATTCACAATGACATACAATAGTCATTGAAGGCTTGTAACGTGAATTCACCAGCGTTGTCAAGTCTTACCCTCTTTATTGTATAATCAGGAAATTGTGCCCTTAACCTGATTATTTGGGCAATGAATTTTGCGAAAGCCATATTTCGTGTGCTCAATAGACACACATGTGACCATCTACTAGATACATCAATCAATACCATAAAATATCTAAATGGCCCGCATTGTGGATGGATCGGTCCACATATATCACCATGTATTCTTTCCAAGAATACCGGAGATTCATTCTTAACTTTGGCTGGTGATGGCCGAGTTATTAGTTTTCCAAGAGAACATGCATTACATGGAAATTCTTTCGTTTGAAAAATATTCTGGTTTTTCAACGAATGGCCATTTGTATTTTCCACAATCTTCTGCATCATGACTGAACCAGGGTGCCCTAGGCGTTCATGCCGGATTTTGAATGTACATGTAAACTTCGGGTTTACTGTAACATATGATTCAGTCATATTTATTTTTGTGAAATATATTCTGGAGGATAAAGTTGGCAGCTTTTCTAATATACATTTCTTTTCCGAGTTAACTGATGTGATGCAGAGATATTCAACACCATTTTTATTCATTTTTTCTACGTGATATCCATTTCTTCGAATATCTTTGAAACTCAACAAGTTTCTACAGGATTTTGGGGAATATAATGCATTATATAATGTGATTTCTTTCATCGTTGAAATCAGTAGGACAAAATCTTTTTCTTTGCCCACGTCCATATCCACGTTTGTATCCTCCTCATCCACGACCACGGTAATTACTTCGACTGCGTCCACGTCCATAATTATTATAATTCGATGATGTAACATTCGCTTTGGGGAATGCTGCTGACCCAGTAGGACGAGACTGATTGTTTATGATGACAAGTTCATTATTCTGCTCTGCTATAAGAAGCACTTGCATTAATTCTGAATACTTCTTGTATCCATTAGCCCTATATTGTTGTTGTAGGACTATATTTCCAGGATGAAATGTTTGGAGAGTTTTCTCGATTATGTCGTAATCAGTGATCGTTTCTCCGCACAACATTATCCTGGAGGTAATTCCAAACAGCGCAGAATTATATTCGCTTACGCTTTTATAATCCTGGAAACGGAGGTTCAGCCACTCATGTTTCGCCTTTGGTAAGATCACGTATTTCTGGTGATCAAACCTATCTTTTAGTGACTGCCAAAGATCTGCAAGATCTTCTTTCATGATATATTCATTTTTAAGCCATCATGGATATGATGGACCAAAAATATCATGGCATTAACTTTTTGCTCTTCTGAAGTCGTTTTTGACTTATCAATTGTGTCAAGGAGTTTTCTCCCCCTTAAGTGCATTTTTGTTTCAACAGCCCATTCTCATATAATTATTTCCTAATATGTCTAGGGCAGCGATCTCGAGTTTAGCCAAATTTGACATAATTACTGCATAATAATTATAATTTTATTATTAAAATTTTAAAATAAAATATAACGCAATAACATGTCAATGATCAAACACATAAAAACGAAATAAGTAGGCGACTACAAAAAAATACAAAGTACAAATGAGTAACCAAAAATTCACCCAAAATTCCATGTGAGTGAAATCACCGATGAAAAATCCATAAATAGTGGAAAGAATAATATTGAAGCAAAAGATTAAAACCCAACACATTTTATAAAAATGAATCGATTTCGAGAGAAAAAATTTGAGAGGAGATAGAAAATTTTTGAGTGATGAAAATGAGTGAAAGATGAGTGTATTTATAGATTAAAAATTTGTATGTAGCCGTTGAAAATAGTGTTTAGAGCCATTGGAGAATTATGTATTATTTTTTTTATATTTTTTTCATAACCGTTAGAAAAATATATCCAAAAATAAAATTATCAAAATTAATAATAACATAATCATGAAATATTTAGAGTATAAATTACGTAATTTTATAAATTAAATATGATGTAATAACAGTAAATTTAAATACATTATTTGTCTTTAGGACAAATTTATTTTTTTATTTCTTGTTCTTCTGGAACAAATTTATATGTATATCCATTTTATTTTACCGTTCTTCAGGAACGTTTTAGTAAATATCTTTAGGACATTTTTTATTTTTATGTTCTTCTGGAACATTTTGTATATGTCTTCTGGACATATAAAAATATTGATCTGAGGAGACATACTCTGCCATATGATCATGATCGTGAAGGCAAAGCCTATCTAACGATCGATTCGGGGAAGACAATGTCTATCTTCCCGAAATTAATATTTCAATATGGAAGCTAAATTACTCATGCGGTAATTTGGCCATTATTACAACTTATAAATTAAATTAAAATATATAGTATATGTATATGGGACCCAAGTCATCTATTATATCAAAGTATAAAATCAAAATTGACAAAAATAAACTTTACCTTTTTCTGGCGCGGGAGCAATTCGTGCTGATAACATGTTGTAAAACTTAAATATTTATGTATTATATTCTTTGTGTGAGAACAAGAGAAGAAGACGTGGAGAAGAACTATAATAATTTATTCACTGCTTCTCTTCTACTTGTGTGTCATCTTACAATAAGAGATGAAGAGTATTTATAAAAGAGAAATGGCGGTGAATGGTAAGATATTTTATAGGTAATGATTATGTCTATAGGTAATTATTTTGCCTACATATATTTATAACATTTTTGAGTTTTATAAAATGACAATTTATCATTATACTAAACTCAAATCTCTATAACTAAAGTTTTTCGTTAGTTTTAATTTCCCGCGCACTGAACCGCAAAGCCAATTTTATGGTCCGTGGGGTTAGAGGGTTGTCTAGGGGTCGTGTTTTTGTGGATAATATACCACACTCTTGGACCCATTTTCTTTTTAATTGAGTAAGATTGACAAAAAAAAAAGAAGTCTAAAGGAGAATATTGAAATTAGAATTTTAAGATATTTGATAGGATTTAGATTTTGAAAGATTTGTTGAGATTTAAGTAAGTTTTAGGATACTTTGAATGAGTTAATTTTTGGTTTTTTTATAAAAACAATAACCTGGTGATTTTAGGTGACATTTTATAAACAATTATCACTTGTGTTTACTTTAAATTTCCGCCACAACAAGAGACTTTCTTCCTTTGTGACACATGTTTTGTTTTGCCAAGTTTTCTCTTGACTGCAATTTTTGAATAATGCCTCTCCTACTCGTTCCAACATGTGATCAATTTTCTGCAAATTTTAGACCAGCTTTTGTGCTTGCTTATTTCCTTTACATGTACCACGTTGTCTTTTTCTTTATCTTTAGAGTTTATCTGCTCTTGGTAGGAGCATACAAAGAAATAAGAACCATACTTGTTCAAATTTCTGCAACTTGATCCAAAGAAAAAATTGGTAACAGAGCTTCACACTGAAGAAAAGAACTCCAAAGAATAAAGATCTATGTTGTTGTTGGCAGAAGTCATGCAAATGTTTGATGGAATGAGAGACTACACTTTGTGGAAAGAGGAACTGTTTAGTTGATTGGAAAGTATGAGTTTTACGGAAGCAGTGAAGAAGAAAAAAACGATAGTGGGGAAGTGGTTCATGGTCTTTTGGATCAAGTGGTGACTGAATGCAAGGGGATTTACAGCAGAAAATCAAGCGTCTCTAGTGTGGAAAAGCCTTGCTCTAATGTCAGTCAGATGATTAGTGGTCAAATAAATAAAAAAGGATTCTGTTGGGGATTTGTTCTAAAATTGAATCAGAGAACTATGTTATAATAGAGTGAAACAGAGTATAACTGATTCCATAAAAGAACATAACTCAGTGTTATCCTTTACAAGCGAAAATCTCGGATTAATATTCACCTGCTTTAATACATATATAAACAGAAGAAGATTACATAGTAGGGATCCTTTTTTTCCGGTTACAAAAACAATTATCTCTCCCTCTAGAATCGCTCTCTGTTCTGTGAATAGGTTCGGGAGCTTTGATCTTCATCAAGGACAACCTTACTTGGTGAAACTGTGGAGCTAAAGCTGAGTCTTTTTCATCCTCTGAAGCTGAAAGTTGAGGGTGCTAAAGCGCTCAAGTTCAGAAGAAAATCTTCTTCGACTCTGCAACAATTTGATCATCTTCTTCATTCCTGTTCTTTATCGAATCTTTCTCTTCTTTGCTTATCGGATCCAACAATCTTGAGCGCTTTAACCTTTGGATTTGAATAGCGATGTCGAAGTTCAATGCGATTCCAGATCTTTCAAAACTTCAACCTCTCTCTGGATCGAATTACAGAAGATGGTCAGAAGAATTACTATTCTTCTTCCAAGAACTTGGTGTAGATTACGTCATTCATGATGGAGGCTCCTCGTCAATCTTAGATCAACTTTTTGGCTCAGAAGGTTTAATCTCTGGTATCAAGAAACGCGAAGGAACCTTTGAAGATCATAACATAACATGTAGAGGACATTTTTTTGAAGCATCTCTCAGAGAAATTGTTCGATATTTATGTGAGCTGCAATTCTGCGAAGGAGATATGGGTAAACCTGAGAAAGAAATACGGAGGTGAAGATGAAGGGAATAAGCAATATATTACCTCTAAATGGACTTTGTTTATGATCAAAGAAGATTCTCTGATCTTGGATTAACTTCATGATTACGAGGTTATAGTCTCCAGGATCCAAGCCGAAGCTATGCCGATCGACGATTATCTCGCAGCTCTGGTTCTAGTTGATAAACTGCCACCATCTTGGAACTCGTATCGATCAAAGCTGAAGCATGAAAAGAAGAAGATGAGTCTTGACGAATTGATCGCAGACATCATGATTGAAGATGCAAATCAAAACTTCTTAGGTAACAATTTGGGGTCTAGCTCGATGTTTAATGATGCTAACATCGTGGAATCTTTAGGAAATAAAGAGAAAAACAGAAGCAACCAAAAACAGAGTAAGAATGGAGTCAATCATAATGTCGACTTCAAAAAGAAAATTAAATGTTGGAATTACAACAGAAAGGGTCACAAGAAACATGATTGCAAGCTACCACTGAAGCAGAAGGAACCTCCTAAAGTTCATCTCACAGAAAACATTGTGGCAATGGTAATAGAAATTAATTCTCTATCTGATAAGGCTGATTGGATAATTGATTCAGGAGACACTCGTCACATCTGCAATTAAAAGGATCTGTTCAAAAACCTTGATGAATCAGTCTGTGAAAATGTATATCTGGGAGATGCTCTGGCACTAAAGGTCTCAGGTATTGGTGAAGTTGACATTAAACTGTCGTCTGGTAGAACTCTAACTCTCACTAAAGTGCTTTATATCTCAACTATGAAAATAATCATTATCTCTAGTGCTCTGCTTATGGCTGCGGGAATCAAACAAACAATTGAATTAGGAAAGTTAATCTTGTCAAGGAATGGAGAATATGTCGGTAAAGCATTCTGTAATGGTAACCTTTTTGTACTTGAGTCGATGAATGAGAATGAGAATGGTGATTCTGTGTATCTGAATTGTGATTTACATACATGGCATGGTAGGCTTGGGCACTTAAATGTTAAGTCTATTAAGAACTGTACCAATCTCAGCTAATATCTGACAAATTGGATAAACACTTCATAAATGTGAGATTTGTGCTGAAGCTAAGCATTTCCAAAAACCATTATTCAGTCTTCTGGTTAGAACTACGAAAGTTTTGGAGTTAATTCACTCTGATCTTGCTGATTTCAAAAACACAGTTAGCAGGGGCGGTAAGAAATATTATGTGACCTTCATTGATGATTTTTCAAGATATACTAAGGTTTACTTGTTAAAATCAAAAGGCGAGACACTGGATATGTTTTTAGAATTCAAAGCAGAAGTTAAAAACCAACATGAGAAAAAGATTAAGAGATTCAGAAGTGACAGAGGAGGAAAGCATCTGAGTGAATCGTTCAAATCAGTATTCTCAAAAGAGGGAATCATACATGAAACAACAACACCATACTCACCACAACAAACTGGCATTGCAGAAAGGAAAAATAGAAGAACACTTAAGGAGATGATGAACACTATGCTGTTAAGTTCTGGACTTCCTGATGCATTGTGGGAGGGGGGGAAGCTATTCTCTCTGCAACTTACATTCTCAATAAGGTACCACACAAAGGTCTAAACTCTACACCCTATGAACTATGGAAAGGTCACATGCCGAACTTGTCCATTTTAAGAGTATGGGGTTTTTTAGTGAAAGTTGGTTTACCAGATTTTAAGAAATCCAACATAGGTGCTAAGACAGTTGATGTTGTATTTATTGGATATGCATCTAATTCTGTAGTGTATAGGTGTATGACTTATGATCCTTCTTCTAAAGTCTTAGGTCATATAATTGAATTACGTGATGTAGAATTTTTCGAAGCTGTGTTTCCTTTTAGGAAAGAAAGTGACAATAATTGTCAAGGAACTACAAAGAGATCTCTGGAAATAAGAAATGAAGAATCAGAACCTATAGAGATAAGAAGAAGTAAAAGAGCTAAGACAGCAGCTAGCTTTGGACCTAATTTTGTCACAAGTTTCATAACAGAACATAAGGAACTGAGTGAGGACTTTGTTTATACATTTTGTATGGAAGATAATCCAATGTCTTATGATGATGCTATGAAATCTATTGATGCTGTTTTTTTGGAAAGAAGCAGTACACGAGGAATAGGATTCTATTATATCTAACCACACTTGGGAGATGACAGATTTACCAAAAAGATGCAAGGTAATGAAGTGTAAATGGTTACTGACAAAGAAGATGAAGACAGATAGTACAATAGATAAGTTCAAAGCTAGACTTGTAGCTCAGGGTTATACCCAGAAACATGGAGTGGACTACTTTGACACATATGCTCCTGTAACCAAAATTGCTTCATTCAGGTTACTTCTTACCATTGCATCCTCTCATAAACTAATCATACATCAGATGGATGTAAAAATTGCATTCCTAAATGGAGATCTTTTAGAAGAGATATACTTAAAACAACTAGAAGGCTTTAACATAGAAGGACAAGAAGATAAAGTGTGTAAATTGAAGAAATCCTTATATGGATTGAAACAAGCACTAAAACAATGGTTTAAAAAATTCAGTTCTACACTTACTAAAGAAGGATTTGTGACTAACAATGGTGATACATGTTTGTTTAGTAAAACCAGAGACAAAGACTATGTAATCATATGTCTTTATGTGGACGACATGCTGATATTAGGAAAGAGTATCGAAATAGTTCAAGAGACAAAGGATTTCCTGAGTAGCAAATTCTACATGAAGACATGAAGGAAGTGGATGTTATTCTGGGAATAAATATATCAAAAATTGAAGAAGGATACTCATTGAGTCAATCTCACTACATAGAAAAGGTTCTAAAAAGGTTCAATTACTGGGATAAGGCAGAGGTTAGAACACCATATGATCCTTCTGTTCATTTGTGTAAAAACAGAGGTGAAAGTGTGAATCAAGCCAAGTATGCTCAAGTATTAGGTAGTGTAATGTATTTGATGAACTGTACAAGGCCTGATATTGCTTATGCAGTGAGTAGACTTAGTCGATATACTCAAAATCCTAATAAGGATCACTGGAAAGCAATGGACATACTTTTGAGATACCTCAAGGGAACAAAGGACTGGAAATTGAGTTATAATGGATCATTATGTGTACTTGAAGCCTTCTGTGATGAAAATTGGATCACAGATAATGACGAGGTGAGCTCAACTAGTGAACTTGTATTTACACTTAGTGGAGGAGCTATATCATGGAAATTCAATAAGCAATCATGTATTGCACGCTCAAGTATTCAATCTGAGCTCATTGCAATGGAACTAGCAGTTCAAGAAGCTGAGTGGTTAAGGAGTGTGTTTGCGGATATTCCTATGATTGAAAAACCATGTCCATCGGTTTCAATCAGATGTGATTGTCAAGCAGCAATTGCAGTTGCCTTGAACAAACTATACAACGGGAAGAAGATACACATTAGAATGAGACATAAAGTGATAAGAGGGCTATTAGAAGCTGGTGTTCTTCCACTCGAGTATGTCCGTTCTGCGAAGAACATAGCAGATCCATTAACAAAGGCGTTATGTGGACATAAAGTGTTGGACACAACCAAGGAAATGGGTCTGAGATAACATGAGAACAAATCCTTCATTAGTTTCCACTGATTGATACTATTGAGTTCATCAGTTCAAGGTTCAAAACGAAGGAAGGAATTTGCTCTTGGAAAATGTTATGGCAGAAGGACTGAGAGTCCATATGTGATTTATCGAGGTTATAAGGTGAAAAATGGTTCATCTGAGAATAACCATGTATGATAAACACTTATTCATACTGTATAAGTTGTTAATAAAAGTTGAATTATTCATTACAATCGTCGCATAAGCTCTCGATTCATTGATTCAAGTCGTATAGACATCAATGATCAAGTATATATCAATTTGAGAAGCAAAGTGGGGGATTGTTGGGGATTTTTTCTAAAATTGAATCAGAGAACTATGTTATAATAGAGTGAAACAGAGTATTAACTGATTCCATAAAAGAACATAACTCAATGTTATCCTTTACAAGCGAGAATCTCAGATTAATATTCACCTGCTTTAATACTTATATAAACAGAAGAAGGTTATAGAGTAGGGATCCTTTTTCCGGTTACAAAAACAATTATCTCTCTCTAGAATCGCTCTCTGTTCTGTGAATAGGTTCGGGAGCTTTGATCTTCATCAAGGACAACCTTACTTGGTGAAACTGCGGAGCTAAAGCTGAGCTTTTTCATCCTCTGAAGGTGAAAGTTGAGGGTGCTAAAGCGCTCAAGTTCAGAAGAAAATCTTCTTCGACTATGCAACAATTTGATCGTTTTCTTCATTCCTGTTCTTTATCGAATCTTTCTCTTCTTCGCTTATCGGATCCGACATATTCAACGATAGGTGTTTCAGACGTCATGGCGTGAAAGAAGAACTCGTGGAGTTTCTTAAAATCATAAGTGTTCACAATAATCTGAAATAAAATGAGCTAGAGTAAAGCTCAAAGAACGACAATCAAATGTCGACACATGGGCGTGATAAGAACTCAAGAAAAGACAAAGAGTGTATCTCAAGGAGATGTTTTTAAGTTTTGAGAAAACAAAGATGATTACAGTTCATGGTTATTGCTGGTTGTGTGAGATACAAGATCATTATATTCGTGTACCTCAAGGATTCAGAGGTGAAGTTACATAAAGACAAAAGAGGTGAAATACTAATAATGTATTAAGAAGAAAACTATTTGATGGAGGCACAAGTTTACTTTCTATGCAACTATCACTCTACAATTTCTCTATGCTTTTTCAAAGTCTTCTTATATTTCTTTCTCAAGAGCGTAGTAAGTAAGTGAGGGAGCAATAGTGGAGACTTTTGTTTTTTTGGTCTAACTCTTGTATCATGTATATCATGTGATAGATCATTAAAATAGAGACTTTTTTTTCTTTTTGAAATCACACCTTAAATGGTGGGATTTTGAGATTTATTTTCTCAACTAAAAAATTGTTCAAAGTATTCCAAAATTAAGTTGAGAAATTTTCTTTAGAAAAATTGTAAACTTTTGAATAGCAAGTGATTTGATATGATTTTAATAAAATATTAATTGAAAACAAGAGATTGTGTATTATTTTAAGTGATTTTGTTAAAATTTCAAATTCAATAATACATGATTTGATAAGTGATTTAGAAATCACTAGTTGAATAAGAGGTGATTTTAAATAAAACCAAAATCAACTAAAATTTTGGTTTTAATACGCCCCATGAGTAAAAGTGAAAACATATTTTGTAATTTTTTGAAAGAAAAATAAATTTAGATACTAGTTATAAAGATGATTTAGAAGTGTGTTTTTTCTTCATTATTTCAAAAACAATTGGTTTTATCTTTATTAGATTTATCGGAAATAAAAAGGTATTAGGTCTGTATCTGCGGTACATGCAATGCGAAATAATAAATTTTAAAATAATATTATAATATTCATAATTCAATATCATAATAATTGATTATAATATAGAGTTAATTAGGTAGATAATAGATTAGTTTCTTATAATTAGGTACATAACAAAATATTTTCAAAATTAGGTAGATAACATCTACAATTTTGAGTGTTGACCAAAATGTCCCTCAGCTTATACACTAAAATATGCACCATAATGATTATTGAATGTAACACAGTTAATGATAGGAGATATTGTTGGATATGCTTATTCCTTGCAAGTTAATGTTTAACTCTAAAATTTTTATTAAGAGAATAAACATTTATTGCTATGTCCCCCGAAAGAGGCAAATGATGGGATTGTTTTGGAATTTTTTTTATTGTAACACAATTTGAAGGTAAATTGTAAGTTGTGTTCTCTATATTATAATACAAAGTTAGTCTTAGCCATTAAATGATCAAAGAAACTTAGAGCATTAAAGAATCGAGGGAGAGAGTAAAATGGATAATTAAAGGATAAGCTGCTGAGATTAGCTAACAAGCAATGAGGTAGGTGAGACTTAGAGTGATAATGATCAAATAAATGTTAGATCACCTAGCAACAAACGTGTTGCACGTTCTATCCTTTTTATCATTTTGTAAGCGTATTGATTTGTTACTTGATTTTTAATGCATACATGAGTATACAAGAATAAAAATCATGATAACAACTGTGCAAATATTGCGTGAGGATTAGACTGAAGATGAGGATGGGAATTTTGAGTTCAAGGAAGATATGAATGGGTTTATCTACGAAGTAGTTGTGCGAAGTGATAATTTTGATAAGTTCAAGAAGATGTTGAATGAACGGCGGCTGTATGTGACAAAAAATACTTTGGTCGAAATAAGTTATCAGTGTTTTGAGTCGATAATCGGACCTGGATAGAAAAAATCATAATCGGTTTATGTTAGATGCGAGGAAGAGTTCGCAATGTACATGGCCATACGAGCTAAGTTGTCGGAGCTATTCATTCGAGCAATGATACCACTGTCTGAGTGGGAGCCAGCCCACCTTGAACAGAGTATGGGTAAGCTAGAACACTAATAATAGACAAGATGTGTCAGCTAACACAACCTCTATCTGGTAAATAAGTTATTAAGTGTTAAATAGAAGTTATTTGAAGGGACTAAGACATATAGTAGATAAATGATATGGTGTTGGTTTGTGTGATACTTATATGCTAAAGCATGAAAAATGATTATCGGGTATATAAAAAGGTAGTTGGTATATATGTAAGAAATGTTATCATATAAGTAGCGCTTAATAAATGACCTGAACGAATGAAGTGAAAAATATATAAGGTAAAATATACGGTTAATTGTTGTTTATTCTGTATGTAATAATATTGTTAACTAATATTTATTTTTATTTAATGATATTATTAAGTGACATTGATTGTTAACTAATGTGATTGTTACCTGATATTTATTTACTAGTAATGAATGATAAGCAAACAATCTACTAATAAACTTTGTATATGGAAATATACTAGCAGATGCAACTAAAAGAATGAAGAAAGGGAAGGCGATAGCTGGTGGGGATGAGGCAAGAAGTATGACCCGCAATATTTGTCAAAATGATCTTTGGAGAGGAATATATGCTATGGACTTGTGGCAGACATTCATATAGAGCAAAACAATGTTGGTTTGTGCATCTAGCAACAGACATGATGCGTTGAAACCCAGGACACATGCTAGCCCTCTGGACTTGAACGTTGCGGCAGATGTAGGAAACATCATCATTTATGGGAGGAGGAAATGGAGGATTTGTATCGATAGGGTTAAAGTCAAGTGATGATGACATGTTGGAAATTAAAGAAAGTGAGGGTTCAGAGCCTGGTGACAGAAGGGAGGTAAGTATATCAAGCATAGGTAAGTTTTGCGCTAAAACTTTTATTAGGTGCTAAAAAGTTAGTTGTCAGAGAGACATATGTTCAAAATGTCTTGTATGAATGTGATGCGCCACCGTACTTTGACGATCCACTAGAAGAAAATATGGGTAAAGATTTGTTAATAGTTAACGTAATTTATAACGGGTAATTATATTAGTACCTGATAATCGTGAAACTAAGTATCACATATATAAACAGATGACTTGCATGGAGTTATGCGGGATGTCGATTACGAGAGGATTGATATATCTGAAGGGATGATCTTTAGAGATAAAGAAGAGTGCAGGAAAAAGCTGTCTATATATGCTTTGACGTCAAAATTCCACTTCAAATATACGAGATCAAGTCCAACAATGGTGCATATTGATTGTGTAGGAGAAAATTGTCCATGGAAGGCACGAGCTTAAAAAGTGGGGCAGAGTGATCGGTTTTTCCTGAGAAAAATTATGCAGAACCACACATTCATCATTGATGCAAGAGGATATTTCCATAGGAAAGTATCTATTGTAGTGATTAGGGAATCAATGAAGCATAAGTATCTAAGGATGGAAAAAGGGCCAAAGCCAAACGAACTGAGATCGATACTACGCAAATGATTTAGCATGCATATCTCATATTGGAAGGTGTGGCGTGTTAGAGAAATTGCTATGGATAGTGCTATGGGATCAGCAATACGGAGGTTTGAACTAATACCGGCATATTTTAAGTTACTTCTAGAGACAAACCCCAGTTGGTGGTGGCATTTGACACCATGATAGATGATAGAGAGGTTGAGCGTTTCAGGTATTTATTCTATGTACTTCATGCTTCCATCGCGGGCTATGCATACATGAGGAAAGTGATTTTTATTGATGGATCACACTTGCGGAGACGCTATAGGGGATGCCTAATTGCAACAGTGCACAAGATGCAAACTATCAGATTTGTAGCCTTCAGATAATTAACAACGAAAATGACCATGCATGAACATGATTTATGACAAAATTATATGATATTTTTCTACATGGTCCATAGCTAACAATAGTGTCAGACATGCACTCTTCAATTTATGCAAGCATCAGAAAGGTATGTATAAATATTATATTGTTAATATTTAGATTATTTGAGACACAAATAAATATTGCGTAACTAAAAATGAATTTTGATACGGCAACTATGTAGTTCATTAGCTGATAAGTCATGCATACATTTATAGAAAAATATATTAGGTAGGGATTTGAAAATGGTAGGCATTTTGATAGACAAATAAGTTACTGATTTTGAAAGATTCTTGAGAGCATGATATATCAGACAATTTGATAGCATTTATATGTTAGATTATTTAACTGATATAAGAAGTTTAGCTAATAAAACATAAAAATTATGATAACAGACTAACATTGTGGATCATTAAATTTTTTGGTTGGTACCGATTAAAGAATCAGATATCAAAGTATGACTAGGAATACTAATAACAACCTTAGTGCTACGGATAAAATTATAAGAATGTGTATTGGATGTCATGAATAGGATTAACTGATAATAAATTGTATTTGATACACTAATAATTATATGATAATTGAGTGAAGTAATTTAAGTGATAAAAAAATACGTAAACAGTAATTTCACCTATATTGTGCAGGCGTTCACAGTTGCAAACAACAGAGTGTGCTTAAACACTTGAAGAGGAACACTATGACAATGTACAAAAATTACCATCTATGCGCATTGGTTTCAAAAGTAGCTAGAGTACTCCAAACTGAGACATTCCAAAATTTGTTTGCAGAAGTAAGCTTTATGCACAAAGAGTGTGCGGAATATCTGGTGAGAGTTGGATTTGAGCATTGGAATATGGTATATTTCTTTGGAGATAGACACAATATAATGACTAGTAATATAGTGAAGTCGCTCAACAATGTCTTACCCGTTGCAAGAGCTTACCCCATCATCTCAATCCTTGAATCGATTTACATAACATTAATTACATGGTTTACGTTATGTCGAAAAGCAGCTGAAGCAGTTGAGACCAATATGCCAAAAAGGTGCAAGATATATTGCTTGATAAATTTGAGAAGGGATCAAGGTATTGAGTAATCAAAACGGGTGAGATGTTATATGAGGTATGAGAGCATAATCAATCAAGATATGTTGTAAACCTAAAAGAGAAGACATGCACATTAAGGGAGTTTCAGTTGTGGACAATCCCTTGCACACACGCAATCGCTGCTGCAATTCAGGATGGAACCAAAGGTGAAGGTTTAGTATAGGGGTACCATACAATACCATTCCTTAAAATGGCTTACGAAGGAATGATAAATCATGTTTCAGACATATGATATTTGGCCTCACTGGGCAATTGGGTTGGTAACAGTGGAGCACTTAAGGTAAGACACCCTCAAGGAAAGCCAAAGAAGCGAAAAGTTCTATCCAAGGAGGAATTCAAGGTTAGAAAAACCTTCGCATATTACTTAAAAGTTTTATGATATCTGCGCAGTTATCTGATAACAATTAGTTCTCTGTGTCATTCATGCAGAGGACATCAATGAATAGATGTGGAAGATGCCAGAGTTTGGACACAACCAAGCAACATGAAGAATGCCCTATTTAAAACATGAAAGTGATGAATAGAATTGAAAAATAAAGTTGTTACCATAGAAATCTGACCAACTCAAAGGGATGGGTGCCATATTTAAAACATTTGATATAGCATTGCAGCAACATCGCTAAGGCATACATAGCACTTTGAATTTTAAAGCATAAGGGCGAAAAACATAGGGGACATGTGAAATATACTCAATTCTCCCTTATGGCAAAAATGTTGCATTTGTAATGTGTATTCATGTTTAGAAAAATGTAACAAAAATCTTTTACTACCCTTACTCTTAATATAACAGCTATATATTAACTTGTGTGCTAAGAGATTTGCTGTGTAATTGCATGTTATTTTGTGCTAAGAGATTTGCTCTCGGATTTAGTAGTGATATAAGATTGAAAAAGACACAACATTATTGAAAAAGATTTAGAAGTTATCATGAAAACACTTTATTTCAATTGGATTTTATATGATAAACATGAATATAGCTTAGGGCAAACTTAAAAGTAAATGATTGAATGTAGATGAGAACAAAACAAAGGATGTATGTGATAACTTAATTACATGCCTAGCGTCCATAAAAAAGAGAAATCGAGGACAAAATTCATCATGATCTTCATCATAAAAAAAAATTTTGCAACCATGATTAAACACAAACAAGAAACGCAGAAGAATTAAATGTGTTGTTCAGAAATCGTAAGAATGGCTTATAACATAGAAGAATTAAAGAGATAATTGAAAAAGAGAAAAGATCGTAGAAATAGAGAAGAAGTCGCAAAATGAAAATAGTTTTCATGTCAATTTTTGGAGTTTGAAGAGGTTGCCATATTTTATTCATTAACAACTAAAGCACACTAGAGGGAGAGATGTTAGCAGAATATGAGCTTGTATTAGTATTTTGGCAACAAAAAAAACAACAATAATAGTTAAGTTCGGTATTCGGAAACATCAATACCAACAGTTGTGATCTGTGTACGAAACCCAACACATATCTAGAGAAGAAAAAAATGAAGATAAATCAGGGCACATGTGGTATTATCTACTTAGTGAGTACTAAGTAAGAGAAGGTTATATGAATGTTCATACGAGTCCATGCATTTTCATAAAGAGATTTGGAAAAAAGTTTGTCATTATTGCAGTGTATGTATCAGCTTTAAATATAATTGGATCAACTCAAGAGATTTCACAAACAGAGGAATATTTGAAAAATAAGTTTGAGATGAAAGATCTATGAAAAACAAAGTTTTGTTTGGAATTACAGACGCATAAAAAATGATCAAAAGATTTCTATAAATCATGCACATCCATTAAGTAATCCAATGGTTGTAAGATCACTTGATGTAGATAAAGATCTGTTATGTCCTTGAGAAACTAGCGAGAAAATTTGTGGTCCAGAAATACCATACTTAAGTGCAATAGGGGCATTGATGTATCTTGATGGTCATACGAGACCTGACATATCATTCTCAGACAATTTGTTGGCAAAGTTTAGCTCATGTCAAACTCGAAGGCATTGGAATAGAATTAAGCATTTGTTTTGTTACCTTCAAGGCACTAAATATATGGGTATGTTTTTTCATATGCTTCCAAACAATATTTAACTGATTTCACAGATGCAATATACTTATCTAACCCCAATAATTCCATATCACAAATGGGTCATGTGTTCACTTTTGGTGGTTTTGCTATTTCTAGGCGTTTCATAAAGCAAACAACTGCAACCACTTCCTCTAACCAAGCAGAAATTTTGGTGATCCATGAAGCTAGTCATGAATGTGTTTGCTTAAGGTCAGTAATCCAAGATATACAAAGAGAATGTGGATTATCTATAGGGAAAGAAGCTCTAACAATTATGAATGAGGACAATGCAGCCTGCATACCACAACTCAAAGAAGGATGTAGAATTTGAATTTATAAGATGAGCACACTCTTGAATTGTAAAGCACAAATATATAAGAACACAAATAAAATGTACAATTTAGATACCGTGACATAATCATAATTAGAAATGAAGTAAAGTCGAGATAAAATCCCACTCCTTCATTCTTTTAACGCATGTAGTGTGTCGGCTTAATGCATTCAAGAATCCCAAGATAAAATCACTTCGATTTCTCTCATCTCGCAACACTTAAAAATAATAGCTAATGAACTCTAGAACCATGTTATACTCTCAAACTCAATAGAAGAGAAATAGTTGAAGAGGATTGTGATCTTGAGTAGTTTCACAAAAAGTTGCAATTTTCTCAATAAGAAGATGAATCACTTGGTTATATATGTAACCAAATATTTAACATAAGAATAAAGATGAGTGATGAGAATTGATTCTTAACATTTAAGTCAATTATTCATCCTTGTCATGAATTATTTTGTTGTTACACAATTCACAATTAAATGAGATATAATTGTTGAATTTTTTCAACATTATGACTTAACTACATTTTGGAAAGTAAAAATAATTATTAGGTTTATTAGCCCAAATAATATTATTCCAAATGCACCTCCATTTCTCATTCAAACTTATTTCAATTTTGACATATAGTCATTTTGAAGTTCTAACAATCCCCACATGAATATAAATGACTCTCAAGATATGATGACTAGCTAGAAAGACTTTATCTAACTAGACAAAACTAGACAAAAAGACTTTTGAGAGTACAATCGAAAAATTTGTTGTATCTGATATGGTAGCATTTTTAGCATTGAACCACTCATTTTCATAATTATCGGATTTACTCGACCAGAAGGTGAACATAATATCTTTAACCTTCCAGACTTTGATGTAAATCTAATCAACAACAATTACACAACTTCAGTTTCTCATGGAACTAGGTTCTCTATTATGTTCATTTTAGCTGTGAACATGCCTGGTTAATCATGAGTAAATTTGGAGAATATAGCCTTACCTTCATTCTCCTAGAAACGATCCTATTTCACATTCATTAGGTGATAATCTGTTAGCTTTATTTTAAGAAGTATCCTGCAATACGTCATGTATATCTTAAAGTTATAGATTTAAATAATTAAAAGCAACGCTTATCCTTTATACATACAGGAAGCATTGTTCATCATCTTAGGAGCTGAGAAGAGATTGAGGTCTCTCAGTGCTCTTAGTAGATTAAGTTTGATTTAGTTCTCCCTTTGAACCTAGTTCTTGGGATCTCTAGTCACGTAGGTGGGATTTCCATCAAACCTCATCTTTAAACCATAGGCTTAAATCCGTTCATGTTGATGATTTTACAACTTGATATCTAAACAGACTGTTAGTAAATTGATGTGCTAGGTTGCCATTCGACTTTTGACTTAATGTAATCCATTATGATTACATTTCATGAGATTAAGTATCTAATGGTTTTATGTCATCTTCTTATAAGATTTACCATATATAGATGACGCATTGCCCGACCTATAGCCATGTGGCTACTATAGTGTCAAGATTATATTCTCTTATATAAAAATATATGATATTTCTTATTTAAATACCAATAATTAATAAACATAATTATTTTGTGCATATTCGCTAAAAATATAATCAACGATTTTAGGTCTGATTTTGACAGTTTTAGGAGATGATTTAACCACTTTTATTAGGTACTCCCACACTTTCAAGTATTTCTTAGAAGTTACTTGGTACCTCCACACTTTCAAGTATTTGTGTGAAGTTACTAGGTAATTCTCAAGAGTAAATTGAATATTATTGGTTTGTGAAACCAAACCCAACCAATTAGAACCAAGATTAACCTTGATTATTGAGGAAATTAAATTGAACCGGTTTGATCAGGACTTGATCTTGGTTATTAAAGAAATCGATTTGAACTGAGTTCACTTAATTTGAACTCGAACAAATAAAAGAAGTAGATTCAAACTGAGTTCACTTTATTTGAACCAGAAATTGATTTTGGTTAAGATGACTTAAATCAAAACCGTGGTTTAGTAAAATGTGACTTTGATTTGAAAATCAAAATGAACATTTTAACTCAAGCACGTGTTCTTGTTTTTTTTTTCCAAACTCATGCCTTTTGATATGTTCTTATCAATGCATATGTGAGAGAGAGCATAAGTGTTGTAACACCATTCATTTGGATTGTTCTCCTCCATATTAAGCTCTATAAAAACATCACATAGAAACTTTTGAGTTAAATTGGCTTAAATTTTTCTTTGTTTTTGCTTTTGGCCTGTTTGCTACAATGAGCATTAGACCCAATGAACTTTTTAACATTTGTTATAGGAATCTACGACATGGTCAAAAAAATATACAGTCTTGGTTACTAAGTTTTTGTATACATACCCACCGAAAATATGCTTGTTCCACTAGGCACTAACATGTTTACTTGTGGTAGACCACTCCCAAATTAAATTTAGGGTGTCGACTCACTTAACCCAAGAACGATCTTCAACGACTCTATCAATGACCAAAATGTCATTGTATTGATCATTAAAGTCTGGTTATGGTATTATTAGTCATACTTGTCGAATTAGAAAATGAAACCAAACGAATTAGTATACTAACCAAAAAACAAGAAATAATAAGTTCAAATATTTATGAAAAGTAAAAAAGTAAAAATTGCATAAACAAATTAGATATTAATTTTCTAGAATTAATAAATTTAAGAAAAATATACAATTTAATCTAATCAAAAGCAAAGAAAAAATAAACAATAAATTGCTTAAATTCACCTATTCTTGTGAATAGCAACGTTTCTCAATACATTTCTAATTAAGAAACGTTAATACCACTATGGTGTGCAAGATAATAGCAACTTATACAAATTGCACCAATGTATAAAGTGATTTAGCAAGAATCACTAACACACATGTTCTTATGAATTCTTCACAAATCAGAGTTTTTATTAGAGTTTAAGCAATAACAAAAAAATTAAAAGAATTAAGATTATATGACTTGAATTTATAAGATGGGCACACCTTGAATTGTAAAGGATAAATATATATGAACACAAATAAAAAATACAACTTAGATACTGTGATATAATCGTACTTAGAGATGAAGTAGAGTCGAGATAAAATCCCTCTCTTTTTCTTTTAACACTCGTAGTATGCTGGTTTAATGCATTCAAGAATCCTAAAACGATTTCGGTTTCTCTCATCTCTTAACACTCGGAAATAAGAGCTAACGAACTCTAGAAGTATGTTATACTCTCAGACTCAATAGAAGAGAAATAGTTGAAGAAGATTATGATCTTGTGTAGTTTCACAAAAAAATTAGAATTTTCTCAGTGAGAAGATGTAAAAATTAGTTATATATAACCAAATATTCAAATAAGAATACAGAGGAGTTATGAAATTGATACTCAACATTTAAGTCAATTTTTCATCTTTGTCATCAATTTTGTTGTTGTTACACAATTCACAGTTTTTTCAAGAATAATTGGATCGGTAAGACTCGATCTATAACCAAAGTTTTCCAACTAGAGCTGAGTGAGATTCGAACTCACCACATGGTCCTAAACTAGATCAGGGTCAAGCCAATTGGGTCATCTACTCCTTGGCATACAATTCACAATTAAAGGAGATATAACTATTGAATTTTTCAGCATTATGACTTAACTAAATTTTGGAAAATAAAAATAATTATTAGGTTTATTAGACCAAATAATATTATTCCAAATACACCTCCATTTCTCATTCAAACTTACTTTAATTTTGACACGTAGTCATTTTGAAATTTTAACAAAGGATACATTGAAGGTGATAAAACGAAGCACATTCAACCAAATTTCTTTTTCACCCATGAATTATAGAAGAATGGTGACGTTCATGTTCTACAAATTCGTTTAATTGAAAATTTGGCTTATTTATTTACCAAGGCTTTTCCAACTTCAACCTTCAAAAGACTAGTACATATATTGGATTGCACCGTCTCAAAGACCTCAACTCATGTAGCCATTAACCATGTTTTGTCCCACTAAATTTTCTTGGTAAGGTTTTTAATGAGGCATCATCTTAAGAGCATTAGGGATATTTTCTAATGGATACCCAATGGGAGTGTTATGAATATATTGTAGATGTCCATTATAGGCCTACTAGACGTAGAAGCCCATTAGTAATTAGTGTTAAACCCTACTCTTTTATCCTTATATATGTAACATTCTACTTGAATGGGAACAATTCTCATCTATTCACGACATATTACAGATTTTTTAAAACCAATGAAAGTCATGTGTTATTCAAATAAGATAAATTTAACAAACTTTGTACGTATATTAAAATTTAGTCTTATTGGTGTTGATGGATGGCCTGAAATAGTCCAGGCCCACAAAACAAAATAAAGAGAATCTGAAACAGGTCCAATACTAGGGCACAATGACCCACAAAATAGCTCTGCAAAGAATCTCAAACTCACATCAGCACGCTCACTGATGAATGAAGGATTGTCTTCCAGATTCTAGAGGACCAACATAAACTCTCCGGATCCCAACCAGAAGGGAAATCGAAGCGAGTTGGCAAAAAGAGAAGCAAAATGAAAATCACATAAGGTAAAAATTACGGCCTAAGGAAACTTCGCCCTAACTAGAAGTATCCCACCACTTCCTTAAAAGAGTTCTAGGAGGAGAATTGCTTATAGTCCTTGGAGAAACCTTGAAGAAAAAATAATGATGCTTCCAATTAGAATCCCTGTCAGGAAGACCATCAATAACCTTTAGATCAGGCTTCTTATTTGATAGGTAGAAGACATGGGCCAAACAATTAATTTTTTTAAAGCGAGAGAAGGTCATCAAAAGAAAAAGAAATCCCCTCCTCGACAACGCAAACATATAAACCCAAAAAAACAGGAACAAAAGAAGGACAAAGCTGAGATAAAGGAAGG